>OY744554.1:11799887-11877387 GCA_963556195.1 Sepiola atlantica | reverse complement strand
CCACACTCATCAGAGTATCTACGTGGAAATAATTCAATACAACTAAAAACTTAAAAAAGTATAATGAAAACCAGTGACAAGTTTAGGATTTAAAAAAAAGTAAAAAAATGGGGGAGGGGGAGGGTCACAAGTTGATCACATTGAGTCCTAGAAGCCACTCCTTTTGTTTACAAAGGGAGGGTTTGACTGACTTAATATATATAGCTTCCAGGACTTTGAGGTGGAATAAAGAATGTGATCTACTTATGATAGAAAACCAGTCACTAGTGTAAGTCGACACACATTCGGCGCTATAAGCGTATGGCAGGGGGGATGTGTTGTTTTATTCTGGATTCAAACCTTTGCTCTGTTCTTTCCATGTATACGGCATTGCACCAACATTTAAATTGATAAATAATATTACTGATATGTTGGGGTTGGAGAACATCCTTATGAATAGATTTGAGCAAAGGTCGAGCAGAAAAAACAATTCTAGGATTAGATGCCTGGTAACACCGATGCACAGATACAGAAATTTGGTTAGCAAATTTTATGCTAATATTACCCAACAAAGGTAATCTGAGGTACGCCGGATATTTTGGAGGACCAAAAAGTTTAGGCTTATAAAAGTGAGTGATCTTATATATATATATATATATATATATATAAAGATCACTCACTTTTTTCTGCCTAAATATCATTTTGATTTGTATCCCTTAACTCCCCCCCCCCCACCTGTCAGATTGCACTCTTTTTTCACTCGCTTTTCTTTTTTTTTTTTTTTTTCTTCTTTGGTTCCTACCCTTTCTTCTGTCTCTATATTTTGTCTAGCGTTTTTTTTCTCTTCCCTTTCTTTTTTCTCTTCCCTTTCTTTATGCTATCCCATAATTCCTAAGTAATTTTTATACATTGCAACAGTTCGCTTTGACTCCATTGAGATTTTGTCGTTGTTTTTGCCTTGGAATACGCTTAACTGAAGACAGGAAGAATATTGTTTTCCTTAACATGGCCAATCTTATTTGATCCCTTCTCCGAGGACAACAGACCTGGGTGGAATCGTCGTCGTTGGATTTTTATACAGATTCCTCTGGATTTACCAATATTTCTGAGCCCCACGCTTTTTTGGATTTCGTATTTGGTGATTCCCATGCCCGTTTGAACTTTAAAATTCTTTTTAAAAAACTCTTTCAAATTTAGAACTTTGACAGTCCTCTTCTGTCAACTTATCAATCATAATTCTCCTCTGATGATAAGATTTTAATCTTTGAAAAGCCTGGTTTAAGGAATGAAAGAGAAGAAAAATAAATGTTTTTTATTAACTAAACTGCTCCTTATTTTGAACAACTGAAGATATTGATTTGCTTCCATTTGCAGGTCTAATCAATTTTCATTGACTTACCATATATATATATATATATATATATATATATATATATATATATATGAAATTTTATTTAACAAGATTTGAAACACCTACTATTTGATAAAGAGGTCTTTCCTCAAAATATATTATGGAACAGTCACACGCATTAGATCACTGTGTAGAAGTCTTGACTAATCAAGTAAGTTTTAATTAAAAAAACAAAAAAATTAAAAGAAAAAGAAACACTTGTTTTTGTCTTACTTCTCAACGCCGACATATTTCCATTTCTTGCATTGTGATAACTGTCTAATACTCCTCTATATACACATTAAACGTAATGCTTCAAGCAAACTACATCTCCTTATATATACAGGGTGGGCAAAAATAAGGGTCCTATTTTTAAAAATTCATAACTTTTTTATTTATTGATTTTTTTTTTTTTTTTTTTTTTTTTTTAGAATAAGTAAAGGACCCCTTCCGAAGCAAGCATGAGCCGTATTAGCCCTAAGGAACGTACCCTCATTTAGAAAACATTATTTTTGCTTAAAAAACTCAAAACAGTGTAAAAAACAATACTTTAGTTTTTGTAAGTTTTAAGAAGTGTTTTTCGGCTAAAATTTGTTTTGTTTATTTCAAAAAATCTCGGAAGGGTCAGTCTACACACACATAAAGTTTGGTGAGTTTAACTTTTATTTCGTGGAAGTTATTCAAATTCAAGTTATTCAAATTTAAAGATAGGACCCTTATTTTGGCCCACCCTGTATAAATATATATATATATATATATATTAAATAAGTTCAAATATATTGATAACGAACTTAAAACCAATATTCTCAATACAAATAAGAGCTTTATAAACATAAATGTGTAATCATGTGTACTATCCTTATATATATATATATATATATATATATATATATTTTTAACTGAGTTCACTCCAAACAAGGCAAGTTGCCATTGTAGACGTAAGGGGCTAACTGAGGATTAGGATGAAAGTTTAGGGGATCATCCTAAATTCGGAGCTCTACAGCTAGATATTTGTTGACATTAGTTTTAAATTTCTGCATGTCGGTACATTCGGGGAAACAGGGAGCAGGGAGAGTTCCAGAGGCCGGCAGCTCAAGGAAAGAAGGCTCTCTGACATCTGGGAACCTCCACAGTAGACGTAAGGGGCTACTGAGAATCAGGGTGAAAGTTGAGGGGATCATCCTTAATTGGGAGCTGTGCAGCGAGGTGCCTGTTCACATTAGTTTTAAATTTCTGCATGTCGGTACAGTCGGGGGAAACATGGAGCAGGGGGGGAGTTCCAAAGGCCGGCAGCTTGAGGAAAGAAGCTATTGGAGTAGAAGGCTCTCCAGCATCTGGGGACCTCTACAGTGAATGGATGGGATTTAGCTGATTGTTGGGTTGGTCGAGTGTATTTACGTGGAGGGGGACACTAGAGCAGCAAGTTCATCGGAGCACATTCCATTGAAGTACTTGTAAAACAAGCACAAGGATGCAACATTGCGCCAATTAGACAGGGTCTGTAGCTTGGTGAATTCCCTCTATGTGACTAGCGGTAGACCAAACTTCTTTGTAAGGGCTTCCTGTCTGTAGAACACATTATTGCGGGACTGCTTCCCTACTGATTACCGCATTGTCATCTTCAAATCCAATGGCAACAAATTCTTGTCAGAAATCGCCTCATCTTAAGAATCAAACTAAATCCATACCATTGATCGTATTGGATAATGGCCCTGTGGGGTCTGACGCATCTTGAAGTGGGCGTATCTGTTGGAAATCGTTTGGTTTGGCTTGCGCGATTTAGTGCAGGTAGACCTGTACAGTCGAGTGCAGAATAGGGCTGTTCTCACGGTTGGAGCTCACAGACGCTGACAGGGTCACCACGTTGACGAGACCTCAGATCAAAGGTCAATGTTTACCTGCGATAGGGGCTCCGTGACGTCACGGGCTTTTGTGTGGGAAGCAGAGTTTTGCCAGTCTGGGTTTTGGAGGCGAGCCGAACAGATGTGTTTCACTATGTAGTCTTCAACATGATCAGGGATTTAAATTCCCTGAGAGAATACAGGCAGAAATTTCTTCTTTCCTCCTTCCTCGAATGGCTAAGGACATAATTAGGAAGTAACTACGATAAAGCAATAATTTGGTCTCTCCCTCGACGTTAGGTGAGGCATCTCCAAGCGACAGAAATCTGACGCCTGAAATAAAACAGAATTGAAAGTTTAAAAGATTGTTTGTCTCCTGAGTCGGTCATGAAGTTTTGTTGTAGCAGCGAGGTTCACGACAGTACAGAAGAGACGAAAGAAGAAATGATTCAACCACTAGACGACACACCCCTCCACGCGACGAGGAAGAAGAGAAGGTATGAGAAATTAAAAGGTATGCAACCATGGCCATCCCTACTACAGGCCAGGCAATCGTGCAACTGGGGTCTTTTACTGGGGGCCATGTGAATTTTCTTAAATATTCGCTATAGAAGTTGCAAACTATATCATCAACTGGTGCGGATCCTTTTTTTCTTTTTAACCACAATATACAAGTAATGATTTTTTGACATAAGTACAAATTCTCTAAAAAAAATCTACCATTGAAATAAAAATTCTTCATTGAAATATGCATTTGCCTTTGTTTATTCAAAATTACCTGTCTCTTCATTTATAGGAATTTGTCAATAATTGTCAAATGTATCAATTAGCTCATTGTGGTTCTTATTATTTGGTATGTAAAACACATAAAACATCAAACTAATCTCACAGAGGAATTTTACCTTTGTTTGCAACTTCTATATCGAATATTTAAGAAAATTCACATGGCCCCCAGTAAAAGACCCCAGTTGCACGATTGCCTGGCCTGTAGTAGGGATGGCCATGTATGCAACATATTCCATTTTAGGTGTTAAGCGAGAACTGCCACGGCCCGTTCCGGGACGGGTATACAAAACGAGAACTGCCACGGCCCATGCCAGGGACGGTATGCAACAATCGTTCCTCATCTTTGGTTGATAATTATTCCGTCTTATTAACTTTTATTCTCAAGTGGCTCTTGGCCTTGATAAGTGGTCACTCAATAAAAAGAAAATAGTGGATATCATGAAAATAGTGGATATCATGAAAATAATGGATATCATGAAAATAATGGATATCATGAAAATAGTGGATATCATGAAAATAATGGATATCATGAAAATAGTGGATATCATGAAAATAATGGATATCATGAAAATAGTGGATATCATGAAAATAATGGATATCATGAAAATAATGCATATCATGAAAATAGTGGATATCATGAAAATAATGGATATCATTAAAATAGTGGATATGAAAATAATGGATATCATGAAAATAGTGGATATCATGAAAATAATGGATATCATGAAAATAGCGGATCTAACAGCAAACACAAGAGAACCTACCTCTTCTTGGAGGTCGTGAATTTTATTCTCAAGGTCTTGTGCCCCTCCTTTTGCTTGTAACTGTCCCGTCGTGACCAGTTCAGCTTTCTGAAATTAAACAAGAAAAGGTTTTTATGATAAAAGGCAATGATGTAAGAAAACTTGTACAGGTGATTCTGTACAATGATCACGCCATGAATAATAAAAAAAAAAAGACCTTATTATTTTCTTTTTAAATATTCCCATTTTTAGCATGGTCATTTCAATAATCGTAAACTCTAAAAATCTTGGTGACTTTTAGAAATTTTGAAGCATTTAAACTGTCAAATAGAAAGTCATTTAAACTAGCTTTAAAATTCGTAGTAAATCCTCATGTATTAAAAGATTGAAAGTTTTGGAAACTGTCAAGGAAAAAAATAGTGTTTAAAGGGGAATAATTTTCGCCCTTACGTTATCTCTCTTGATCAAAATAGCATTTCTAAAAGGAGAGTTATCTGCCCCTGCATTGACCAGACGAGAATGGGAAATATTCAATGGACGTTTGCTCAGCGACAGACAATTAAATACATCCTCATTTCAGAGTAATTTCTTTTTTCAATTGTATTTCTATAATAAATAATTATTATTGCTGATCTTCACAGAATCGTTTTCATCCAAATTATTTCTTCATATTTGTGTCTTGCCACTCACAAAAGACCACTTTATTTCAACAGCTATTAACATTCAATCAACCAGAATGCATTTCTGTTTCTTCATGAACAAATCAGCCATTTTAATCTTTTGTTAATAGTTAACAAAAAAAGAAATTAATTACTTTGTGATCCTTCGAAATTTGAAAGAAATTTGAAAACATTTAAACTGTCAGATAGAAAGTCATTTAAACTGGCTTCATAATTTTTAATACTTGAAATGGATTCGTCCGGCAGATCTTTTACTTGCTAGCTTTTGTCTGACGAGACGAATATATATATATATATATATATATATATATATATATATATATATATATATATATATATAGTCTCGGAAGTTTCTCAACCATTAAAACTATATAAAAAAAAAAAAAATAAAATAAAAATAAAATTTAAAAAAAAACTTATAGTCTCAAGTCTTCCAGTGGAAAATCACTCATGTAAGTCAATTTATTTTTTACAGTTATTATATTAGTTAGTTTCTAACACTATTTTAAGGGATCATCAGTTGTTTACCATGAAAAACTGTTTCGGGAATTTAAAAACAAGACAGTATTTAATTTCATGGCTTCCCAGCAGAGTTGATCAGACCCCGCTTCCCTTAAAAGACAAAAACATAAACGTTCCTTATACTAAATCTACGTTTTGTTCCATATAAATGTTTTGCTAATATATATATATATATATATATATATATATATATAAATACACATTGCTTTTTATTATAGAGTGGAGGTTTTAGGTGAATTGTTAAAAAATGGTGGTTTCATGCCTTTTTTGAGTGATAATAGTGCCTACGTGAGCGTAATAGATCAGATGAGATTTTTTTTAATGGAAATCGCTCCAGACAAGGCATGAAGCCACTTTAAGTAGGAACTAAAAAATACTACTTCAAGGTCAAAAACTAGCCAACGATAAGTGTTAGATGGATAGATTCTGACTCAGAAAACAGCAATTCTTTCCCCTTTGTCAGAAACATCGTTCGTGGAATGTGAGGACAAAATAAATGAAGCAAGAGTTTGCCGATTCCATGGTCTGCGTTGGTCATGCCCCCACCTCGCCGAGCGAATGCTTAAAGATAATTGTGTCTTACCTGCACTTCAAGGTGAGCTATTTTCTGTTTGAGTTCGCCGATCATTTGGGCGAATTCGGCTTCTTTTATTCTGAACATCATTTGATCTTCTTTTCGCTGTGAAAAGTTAAAGAAAAAAAGTTGAAAAGTGAAAGAAAAAAAGTTGAAAAGTGAAAGAAAAAAAGTTGAAAAGTGAAAGAAAAAAAGTTGAAAAGTGAAAGAAAAAAAGGTTGAAAAGTGAAAGAAAAAAAGGTTAAAAAGTGAAAGAAAAAAAGGTTGAAAAGTGAAAGAAAAAAAGGTTGAAAAGTGAAAGAAAAGAAAGTTGAAAAGTGAAAGAAAAAAAGTTGAAAAGTGAAAGAAAAATAAAGTTGAAAAGTGAAAGAAAAGAAAAGTTGAAAAGTGAAAGAAAAGAAATTTGAAAAGTGAAAGAAAAAAGGTTGAAAAGTGAAAGAAAAAAGGTTGAAAAGTGAAAGAAAAAAGGTTGAAAAGTGAAAGAAAAAAAGGTTGAAAAGTGAAAGAAAAAAAGGTTGAAAAGTGAAAGAAAAAAAGGTTGAAATATGAAAGAAAAAAAAGTTGAAAAGTGAAAAAAAAAAAGGTTGAAAAGTGAAAGAAAAAAAGTAAAGTGAAAAAAAAAAGTTAAAAAGTGAAAGAAAAAAAGGTATAGGACTTTGTTTTCAATGGCATCCCTAGATAGACAGAACATCAGTCAGACAGACACTACTTGGTCTTTTGACTAGGAGCAAAGTGTAGTATCTGTTCTGATGCTGCATTTAATCTTTTATGTCCCCCATTATATATATATATATATATATATATCAGGGCCGGCGGGACAGTTATAAAAGGGGGGGGGGGGTTCTCCTAAAAAGTGTGGGGGGGCCGGTTAAACACATGCATATCAACTTAATTATTGATGACCGCCGTCCATGTATATATATATATATGATTATTTTTATTTACACAGACATGTACAAAATCTGCGACACTGGCATGTCGATGTTATCGATCAACAGCTATTATAAACTGAGATCTCATCAGGCAGAGTTAGAATCCGATCTCAACCTTAGATCATATTTGGAAAGAATCTATATATATATATATATATATATATATGTGTGTGTGTGTATTTAGGCAGCATTTTCTAATTCATGCAAACATTGTTAAAAATAACAGAATTCGTCTGTTTAATTATACCTTCTTTTATTTTTTTCAATTTTTCTAATGGTCTTTTTTGTATTAAAATCAAAAAAAAATTATAAATGTCCCATAGGTATCACGTACGTTTACGATTTTTTCTGACACCTGAGAATGATTCGACGAAGAATCGAAAACGTTTATGATACCTATGGGACATTCATTATTTATTTTTTTATTTTAATACAAAAAAGACCATTAGAAAAATTGAAAAAATAAAAAAGGTATGATAAAACAGACGAATTCTGTTTCTTAACAATGTTTGCATATATATATATATATATATATATATATATGAATAAAAATAGGTATAAAATGATCCGCCGGAATGGAAAATGAAAAAGGAAAGCCAAAAGCTATATTATTTATGTATTCATCAACATTTCGTCTTTATTGTGAGACTTCTTCAGGATGAAGAAAAGTGCAGAAAAATAATTATACAGATCAAATTTTATACGTCTATGATTATTTTTTCTGCATTTTTCTTCATCCTGAAGAAGTCTCACAATAAAGACGAAACGTTGATGAATACATAAATAATATAGCTTTTGGCTTTCCTTTTTCATTTTCCATATATATATATATATATATATATATACACACACACACAGAGGAGAGATGTCTCTTCTCCCTCTACCCACCCTATATATATAGAGAGAGATAAGACATATATATGCAGAGAGAGGGGGTATATGTCTCTCTACCCTATATATATATATATATATATATATATATATATATATGGTGATTGTATAATAAAAACCCGAAAAAAATTTTTTTTTTGTCTTTTAGTGTTGGAGAGGTAAATAAGGGGCAGGTAACTCTTCATAACAGCTCTAGCTTCGAACAATATTTTCCTAACCCTAACCCTTTTATGTCTAATCGACGTTCTCCTTGCACAGTAGCCACATGTGCAACGCCAATTAAAGCCATCAGTTTTGATTACTGGAAAATCTTGCTTAAAATTCGTGGTAAGAGTTACCTGCCCCTTATTTACCTCTCCAACACTAAAAGACAAAAAAAAACTTTTTTCCGGCTTTTTATTATACAAGCACCATATATATATATATATATATATATATATATAGAGAGAGAGAGAGAGAGAGAGAGAGAGAGAGAGAAGGGTAGGGGGGTTGTTTGGTTTTTACCGGCATATCAACCCTTTTGTGGTTATTTAATGCCGAATCAGGTCATTTTGGTAAAAGGTTTTTATGCCTCAATTTCTTTATATCTTCAAATATTTGTTCATGGTTTTTCGTTTGGTTGTTTTGTAGAAGAAAATTGTTTTGTTTTTTTTTGACTTTGCAGAACATGATTGAGTTTTGCTAAGGGAAAGGAATAAAAAAAAAAAAATAACATTAATGTTTGGTGCATTTTGGACCAGGAAGCCGGTGGGGGGGAGAAAGGGGGGGTATATATAGAGAGAGAGACAGAGGTGGGAAGGGGAGATTTGTCTCTGTGTGAATTTGTGTGCATGAAATATGAGTTAGTCTCATGAATGACTTGAATTGAAAAAAATGAAGAAATTCTTGGATTCCTTAAAAATCCTCACTTTTGACTCCAGATTGTCATTCGCCCGATCGAGTTCTTTGATGTTTTGCTTCAGGTCTTTCTCCAAATCGTCGCGGGCTTGAAGCTGCGATCGGAGCAGTTTGTTGTCACTGTCCATCCGTTTTATCTGGTTACTGCAGATTTGGTTCTTGAAGGATAAAAGAGAGAAGAAAAAAAAAACAGGAAACGATGAAAGAGCAATGGAAAATCACGTTTTAAATAAAAAATATATATTTTTTTTAATTATAATAAAAAATACAAAAAAATGACAGCATTTTGAACCGATAAGTTTACCTATAAAATATGCTGGCTTATATAGCACTTTGGTCGTATAAATGACATGTGGAGTCATTATCATCGGACGGCTAAAAAGATTGAGAAACGCTGCTAGATAATACGAGAGAGCATAGAAGAAAGGGAGATAATCTGCAACAGCAGCAGCGGCAGAGAAAAAGGTTTGTTATCACTGTCATTACGAAGAACAAGATGGACTTTTACATCCATTCTCGTAGTATTTCGTCCGTCGGTCGGTCGGTCTGATATGCTTTAATTTAAAAAATGGCATCGCCAAGGCTGCTGCAAAGAAAGTGGGCTCCCTCTACTGTGTTAGAAAACGTCTCATACCTGACAGTATCCTATATCTCTACATAGCAACCATCCACCTATGCATGGAGTATTGTTGTCACATCTGGGCTAGTGCACCATTTACGAGTCTCTCCTTCTTAAACAAGGTCCAAAAAAGAGTCTCTAATCTAATAAGTCCCTCACTATTTACCAAGCTCCAGCCCCTGTCCCATCGCCGCAATGTTGCATCACTGTGCTTGTTTTACAAGTACTTCAATGGAATGTGTTCCGATGAACTTGCTGCTCCGGTGCCCCCTCGACATAAATACACTCGACCAACCCGACAATCAGCTAAATCCCATCCATTCACTGTGGAGGTCCCCAGATGCCGGAGAGCTTTTTACTCCAATAGCTTCTTTCCTCGAGCTGCCGGCCTTTGGAACTCCACGCCTGCTCCATGTTTCCCCGACTGTACCGACATGCAGAAATTTAAAACTAATGTGAACAAGCATCTCTCTGTATAGCTCCCAATTTAGGATAATCCCCTCAACTTTCACCCTAATTCTCAGTAGCCCCTTACGTCTACAGTGGCAACTTGCCTCGTTTTGGGTGAACATATGTGATTAAAATTAAATTTAGATATGTGATTAAAATTAGATTTAGATATGTGATTAAAATTAAATTTAGATATGTGATTAAAATTAAATTTAGATATGTGATTAGAATTAAATTTAGATATGTGATTAAAATTAAATTTAGATATGTGATTAAAATTAAATTTAGATATGTGATTAGAATTAAATTTGCATATGTGATTAAAATAGAATTTAGGAATGTGATTAAAATTAAATTTACATATGTGATTAAAATTAAATTTACATATGTGATTAAAATAAAATTTAGATATGTGATTAAAATAAAATTTAGATATGTGATTAAAATAAAATTTAGATATGTGATTAAAATTAAATTTACATATGTGATTAAAATAGAATTTAAATATGTGATTAAAATTAAATTTAGATATGTGATTAAAATTAAATTTAGATATGTGATTACAATTAAATTTAAATATGTGATTACAATTAAATTTAGATATGTGATTACAATTAAATTTAAATATGTGATTACAATTAAATTTAGATATGTGATTAAAATTAAATTTGCATATGTGATTAAAATTAAATTGGCATATGTGATTAAAATTAGATTTAGATATGTGATTAAAATTAAATTGGCATATGTGATTAAAATTAGATTTAGATATGTGATTAAAATTAAATTTAAATATGTGATTACAATTAAATTTAGATATGTGATTAAAATTAAATTTGCATATGTGATTATTCCTCCTGCGAGCGAACCGGACACACGTACGTTCATGGTTATTACATCGATGATATTTACCACGTGAATTACGATGAAAATAAAATAGGAAAGATATGGTATATAATTTTTTTTTTCGTGCAAGGGTTTCTCGAGACATGAAATTTATTCTTAGGGTTACGTAAGGGTAAGAAGGTACGATCGGGGCAATGTATTGTTGCTGTCTATTTGTTTAAACCAGAGGCGGGCAACCTTTTCAGAGTGAGGGCCAGATGAGACTTTTGGAAGGAGATCGCGGGCCGGAGTGTAAAACGAAATCTCAGAATTACTATATTTTGTTTACATGAATAAATTGTACAAAAATTGCATTGAACACTCTACAAATCTGATATTTTTTCTCAAGAGACTTCTGTATGTGATGTTATAAAAGGCGCCAACGAAGAGCCATTTTGGAATCATAAAAAATAATAACGGGGTAAGTAGCAAGTTGATCCAGCATTCGTTTTGACACACCTCATATAGGTTCTATGTTTCATGCCCTTTCCTCGTCTCTCTTTGCCTCTCTCTTTCTCTTTTCAACGATTTGAAATTAATAGTTAAAGAAAAATGAAATATACATGCATCATCGCTCGCTGATATTTATACATTTTTATCCCACTGTAAATCTTAATCGAAACCTACTCTTACGTCTATGTCACAAAATGATATGAATTTTACTGGGAGGTTCGCGGGCCGGATTGCAATAATAAAGCATAGCAGGGTGGCGGGCCGGACGCTAAGCCTTCGCGAGCTGCATGTGGCCCGCGGGCCGGAGATTGGCCGCCCCTGGTTTAAACCATTGAAACCGTACCATACGCCATAAAGAAAGAAAAAACATTAAAATTTAAAACTGATGCTATACTTATTTTAGTTATTTAATTTATATTTTCATAGCTTTTTGTTTTTAACCAATTTTATGTAATAACTATAAAATTTTCCTTCTTTCCTTCCAGGATCATCAGGATTACCATGAATAAATATTTGAAGAAAATTTGTTCTTGAAGACTTAAATATGAATAACAAGTGAATGAGCAATGGAAACTTGCGTCATTAATAACATTTTTTCTTAAATTATAAAATCAAAAAATAAATAAAAATGGCAGCATTTGAGACTGATCACTCTCCCTTTAAAATAGGCTGGCTTATATAGCACTTTGGTCGTGTAGATGACATGTAGAGAAGGTTAAAAAGGTCAAGAAGGGTAAAAAGTTTGATAAGGGTAAAAAGGTTGAGAAGGGTAAAAAGGATGAGAAGGGTAAAAAGGATGAGATGGGTAAAAAGGTTGAAAGGGGTAAAAAGGTTGAAAAGGGTAAAAAGGTTGAAAAGGGTAAAAAGGTTGAGAAGGGTAAAAAGGTTGAGAAGGTTAAAAAGGTTGAAAAGGGTTAAAAGGTTGAGAAGGGTAAAACGTTTGAGAAGGGTAAAACGTTTGAGAAGGTTAAAAAGGTTGAGAAGGGTAAAAAGATTGAGAAGGGTAAAACGTTTGAGAAGGGTAAAAAGGTTGAGAAGGGTTAAAAAGGATGAGAAGGGTAAAAAGGTTGAGAAGGGTAAAAAAGGTTGAGAAGGGTAAAAAGTTTGAGAAGGGTTAAAAGGTTGAGATGGGTAAAAAAGAACGAGATGGGTAAAAAGGATGAGAAGGGTAATAAGGATGAGAAGAGTAAAAAGGATGAGAAACGCTGATAGAGAATGGCAGAAAGGGAGATAATGAACAGGCAGTAAAAAGGTCCATTATCGCTGTAAACATGTCCAGCTATGACTATATAATAGGAGATAAACTGTAAGACTATCTCCTATCTCAGAGAAAGATTTATGGTTCATTCATGGGGGTAATCATCAGGCTAATTTATTTTGTATATAACTAATGCTGGCTCTAGCTAATAACCAATTAATTAAGTTAATTACTCTATTTAACCTATTCAGTTCAAGCAACCAATAGGTATAATTCCCTATTTTAAGAGATTTTGACACGGCTATCTTTTAAATGTGTCAAATGAAATAAAACAATTTATTTCTCAAATTCTTTTTCTTTTACCTATCGCCATCTTAGATGTATGTTTTAATTATAATTTTTTGACACAATTAGGAAATGTCTGGTCAAATTTTAATTTATTAGTTTTTTTAATAAGTTTATTGAGTTTAATTAGGTTATGTGATAATATAATTGAAAGGATTTTAGGGTTAGCACGCAAACTATTATTTTCGTGACCGATTTATTTTAAAAGGTCATATTTTGAATTGAAGTGAGAATGAATTCTTATTTTGATTGTACAAAGTCACGTTAAGATATCGTATTTCTAATTTTTAAATTACAACTAAATTCAAATTTGTTTGCTTTCAGTCGTGATATTAAAAATCATCGATGTACGAAGATCATGATTGATTTTTTGAAGATTTTATTTTCATGTTTTTATGATCGATTTTAGTTATAACTTGGGAAGGTGTAGATAGAATAATCAGGAAATGATTTTATGATTTCATGTTTTAAAATAAAAATAAAAATGGTTACGATAGTACACTTTCCGCGTTTGATGAATATAATCTGTAACAAAAGAATCGCCAGCGAATATTTGAGCTTATATAGCACTTTGATCATGTAGATGACATGTAGAGAAGGGTAAAAAGGTTGAGAAGGGTAAAAAGGTTGAAAAGGTTAAAAAGGGTAAAAAGTTTGAAAAGGGTAAAAAGGTTGAGAAGAGTAAAAAAGTTGAGAAGGGTAAAAAGGTTGAGAAGGGTAAAAAAGTTTGAGAAGGGTAAAAAGGATGAGAAGGGTAAAAAGGTTGAGAAGGGTAAAAAGGTTGAGAAGGGTAAAAAGGTTGAGAAGGGTAAAAAGGTTGAAAAGGGTAAAAAGGTTGAAAAGGGTAAAAAGGTTGAGAAGGGTAAAAAGGTTGAGAAGGGTAAAAAGGTTGAAAAGGGTAAAAAGGATGAGAAGGGTAAAAAGGATGAGAAGGGTAAAAAGGTTGAAAAGGGTAAAAAGGTTGAAAAGGGTAAAAAGGATGAGAAGGGTAAAAAGGATGAGAAGGGTAAAAAGGTTGAGAAGGGTAAAAAGGTTGAGAAGGTTGAAAAGGGTAAAAAGCTACATCTTACTGCAGATCTTCCAATGGAGGTATCTACATACTTTTTTGTGACGGACAGTGTAGTGGGCATCTGCCAATAGGATCTGGCATCCAGAAATTAGGTGGTTCGGGCTCTCAATCACTGAATAACAAATCTACACTGGTCAGTTTTAAAAAAATCTTTTCTTGCTAGTTACAGGTGTTTTACATAATGGTTATGGGCCAGGAGATCAAGGGTAAGTGGAGTAATCCTGGAAAGGAGTGGCGCTTTCCCCTACATCTCGGTGTCGTAGCGAATGAAAAAGGGAGCCTTCAGGTCACCCACTTACTTTTTTTTATATATTATCAGATATAATTTTTTTTGTATAATTTGGATTATTCAGACTACTGTTCTCATCTTTGGTGTAATAATCACAACGTTTCGGCCGCTGTAATCTCCGGCCTTCTTCAGGTGTATCTCTTCCAACTCGGCAATATTTCTGTCGACCTCAGGAATCTGGACGGAATTTCGAACAGAATCCTTTATATAGTTCACGGGGTAGGATGCTCTTGTTCCGTCAGCTATGATTGGGAGAAGTCTTCAGTAATTCGCAATTCTTCGTATCGCCTGCACCGAGGATTGAACCTTCAACCTTCAGATGACTATCAGTTGGAACATTGAAGACATTGCCAAGGCTGCCGCAAAGAAGGTTGGCTTCTCCCTCTACCCTGCTAGTAAACTCCTCACACCTGACATTATCCTGTATCTCTACAAAGCCACCATCCGCCCATGCATGGAGTTTTGTTACCACATCTGGGCTGGTGCATCATCTACTAGTCTCTCCCTCCTTGACAAGGTCCAAAAAAGAGTCACCAACCTAATAGGTTCCTCACTGTCAACCAAGCTCCAGCCTCTGTCCCATCGCCGCAATGTAGCATCTTTGTGCTTGTTTTACAAATACTTCAATGGATTATGCTCCGATGAATTGGCTACTCTGGTGCCCCCTCGACGTAAATTCACTAGACTAACTCGACAATCAACTAAATCTCATCCATTCACTGTAGAGGTCCCCAGATGCTGGAGAGTTTTCTACTCAAATAGCTTCTTTCCTCGTATTGCTGGCCTCTGGAACTCCCTCCCTGCCCCCTGTTTCCCTGACAGTACAGACATGCAGAAATTTAAAACTAATGTAAAAGTTTGTTTTCCAAATAGTTTTCAAAAATATTAAACTTTAATAAAAGTTCTGTCTAGCATAAAATAGATACCCTAGCATTTATCTCCCTTTGCCGGCCCTTTTTCTAAAGAGATTTCTTCTAGCTTGTCACTAGTAAGAGGCTTATGGCGCCCTGTCCCCGATCTATGTAGCTGTCTTCTTCACGACTCTCATGAAGAGTTTTTCTATCTCTTTAAATATCCTGACCTTTTAAGCATCGCCGGTAAGAATTATTGCCTTTATTCTCTCTAAAAATGGACTTAAATAGTGCTAGTATTTTTTTTTAGTAGTTTTTTAGTATTTTTTTAGTATTATTTTTTAGTATTTTTTTTAGTATTATTTTTTAGTATTTTTTTTTAGTATTATTTTTTAGTATTATTTTTAAGTATTCTTTTTTAGTATTTTTTTTGTATTATTTTTTTTGTATTATTTTTTTAGTATTATTTTTTAGTATTATTTTAAGTATTTTTTGAGTATTTTTTAGTATTATTTTTTAGTATTTTTTTAGTATTATTTTTAGTATTAGTTTTTAGTATTTTTTAGTATTATTTTTTAATTTTTTTTAATATTATTTTTTAGTATTTTTTTAAGTATTTTTTTAGTATTAGTTTTTAGTATTTTTTAGTATTATTTTTTAGTATTTTTTTAGTATTTTTTTAGTATTATTTTTAAGTATTTTTTTTGTATTATTTTTTTTGTATTATTTTTTTAGTATTATTTTTTAGTATTATTTTAAGTATTTTTTGAGTATTTTTTAGTATTATTTTTTAGTATTTTTTTTAGTATTATTTTTTAGTATTTTTTAAAGTATTTTTTTAAGTATTTTTTTAGTATTATTTTTAGTATTTTTTTAGTATTATTTTTAGTATTTTTTTAGTATTATTTTTTAGTATTTTTTTAGTATTATTTTTTTAGTATTATTTTTTAGTATTATTTTTAGTATTATTTTTTAGTATTTTTATTAGTATTATTTTTAGTATTATTTTTAGTATTATTTTTAGTATTATTTTTTAGTATCATTTTTTAGTATCATTTTTTATTATTATTTTTTAGTATCATTTTTTAGTATTATTTTTTAGTATTATTTTTAGTATTATTTTTTAGTATTTTTATTAGTATTATTTTTAGTATTATTTTTAGTATTATTTTTAGTATTATTTTTTAGTATCATTTTTTAGTATCATTTTTTATTATTATTTTTTAGTATCATTTTTTAGTATTATTTTTTAGTATCATTTTTTAGTATCATTTTTTATTATTATTTTTTAGTATTATTTTTTAGTATCATTTTTTATTATTATTTTTAGTATCATTTTTTAGTATTATTTTTTAGTATCATTTTTTAGTATTATTTTTTATTATTATTTTTTAGTATTATTTTTTAGTATTATTTTTTAGTATCATTTTTTAGTATTATTTTTTATGCTCAAAATATTGTCTATTCTGTAATTTTATTAATGGAGAATGAAGATTTGATTCCTTACGATGCCCAGAAGTTGATCGAGAAAGAACTGCCCGAAGCTCTGCTATTGACGTTAGATGGAAGTCAAGTCGGTCGAGGAACTTCTTGGTAAAGTCACAAAAATACACTTTTCCCCTTTTTTTAGGGGTAATTTTTTTATTTTGTTATTTTTCCTTTTATTAAGCTTACGGCTCTCCTTAGATTTCAGTAAACTCCTCGTTTCTGCCGCATCTTCATTTTGTATTTACGTGTTTCTGAAACAATGTTTTTGTTCCTTTTCAGTTATACCTTTGTCGATGATCAATAAACCTGTGTCTAAAATATACCATGCCTCAGAGTCTTGATTGTCAATAAGAGTTTATGCTAGCTGTCCGACGTTTGCACGTGTCTATGAAACAGTATAAGGGCTAAGTATTTCCTTATATCGGTATCTGTATTCAAGAACAATAAGAGAAACATTTTTAGAAAAAGGAGTTGGGCGCAATTCGATCTTTTGTGACACTTGTAAACATTAAGCACACAAGAAACGGAGTGGAATTACTTTTAAATTTCTATTTTGTTAACCATGCCCCGGGCAACGCCGGGTAGCCCTGCTAGTCATAAATCATTTTTTTGTATAAACAATTTGAAGAACTTCTTTTTTTTTTATTTACTAATAAGTGACCATTTATCAGGGCTAAAAGCCATATAAGGATCAAGGTTAATGAGATGGAATGATTGTCAGTTGAAAGATGAAGAGTATTATGAGAGGATTGATAATGAATAATGAATAAGTTCGATTACTTCTGAGGATGGTTTATGACAAGAATCTGTTGACTTTGGATTTGAAGACGACCATGTTGTAGTGTGAAGGGAAGCCATGGCGAAGAAGTTCTGTTTGTGAAAATCACGCCCGACGTTAGGCACACGGAGGAAGAAAGGAAGAAGAAAGGAAAGTTGGCGTTTTTTTTTCAGTTGTGGTAGGAAAACGAGCTTTTGCTGCGAGACTGATTGTTTCATGTTACACCAAAGCGATACCCATAAGAAAATTATTTGGTGGAATTCTGTCGAGTACTTTTGAAGCCTATACGAGACCAACAGATAGTCGAGAAATGCTAAATCTATTATATTACTAAAGCTGAGCCAAGCAACGTTTGTTTTTCTAAGGCTTTATATATATATATATATATATATATATATATATATATATATATATATTAATTAATTAAGTTCAAATATTAACTAAATGAACAAAACCATTACTTTTCAAAAGTGCTCAATATATATTAGAGCTTTTATATTAAAATAAACATAGTTTGAGTATCCGACAATCGTTTCAGAACCTTCTAGATTCTTCTTCAGGGATGTACATCCCTGAAGAAGAATCTAGAAACGATTGTTGGAATCTGAAACGATTGTTGGATACTCAAACTATGTTTGTTTTAATATATATATAAATATATATATAAACATTCAATGAATCAAAACATTACAATTGTTTCAAGAATTAGAAAATCAAGTCCAGTATGGCGTACGATCGTTTCCAAAACATTTTGAAAATACTTTATTTTATTTTATGAATTAATAAAGCTAATCCAAAACGCCCTTCATCAGCGCCTTTAGCAACACGTCTTACAGAAAATCAAAGAAAAAATTAAAAAGCTCATCGTAGAGAAACATCTACTGACAGAAAGAGCCACCCGTTGATATGTTAGCAGCATAGGAGGGGGAAGAACACAATGGCACCCACAAATAAAAACACTGGTACATACAGAAGAAACATTAACTAGCAGGGCTACCTGGCGTTGTCCGGGGCAAAAGTGTAACATATTCCTATCAAAAAAATTTTTGCTCTCTCTCTTCCCCCCCCCCCCCCCCCCCATCTTTCTTCTTTGCCCAGCCCATTCCTCTCTCTGGACACACACACACTCCTCCTTTTTCCTTGAGGAATGAGTCGGCATAAGGGAAGTAACTCGTTGATTAAAAAATCAGAGTTACTTCCCTTTAGTTAATACATAATCTGGCTCAGAAAACCGACTTGTATAAACAATTTGAAGGACTGTTTTTATTTATTATTATTATTATTTATTATTAAAGTACGTATTTTTCTCCGAAGATTACTATCTTTTCAGTTCTTAAATGAATACCAAGAGATTTTGTGCAATGCGCAATTTTTAGTTTACAATATGCATTAAAAATTAAAATAAGATGCTGAGCAAAGATTTTGGGGGAAGATATATATATTTATTAACTAGCAAGGCTACCTGGCGCAGAAATGTGGCATATTTCTATGAAAACTTCTATCCCTTTACCTCTCTATCCGTCTCTCCATCTTTCTCCCCCATTCTTTTTTAGGGACATACACACAATCAAATCCCTTTCATATATTCCTCGACGAAAAAGTCGGCATAAGGGAAGTAACACTTTGATTAAAAAATCAGAGTTACTTCCCTTTAGTTAGTACATAAAATAGCTGGAAAACCGAACTCCCCTGACGAAATCTGCGCCAGTTTAGGGTCAAAGAATAAATGTTTTCTAAATTGTAGATATTAGTCACCCTGGGCAACCCTAAACAATTTGAAGAACTTTTTTTTATTTACTAATAAATCACCCCTTATCAAGGCTAAAAGCCATTCGAGGATCAAGGTCAATAAAATGGAAAGATTGACAGTCGAATGATGAAGAATATTATGAGAGGATTGAAAATAATGAATGGAAAGAACAACATACTTATGAGGACGATCTATGAGAAATCTGTATTGACATCAGATTTGAAGATGACTATGCTGTAGCCCTCAGGGAAGCAATCTTGTGGCAACATGTTTCACAGATGGAAAGTTCTTGGAAAGAAACTCTGTCGAGCCATCCTTAAGTTCATCTCGATTTTATATTACAATATTAAAACGTTTTATGTACAAGAACCAGGAATTTTTATGAAATAAATGTTAATTAACAATCATCATCATCATATTCGATTTAACATTCATTTTACATGCTGGCATGTGTTGGACGGCTTTAAGAAATTGACTTCCAAATTATCCTATCTCTGTCCAGGTCTTTATTTATTTCTTCATTCTCTCAAATCTATTTTTGTCATTTCCTCCATGTTTTCCTTGGTCTTCCCCTTTTAACTGGCCCTGCTACCTTAACTGATCTACATTTATTGACCCAAAAACATCCATTCTTTCAATGTGGCCATAACATCAAAGTCTCCTGCTTTGCACACTCAGAACAAAGTCTGTTTTTAAGACTACAACTCTAGTCACCAAGACCAGACATATATTTTGCTGTCTCCGCATGACGGCCATCTCTATGAAGGTTAATACCAGTAAAATGAAGAAAGAAAAAAAAGGAAAGTACGGCTTTGATAAGGACATGTATTTGTCGAAAGTCTCAGTTCTAAAAATAAATGATTTTATTCATTTAAAAAATATATATATACATTATTTGGTTTTAAAATTTCTATAATTAATAATTGAATATCGTTCAAATAATCATCATCATCATATTCGGTTTAACGTCTGTTTTACATGCTGGCATGTGTTGGACAGCTTTAAGAAATTGACTTCCAAACTAACTTATCTCTGACCAAGTCTTTATTTATCCATTTTTATCACTTCGACCCATTTTTTCTTTGGTCTTACCAGGTGAACTGAAACTTCTACCTCAACTGTTCTACATCTACTAACTCAAGAACTTTCATCCA
The DNA here is from genome assembly GCA_963556195.1 of Sepiola atlantica. NCBI lineage: Eukaryota > Metazoa > Mollusca > Cephalopoda > Sepiida > Sepiolidae > Sepiola > Sepiola atlantica. The sequence continues at coordinate 11,856,823 of OY744554.1, read as the reverse complement.
TTCTTTTAAGGTGACCATACCAACGAAGTCTCCTGTTCTGCACACATCTCCCTATAATCTTCCTCTGAGATCATCAGATCTAAGCCTGTCTTTAAGACTCACATTACACATTCATCGTATCATTCTCACATCATTTCTCTCCATGCAACGTATGTCCTCAACCCTAACTGGCCAGGTTTATCTTCCATACACCATCACACTGCGTACACATGCCTGATAGACTTTTACCTTGGTTGATAGTGATAACGCTCTGCTGGTTAGTAATGACAAAAGGTCCCTGAACTTACTCTATCTACTCCTAACTCTTCCAATCAAACTAGCACTTAATGTCTCTATCTTTTTAAAAGATAAAATAAAAAAATTAAAACCAAAATGAAAGTCTGCTAATGGTACCTGGTACAGCTTCCTCCGAATTCTAGTGAACGGTCATCTGTATATCCCAGTCCAAAAAGATGACAATGTCAGTTTTTTCAATTTTTATTTCTTTGCAAAATACAGCAACTGATATTCCCAAATAGTCACGCATTTGGTATTGACCAGGTTCAATGTCACTTAACTTTGCCGATCTGGGTGTAAAATTAAACATATTTAAATGAATAAATGCTAAATTCTTTTTCCACCTAAAGTAATAGTATAGTTTTGACTTCAGTCACACAGATACCAAATCTCCATTAGTAATAGAAGTAATAGTATAGTTTTGGCTTCAGACAGACAGACACCAAATCTCCATTAGTAATAGAAGTAATAGTATAGTTTTGGCTTCAGACAGACAGATACCAAATCTCTATTAGTAATACAAGTAATAGTATAGTTTTGTCTTCAGACAGACAGATACCAAATCTCTATTAGTAATAGAAGTAATAGTATAGTTTTGGCTTCAGACAGACAGCTACCAAATCTCCATTAGTAATAGAAGTAATAGTATAGTTTTGTCTTCAGACAGACAGATACCAAATCTCTATTAGTAATAGAAGTAATAGTATAGTTTTGGCTTCAGACAGACAGCTACCAAATCTCCATTAGTAATAGAAGTAATAGTATAGTTTTGTCTTCAGACAGACAGATACCAAATCTCTATTAGTAATAGAAGTAATAGTATAGTTTTGGCTTCAGACAGACAGATACCAAATCTCCATTAGTAATAGATATTGAATAAATGCTTTTAATTACCTCCAGATTATGACTATTTTCTTGTACTCCCGCTCTTTTTGGCGGGATGAGGATGTCGGCTACTCTCTACTGCCTCACGTTAATTCTTGGCCTTTTGACTAAGATCAAAGTGTAGTATCTGTTCTGATGGATACTGCACCCCATACTGGTGTTGTCTTGGCCTTCGGGTCTTGATTTACGCCGGTCAATGGGTCTGTCCTGTGCAGTTCTGGGAGGTCCACCTTCTTTGGGGAGGAGTAAGTTTATTGCTTACTGTCTGAGGCGCCCCTACCGGGGGCTGCCCAAGCAATTTTTAAACTCCACTTTCACGACCCGACCTTGGGTCACATCTTACTTGTGGGAGTAAGATAAAAACTGGCCTTGTGCCTAACTCCTGGAGAGGAGTAAATCAATACTCTCTACTGCCTCTTGTTTTCTTCTTCCCTCTTCAAGAGTTTTCTTCAATGCCTCAAACCTTTTTTTCTTCTTCTTCTGATCCCTTCCCTGTGTTTTTCTTTTTTCTTTCATCCTCATCCTCATCCCACCTTCCACCTCTCTACACAGATTTTTTGGTCTTACACTTTGATCAGCCATTAAAAGATCTTTATTTACTCCTCGCGGAGTTAGGCACAAGGCCAGTTTTATCTTACTCCCACAAGTAAGATGTGACCCAAGATCGGGTCGAGCAAGTGGGGTTAAAAGCCAGCGCCCGAGAGGTGAGCACTCTGGCCATTTAAAAATTGCCTGGGCAGCCCCGTCGGCATTCCCCGGTAGGGGCGCCTCAGACAGTAAGCAATAAACTTACTCCTCCCCAAAGAGGGGAGGCAAAGCCTGGGAGGGTGGACCTCCTAGAACTGCACAGGACAGGCGTGCAGTATCCATCGGAACAGATACTACACTTTGATCTTAGCCAAAAGGCCGAGACCAGAAAAGATCATTTCTTGTATTTAGCTCAATAAAATTCTAATCATTTAAGCCTCTGACAAAACAGGTTATTAGGGTTAGGGTAAGGGTTATTCTAAAAAATTGTTGTTTTAATTTTTCATTTCGTCTTTATACCATACTAGTAGGGCTACCCGGCGTTGCCTGGAGCAAAAGTGTAACCTATTTCTATTAAAACTTTTATCCCCCCCCTCTCTCTCTCTCTTCCTTCCCCCTCATCCGTTTTCTCCCCCCCCCCTCTCCCTTCCTTCTTTTTGCGCACAGCCCATTCCTATCTCTGGACATACACATACACACAGACAAATTGAGGAATGAGTCGGCGTAAAGGAATTAACTCCGTGAAATAAAATCAGAGTTACTTCCCTTTAGTTAATGGCTTGAAAACAGATCCCCCCACCCCCGAAAGACTGTGGTACCAGTCTTCAAGAATCTGTGAGATAGAACTGATCCTCAGAATTATTAGCCCATCAGTCTACTCCCTAACCCTAACCCTAACTCCCGCTCTCTGAATCCTTAATCAATCTAGCAATAGTCCGACACCTCGTTAATACTAAACTTCTTTCTGACCATCAGTATGGATTTAGGCAAGCACAGTCTATTGAGGATATCCTAACGGTCATCTCCGAACGCATATACCATACACTGGACAAGGCAGGTGAAGCTAGGGCGGTGGCGCTTGATATATCCAAAGCCTTTGACAAGGTCTGGCATAAAGGGCTTCTCATAAAAATCAATTCATATGGTATTACTGGACAAATATTTAATATAATTAGATCCTTCCTAACCAAAAGAAAAATGCAGGTTATCCTCCATGGCTGCTCATCTAAACAACACGACATAAATACAGGTGTACCCCATGGATCGATCCTTGAATTTTTATTGTTCCTAATTTTCATAAACGAGCTCCCTGATAACATTGTGTCTGAGATGGGTATATTTGCTGACGACACCTTGCTTTCTTGGCCTTTTGGCTAAGATCAAAGTGTAGTATCTGTTCCGATGGATACTGCACCCCATAGACTGGTATTGTCTTGGCCTTCGGGGCTTGATTTAGGCCGGTCTATGGGTCTGTCCTGTGCAGTTCTAGGAGGTCCACCCTCCCAGGCTTCGCCTCCCCTCTTTGAGGAGGAGTAAGTTTATTGCTTACTGCCTGAGGCGCCCCTACCGGGGAATGGCGACGGGGCTGCTCAGGCAATTTTTAAACCCCACTTTCCCGATCCGACCTTGGGTCACATCTTACTTGTGGGAGTAAAATAAAAACTGGCCTTGTGCCTAACTCCTGGAGAGGAGTAAATCAATACTCTCGTCATGTGGGTAAAACGGATGCGCACATATCCGAGGCAATGGCTGAATCTTTAGAAAGTCACATCCAGTCTGTGATGGAATGGGGTCATAAATGGATGGTACCATTTAATGCTGCTAAGACAAAGCTTCTTTCCTTCAACAACTACAAGAAACGTCTTCAACCACCGATTGCTATAACAAATAACACCCTATCTGAGAGTCCAATGTTCAAACTCCTCGGCCTAACATTCATAGGTAACATGAATTGGAACAAATACATAGAAGACATTGCTAAGGCTGCTGCAAAAAAAGGTGGGCTCCCTCTACTGTGCTAGAAAACTTCTCACACCTGACAGTATCCTATATCTCAACAAAGCCACCATCTGCCCATGCATGGAGTATTGTTGCCACATCTGGGCTGGTGCACCATCCACTAGTCTCTCCCTCTTAGACCAGGTCCAAAAAAGAGTCTCTAATCTAATAGGTCTCTCACTATCCACCACGATCCAGCCCCTGTCCCATCGCCGCAATGTTGCATCCCTGTGCTTGTTTTACAAGTACTTCAATGGAATGTGCTCCGATGAACTTGCTGCTCCGATGCCCCCCTCGACATAAATACACTCGACCAACCAAATAATCAGCTAACTCCTATCCATTCACCGTGGAGTTCCCCAGATGCCGGAGAGCCTTCTACTCCAATAGCTTCTTTCTTCGTGCTGCCGGCCTCTGGAACTCCCTTCCTGCTCCCGGTTTCCCTGACTGTACCGACATGCAGAAATTTAAAACTAATGTAAACAGACATCTTGCTGCACAGCTCCCAATTTAGGATGACCCCACAAAACATTCTCAGTAGCCCCTTACGTCTACAGTGGTGGCCTGCCTTGTTTGGGGTGAACTATGATAAAAAAAATAAAAAAGAATACAACAGACCGAATGAATGTGATCTGCACAAAGCAATGACCACCCAGAGGAAGAGTTGAACCACAAATTTAAGTTAGACTAGAAATGGAATGCTCTTACAAAAGCAACACATATAGAACATAGTCCCAAAGTTATGCCATCGATTTTCGAAACTCTATACTCTAGGATGGATAGATAAATATATACAGTCGCGTCCAAAACTAAGGGACAAAATTTTAAAACCTAATATTTGTTAGAAATAATAACCGTAAAAAGCTGAAATTTTGACAACCGGTAGTTGTTGTCATCCATAATAACATACTAAAATTTGAACCCTTTGTATAGAATGGAAAAAGAATTATAACAATTATTCATTTATTTCCAAATTTGGAATGTCCAAAAGTAAGGGACATAATTGAGAAAAACGGTGTAAATAGCATGCTACATTCAACTTTTTTTATTTCCTCTACTGAAGAACTCTTATTTAGTCATTTGTAAACGTTGCATCAGTCAACACCATGGCGAAACGTCAAAAACTTGATTACTCTGTGAGACAAGCTATTGTGAAGCTACACAAGGAAAAGCACACCATTAGAGAGATTTCAGAGAAAGTGAAACTTTCCAAGAGTGTTGTAGGCAGGATTGTTAAATCCTACAATGATACTGGCAAAATAGCTAGTGCTTTTAAAACCGGCAGACCCCGCAAAACTTCAGCAAGAGAAGATCGAATAATGCAGCGTATGTCATTAAAGGACCGTTTTAAGTCTTGCACAGAAATTAAAAGGGTTATGAATAGTACCTCATGTGTTAATGTGTCAAGACAGACTGTTTCTAGACGACTGCAAGAAATAGGGCTGTTTAATAGAACGCCAAGGAAGAAACCACTTGTTAGTTCGAAGAATAAGAAGAAGAGATTAGAGTTTGCAAACAGGTATGTAATTTGGACATATGAAAATTGGGCAAAAGTATTTTTCAGTGATGAAAGCAAGTTTAATCTATTTGGAAATGACGGAAAAAACTTTGTAAAGAGACGTATTGGTGAAAAATTAAGTACAAAGTGTACTAAGAAAACTGTCAAATTTGGGGGCGGAAACGTCATGGTATTTGGAATTTTTTCTAGCCAAGGTACAACGCCTCTTGTCCGATTACAAACTCGTGTAAACGCGCAGATGTATAAAAACATTGTTCAAGATCATATTGTGCCAATCATACATAATTCAGGATTCGATAGGGCAATGTTTATGCAAGATAATGCTCCATGTCACAAGGCAAAGGTGGTAATGAGTTACCTTAGTGAGCAAGATTCCGAAATTATGGATTGGCCACCGCAAAGTCCTGACTTAAATCCAATAGAAAATCTTTGGAAGATCTTAGGAGTGAAAGTTAGGGAAAGAAATCCCACTAACACGGAGGATTTGTGGGTGAAGCTTCAAGAAGAATGGTCTAAAATTAGTATCAAGGATTGTCAAGAACTGATCCGTTCTTGTAGTCGAAGATGTGCAGCTGTCATTGAGAGCAAGGGCTCATTTACTAAATATTGATTACACATGTACTTTTATCGTTTTTTTTTGGCTGTTTACATTGTTTTTCTCAATTTTGTCCCTTACTTTTGGACATTCCAAATTTGGAAATAAATGAATAATTGTTATAATTCTTTTTCCATTCTATACAAAGGGTTCAAATTTTAGTATGTTATTATGGATGACAACAACTACCGGTTGTCAAAATTTCAGCTTTTTACGGTTATTATTTCTAACAAATATTAGGTTTTAAAATGTTGTCCCTTAGTTTTGGACGCGACTGTAGATAGCTGAGTGTATGAGATATGTTTCCATTATGCAAGGAACTCTTGAGATGAGGATTGATGATTTGGATTATTCAGACTACTATTCTCATCTGGGATGTTATTATCACAACGTTTCGGCCGATGTAACATCCGACCATCTTCAGATGCATTTTATCGAACTTGGGAACCATTATGTCGAACTTGGAAATCTATACAAAATTTCAAACTGAATTTTTTCTTTAATCCAGGGGGTAGATTATTCTTGTTCCGTCAGCCATGACAGGGTAGAAGACTAATATAATTTTTATTTTTTTCTTAGTATCGCCTGCAGCAAAGCTTGGACCTTCAACCTCCAGAAGACTTTCACTTAGAACTGATTATTACTCAACGTCATTATCCGTTGCGCCATGAGTCTCTGTTCGAAAAGAGATACTTGTGGCATAACAGGTAACAGCGTTGGGTAAGTGACAGTCTTCTAAGGTTCAAGGTTCAATCCTTACTACAGGCAATAATAACTAAGAATATCGTAAGATTAACAATTCTACCCGGTCATGGCTGACAGACCAAGAACAATCTACCTTCCCTAGTTCGTTAAGATGCACCTGAAGTAGGTCGGAGGTTACATCGGCCGAAACGTTTTGAGAATAACATTCAAGATGAGTACACTAATTCAAATGTTTCGAAATTTTTGAGATGAGGATTGATAATTTGTATTATTCGGACTACAATTCTCATCTTGGTTGTTATTCTCACAACGTTTCAGCCGATGTAACCTCCGACTGTCTTCCGGTGAAATTTTTTTTTTAACTCTGGAATATTTAAGTCGAACTCGGGAATCTGAACGGAATTTCGAACGGAACCCTTTATTTAATCCATGGGGGTAGATTGATTTTGCTGCAGCAGCCACTTGGACACATGGCGCCACGGATAAAGGTGTTGAGTAGAATCAGTACTAAGTGAAAGTTTTCTGGAGGTAGAAGGTTCAATCCTCATTATAGGCGATACTAACTCTAGAATAAAATAAGACTTACTTCTTGTTCCGTCAACCATGACTGGATAGGAATAAAATAAAATTTACGGTACTTATATCGATCTTGACCCAGTTTTCGCGAGTTTCTTGTCAGAAGCGTTCGGTTATCCTACGCAAAAGCCGATTTGTACCAGACGACAATTTTGATACGGTGCTGCGTCCTATGATTTTAAGTTATATTTTCAAGAAATTTTCTAAAAGAAACAACAAAAAAAAACAAAACAAGCAAAACATAGCGAAGTTACTGTTATCAAATAAATATTTTTTTGTTATTTTAATACGTTGCTGCGTCCTATAATTTTTAGTTATAGTTGCAAGAAATTTTTTAAACAACAAAAAAAAACAAAACAGAGCGAAATTACTGTTATCAAATAGATATTTTTAACCCTAAATCCTAACGCTAACAAAAAAAAAACAACAAAACAAGCGAAACATTAAAATCATAGGACGCAGCACCGTATCAAAATTGTCGTCTGGTACAAATCGGCTCGTCATCTCTCGGACGTTTGCGTAGGATAGCCGAACGCTTCTAACAAGAAACTCGCGAAAACTGGGTCAAGATCGATATAAGTACCAAATTTACTGAACACTTTTACCCCGATCAGAACTGTCGGGATGAGAACAATCTACCCTCATGGATTAAATAAAGGGTTCCGTTCGAAATTCTATATGGATTGCCGAGTTCGACAAGATGCACTGAAAGTAGGCCAAAATGTTTCAAAATTTTGGACATGAGAATTTATAATTTGTATTATTTGGACTACAAAGTTGTTCATCTTTGGTTACATGGGGGTAGATTGTTCGGTGCTTCTTGCTTAAAAGGCCGAAAAAAAGATTTCTGTGTCTTTTAAAGTTTAAGAGGTAAATAAGGGGCAATAACTCTTATCACCTGTTGTTATTACATGTAACGTAATTTACTGCGACATTCAATTAATTAGTAATAAATGAACAACAAATTATTCGTAAATGGGAAATTTATGATTTTGAAAATTTTAAAAAAAAGAAACAAAATTGAATGTGGCACCCACACGCAAATGGTGGATTCCTACCTCGCAGAATTTATGTGGCGGCAGAAATTCAAACCAGTAAATGCTTTCGCCCAAATTTGCAAACAGATTGCAGAATATCATTCAGTATAAAGCCCAGTCAACAACCCAAGTATAAGCAACATAAATGCGTAAATTTTCAATAAAATCTTAATTTTTCCATTTATGTATACTTTGTTGTTCATTTATTACTAAAAAATTTTCAAAATCATAAATTTCCCATTTACGTATAATTTGTTGTTCATTTATTACTAATTAATTGAATGTCGCAGTAAATTACGTTACATGTAATAACAACAGGTGATAAGAGTTATTGCCCCTTATTTACCTCTTAAACTTTAAAAGACACAGAAATCTTTTTTTCGGCCTTTTAAGCAAGAAGCACCGATTGTTCTTGTTTCGGCAGCCATTACTCTGTAGGAATAAAATAAACATTACGGCTAAAGTATATTTTAGGGTAAAAAACTCATAGCACTGTCAAAAATTAATATTTTATGAAAATTATTTCAGGAAAAGACATTCTGAACCATAGTGAATCAGATTGCATAAAAAAAATTTTTTTTTTTTCAAGAATAAAAATAATTTGGGGAAAAAAATTGTTCAAATTTTTTTTCACAAAATTTTTTTTTTTTTTTTCAATAAAAAAAACATAATTTGGCGCAAAAAATTTTTGAACAATTTTTTTGAATTTATTTGAATTATTTTATTCAAATAAAAAAAAATTTTTAAATAATAATTTTGGAAAAATTTTTTTTAACAATTCTTTTTAATCTTGAAAACAAATTTTTTTTTCAAAAATAAAAATAATTTGGGGAAAAAAATTGTTTAAAATTTTTTTTTAACAATTTTTAAAAATTATTTCTAAGATTAGCACCTATATTAATAAGTAAAACATACATTTAATAACATATTACAGTTTTTACATTGGGTAAACGAAAGTTGAGACGACAGTGCGAAACGAGTGAAGCCTTGTTCTACACCTATCTATACGAGCACGCCTGGCGATGGAGTATGCTTGGTACGGATGTATTTGCGGCATTGATAGTAACTATCTGGGGAGAATATGCTATGTAAAAACTGTAATATGTTATTAAATGTATTTTTTACTTGTTCATATAAGTGTTAATCTTAGAAAAATATTTTTTAAATTGTTAAAAAAAATTTTTTCAAAAATTATTTTTTTTCTTGAAAAAACAAAAAAAATCTTTTTTTCAATGGAATATGATTCACTATGGTTCAAAATGTCGTCTCCTGAAAAAAAAAATTTTTAATTATTTTTTTTCTAAATAAAAATATTTAAAAAAAAATTTTTTTTTCTTGAAAAAAAAAAAAAATTTTTTTTCAATGAAATATGATTCACTATGGTTCAAAATGTCGTCTCCTGAAAAAAATTTTTTAATTATTTTTTTTCTTAAAAAATTTTTTTGTCAAAAATTTTTTTTCAAAAATTTTTTTTCTTGAAAAAAAAAACATTTTTTTTCAATGAAATATGATTCACTATGGTTCAAAATGTCGTCTCCTGAAAAAATTTTCAAAAAAAAGTAATTTTTGACAGTGCTATGAGTTTTTTACCCTAAAATATACTTTAGCCAATATTACGTAACACTTCTACCCGATCATGGCTGACGGAATAAGAACAATCTACCTCCTGTGGGGATAAAATAAAGGGTTCAGTTCGAAATTCCGAGTTCGATATAAAGATTCCCGAGTTTGACAAAATGTCAGCATGTTAGTCGCTACAAAGAAATTACACTAATCAAAACAGGTTAGTGTTAAGTAGACGAAAACACTGAAAGCAGTTAGGACAACAAAGACAGTTAATAATGCGTTAATAATATTAATTTAGTTAACAAAGACAATTAATAGGTTATTAATATTAATTTATTTAACAATGTCGGTACATAACATTACAGTCTCAAGGGAATACAAAAAAAAAATAAGAAAAAGATTCTAAAAAAATTGGAAGAATTTTTTTTTAAGTGCCCCCAAATCATGTTTGGCAAAAGGGGTTTGAATTGTCTTTTTATTTTTTCACTAATTAACAAAATAAAAATCACCCCTCCCCACCCCCACCCCCGCCCTCAAAATATGATAAAAATTACATTGGAAAAAAAAGAAAAAAACGAGAAAAAAATTATATATACATATTTAATAAGATATTTGCATATCGGATTATGTCATACCATTGGTTTTATGCCTCAGTACTTTACGATGACGAATCATAGTTAAAAAAAACAAAAAAAAAAAACTATGATTCGTAGGCAAAGTTGGACATCATTGATAAATGCTGAGGCATGAAACCAATGGTATGACATAATTCAATAATTCAATTTGCAAATATCTTATTAAATAAATATATTAGACTCTTATCCTGGTAATTGAGCACTCTGGTCAACCTTTCTTCCAAAACATTGCTTATATATATATATATATATATATATATATATATATATATATATATAGAGAGAGAGAGAGAGAGAGAGAGAGAGATGTTTCACTTATAACATAGATCATTCAGTGAAGACCGGGGTTGTGCCAATAAAAACAAGCTCGATGATACTCGATTACAGAGTACAGAGCATTTATATGTGATTTTATGAAGGCTTACCAAAGCATTCCGTTCAAATATTTGAATAAATAATATTTGTAAGAAAAATTCTTTCATGGTGATCATTGGTCTCCTGAAACGAATGCTTTGGTAAGCATTTACAAAATCGCATATATATATATATATATATATATATATATATATATATATATATATATATATATATATATATATAGAGAGAGAGAGAGAGAGAGAGAGAGAGAGAGAGATAGAGAGATAGAAAGAAAGAGAATTTTTTCCCACTTTTATTATATTATCTATATCCAAAAAATTCCTTCAAAAACTTTTTCAGAAAATTATTTCAAAAAGGTGCAAATTTGCAAAATGAAAGCTCTATATTATCGATAGAAAACAGAGCTTAATATATATATATATATATATATATATATATATAACAATATTAATTTTAAGTCCATAATATTACATTATTTACAGCGTTTCAAGCTTTCACTCTCATCAGTGTTGGGAATGATAATCTCAGACGGTCGCAAGGTTCGGACCCCTGCTACAGAATCAACCTAGACTCTGCAAGCAAGCGTCATAACTACAGCCAGGAGACATTACCAGGTCAAGAAGGGAATTTAAGTTCTATTTATGCGAAAGGGAGGCACGTATAGAAAGACTGACTAGAGTATTCAACGAACGTTGTCGGAATATGCCTTATATATATATATATATATATATATATATATATATATATATATGAATAGATGAAAGGATAAAATAATCCGACGGTATGAAACTAAAATGGAATAAGCGGAAGACCTAAAAAGCTCAACGTTTCGCCAAATTGTTATATGGGCTTTGTCAAGAGCGAACGAAAAAATGCAAAAAATGACAAAAGACGAGAAAGTCTATAAATTATGAGAAATATATATAGTGGTAGGGTTCATGTAGAGAGGGAAGATATGTAAATGAAAAAAAAAAATGTAACGGAAAAGAATAAAGAGTAGAAAGGGGGTCCAAAGGAAGAATAATTCAAAACTCAGGGAATCAACCGGTGTCTAGATCGGTTAACCCCATTCTTTATCATTTTTTGCATTTTTTCGTTCGCTCTTGACAAAGCCCATTTGGGCGAAACGTTGAGCTTTTTAGGTCTTCCACTTATTCCATTTTTGTTTCATATATATATATATATATATATATATAGTGTTAGGGTTAACCCTAACGCCTTTGGCATAAAACTATCTATCTCTCTCTCTCTCTCTCTCTCTCTCTCTATATATATATATATATATATATATATATATATATAGTGTTAGGGTTAACCCTAACGCCTTTGGCATAAAACTATCTATATATATATATATATATATATATATATATATATATATATATATATATATATATATATATATATATATACATATATATATATATAGGGTTAGGATTAACCCTAACCTCTTTTGCATAAGACTATATATGTATATATATATATATATATATATATATATATATATATATATATATATATATATATATATATATGGCTTAAGGAAAGAATAATAAACACTAGTTTATTACTGAATACACCTTGCATTGAACAATTGAAATGTGAAATAAATTTGGACAATCGTCGCATATTTATCACTTTTTTTTCTTCTATCTATCTATCTCTCTCTCTCTCTCTCTCTCTCTCTCTCTCTATATATATATATATATATATATATATATATATATATATATATATATATATATATAGTGTGAGGGTTAGGGTTAACCCTAAACCTAACCCCTTTTGCATAAGACTATATACATATTTCAGAGACGTACCATGGTTTCTATTGATCATTGATTGACCTTTTACCGTTCAAATCATCAGCGAAAATGAAAACAAGTCAAAGAATGGGGTTCAACGATCACCGTTAACATCTTCCGGTGACTTTGCTCAAGTGTCCCTTTTGGAGAAAGTACCGAGTCAATATGGGGGCGGACTGTATGTTTGTATGGGTCTTAATCGTAACTAAGTATCGTTTAGAATAATTTAATTGCTAATAATGGATGCTGTATGTGTCCCTGCTTTAATGGTATATTAATATTTAGGGGTGATGGTAGGTGGTGTAGTTTATTGATCGGTGAGTGGGTTAGATTCTGGGTGGGGGTGTATTCCTGTTATGAAAGGGTATAAGTGTTATATTATTTTTTTTTGGGGGGGGGGGATGCTTATATTTGAGTGTAAAACTGTTGTTATAATTGTAGTATATATATGTAGTCCAGGGTTTCGAATCGTGTGACCGGCGGTGAATAGTCGTACTTCTATGCTGATGAGTCTTGATTGAAAAAAGACGAAACGTATACGTCCATAGATATAAACAATAACAAATATTTTATATATATATATATATATATATATATAGTAAGTTATGAAAATATATTTATGGTAATTAAGCTACACAGAGGTGTTTGTGTTTCATCACCGTAGGGAATCGTCAGGCTAAAATGCGGAAGTCTCTATGTAGCTTAATTGCCATAAATATATTTTCATAACTTACTACCTAGCTCTACTCATGTATTGAGCACTGTTGAAGTAAATACTAATAATCGATACATAAGATATTATATCCCCTTATAACATTTTATGTGGATACATGAAATAATAATAATTATATATATATATATATATATATATATATATATATATATATATATATATATATATATATATATATATATATATATATATATATATAACAATAATAATAATAATAATCCAGGCAAGGTAAACATCCAAAGAATTTCAACCGGGCTTATAAAAAGTGCTCAATATAAAATAGAGCTTTTATATATGATTATTTTTATTTACACAGACATGTACAAAATCTGTGACACTGGCATGTCGATGTTATCGATCAATAGCTGTTATAAACTGAGATCTCATCAGGCAGAGTTAAAATCCGATCTTAACCTTAGATCATATTTGGAAAGAACCGTTTATAACAGCTGTTGATTGATAACATCGACATGCCAATGTCACAGATTTTGTACATGTCAGTGTAAATAAAAATGATCATATATATATATATATGGGAATTAGCTTCCTGCACTGAAGATTGCGTTAGCATGAAACATCGATGTCTGTAGGTAATAAATAATTAATATTTATTTATAATATATATATATATATATATATATATATATATATATATATATTATTAAAAATAACCAACAATTTTTGTCTGGTTATTTTAGTGTTGATCCCTTCAATTTTCCGGATTAAAATCTTAATCTCGGAAGGAAATTGGCTGATGAAACTGCCATAGTGTACATGTTGGTCCAGAGTACTTTCTGACCCGCCTGGGTCCATCGTCAGTGGAATAATGACAAACAGGTAATTTCCTTCCGAGATTAAGATTTTAATCCGGAAAATTGAAGGGATCAACACTAAAATAACCAGACAAAAATTGTCGGTTATTTTTAATAATACGTGTCTTAAAGAAAAAATGCTGCCTCGATACACACACACACATATATATATATATATATATATATATATATATATATATATATATATATATATATATATATATATATATTAAATTCCACTGACAAAGTTTTTATTAATTTTTTCTTGCCGAATTTCAAAATAATTCAATGTAACTGATTACAATTGTTTTGGACAGGAACGAACAACCAGGAATGAACACATAATTACCAGGATCTTTTTTTCAAGCAACTCATTAGAAGACCATCAGAGAACTCCCGGAGAAAAATCCTCAAACAAAAAAGAATCAAAAATTTTTTTTATGCATTTCCCACAAAAAACAGTTCCCCTTTTTTTGTTAGTGTATTTTTCTCTCTCTTTCTCTCTCTCTCTCTATTTATATACTGTATAAAAAATATATTTGCATATATATTCCTTAATAAATAGGCAAAATGTTTCAAAGTAAAAGCTCGATGAATGCTAACATTTAACAACAGAGCATGCATATAGACATATGAACAATATTACGCTAAATTCCAATGACAAAGTCTTTATTCATTTTTTCAAAATTCAAAAGATTCGATGACTTGACAGTCCGTTTCGTACATACACAAACAACAGGGAATAGATATGTATATCCAGGGATTTTCACATATGCAACTCTTCAGAAGTCCAAAGATCGTTTCTGCTTCATGATGTTTCTGGAAACGATCTTTGGACGTTTGAAGAGTTGCATATGTGAAAGATCCTGGATATACATATCTATTCCTGGTTGTTTGTGTATGTACAAAATTAACCGTCAAGTCATCGAATCTTTTGAATTTTGAAAAAATGAATAAAGACTTCATCATAGGAATTTAGGGTAACATTGTTATATATATATATATATATATATTATATACATATATATTATATTATATATACGTATATATATATATATTATATACGTATATATATATTATATACACATATATATATTATATTATATATACGTATATATATATATTATACATATATATATTATATATACGTATATATTATATACATATATATATTATATTATATATACGTATATATATATATTATACATATATATATTATATATACGTATATATTATATACATATATATATTATATTATATATACGTACATATATATATATATATATTATATATACGTATATATATACATTATATACATATATACATATATATATTATATTATATATACGTATATATATATTATATACATATATATTATATACATATTATATACATATATATATATTATATACGTATATATATATTATACGTATATATATATATATTATATTATATATACGTATATATATATTATACGTATATATATATATATTATATTATATATACGTATATATATATTACATATATTATATACATATATATATATATATATTACATTATATATACGTATATATATGTATATATATTACATTATATATACGTATATATATATGTATATATATTACATATATATATATACATTACATATATACATTTATATATATTACATATATATTATTATCATATATATATATATATATATATATATATATATCATGGAGTTTTTATAAAAAGAAAACTAAATTTCCAACTAAAAGGAAATGGTTTGTTTATGGAATGATTAGATGAGCATGAAAACAAACTAAGTAAAAATATTCACACAAAAACATGTTGAAAGTGTTCATGAGCTCCAATATTTTTATTTGCCTGGTCAAGGTTTCATAATGGCAAGATAACTTTATTCGGGTGATGTGGACATTAATACAAAGAAACAGGGAGTATAAATTTAACCGTTTATTTAAAGGTATTACCGACGCAACCACGAGTGTTAATAGAAAAGCAGCATGATGCAGCATATACTGTCAGAAATAAATTTCACTGTTTAGCCTATAACAAGTGCACCGTATTTCGTCGCTTGCCGCAAATTCAGAGGAGATATGATTTACAAGGATAATAAAACCATAAACATAGATTGATCACTGTTAACCAAGTGATTGTCCAAATCATCAGCGAGGGAAAATAATCAATAGTATCTTGCCTGGATCTATGAGCAGTCTTCATTATTAATGATAATAAGGGTATCTATCTACTACTTTCATATCTGTGCATATACAGGGTGTGTCAGCAAAATCCCATCCCTTCACTGTACAGGGTGTTGCGGCAAAATCCGACACTTGACAAAAAATAAACGGAATACCAAGGGGTGCTGAGGAACGTGGTAAAGCCGTGGATTGACGAGATCACCACCAAATGGTCCTACGTCTTCCAGCAGGACTCCGCTCCTGTACACAAGGCCAAGACGACCCAGGCGTGGTCGCTCAACAATGTTCGTTACAACTAGTCGCCAGATTTGTGGCCGCCCTCCTCACCCGACTGCAACCAACTTGACTATTTCTTCTTGTGCGTGATCGAGGCCAAGACCAACAAGCACGCCCACAACACTGTGGAGGCGTTCCACAATATAGACAAGGACATGGTCGCCAAAGTGTGTGACTCCTTTCACACCTACCTTGAAATGGTCGTCTTTGCTACCGGCGGTTACATTAAAAATTAATGTAATATATAACTCTGACTGTTGCTAAATAAACTGTCGGGTCTCTGCATATACAACAATTGTTTTTATTGCTTATTTCGTTTTTTTTTTGTCAAGTTCCAGATTTCGCTGCAACACTGTATATTGTTTAGTTAGCATATATATATATATATATATATATATATATATATATATGGGAAGAGAAGGATGAAGGTAATCCGACGTGATGGTAAAATGAAAAAGGAAAACCAAAAACTGGATGTTTTTTATGTGTACATCAACGTTTCGTCTTTATTTATAAGACTTCATCAGGATGATGATATAGGGAAAAGATATCATGCAAGCACAGATACATGTAGGGTAGACATGTTGGGAAGAAAAATAAAATAAAATGAAAAATAATGGCAGCGTCTTGCTGGACGTCCGTACTTGTTAGAGAATGAAAATGACAAGTACGGACGTCCAGCAAGACGCTGCCATTATTTTTCATTTTATTTTATTTTCTTTCCCAACATGTCTACCCTACATGTATCTGTGCTTGCATGATATCTTTTCCCTATATCATCATCCTGATGAAGTCTTATAAATAAAGACGAAACGTTGATGTACACATAAAAAACATCCAGTTTTTGGTTTTCCTTTTTCATTTTACCATATATATATATATATATATTTGTGTTATAATGGAATAATTCCAGGAAGAAATCCGGGTAAGAGAGCTCAATGTGGTAAAAAGAGCAAGAATAACGTAAAATATAATAACACGAAATTACATGATTGTCGATGCAATAATTTATTTCAACCTTGCGGTTTTATTCAAGCATCAAATTAGACAATTACATTTTTGAGACTCAAAAATGTAATTGTCTAATTTGATGCTTGAATAAAACCGCAAGGTTGAAATAAATTATTGCATCGACAATCATGTAATTTCGTGTTATTATATTTTACGTTATATGTATATATATATATTTCGGCAGCAAGTCATTCATTATACATGTGTCAGAGTTTTCTTTCTTTGCTATCTTTCTGGTTAATTTCTCGACGCGGCGAGCGATTCGTCGTTTTTTGGTGGTTATTGGTGGTTTTCCGGTATCAATTGGTGGATTATGGCGCCTAACGTTGTATCTTGGGTCATTTCTCGAGCGCTTTCGGTCTCGCGACCGTCTTCACGAGGCTCTTTACTAATAATAAGACACAGCCTCCTGAAGACGGTCGCGAAACCGAAAGCGCTCGAGAAATGACCCAAGATACAACGTTAGGCGCCATAATTCACCAATTAACACCAGAAAATCGACGAATCGCTCGCCGCGTCGAGAAATTAACCAGAAAGATAGCAAAGAAAGAAAACTCTGTTGTCTTCAACGAAACATATATAATGAATGACTTGCTGCCGAAATATATATATATATATATATATATATATATATATATATATATATATGCTAACTAATAGCAAAGAAAGAAAACTCTGTGGGCTTCAACGATACATGTATAATATATATATATATATATATATGGTGTTGGCATGGTCGTTGGTTCATAGATGTTAATCCGATTAAACTACAGTGTTTATAAAATAATGCTCAGCCACAAGTAGAGCAGTAGTTTAGTATAAATATTTATTTATACAAACATAATTGGCTACATATGTGCATACATGTTTCAGCTGTGGCTTTATTTCAAGTTGAGGAAGCGGGACTTGAAATAAACTTGCAGCTGAAACATGTATGCACATATGTAGCTAATTATGTTTGTATAAATAAAGTTATACTAATATATATATACATATATATATATATATATATATATAATTATTTTTATTTATACAGACATGTACAAAAACCTGCTACACTGGCATGTCGATGTTATCGATAAATAGTTATTAGAAACTAAGATCTCATCAGGGGGAAAAAAGTCTGATCTTTCACTCAAATGTTCATATTGGGAAAGAATCCATATATATATATATATATATATAAAATATGAAACTAAAAGTATACTTTTAGTAGATAGAACCTATAGTGAAATGGTTTAAGCTATATAATATACGAGATAGAGCAATTATAAAGATAGATGTACATGTTTATCTCTCTTCTTATATATATATATATAATCAGGTGGACCATAAAGTTTGAGCCGAATTTTAAAGGAAACGGAAAGTAAAAAAAAAATGTATGCCATTAAATATTCATGAATGGTGAATTTTAATATCTGAAGCTTTTCTGCAAGTTCTCGTGTTGTATAATGTAATTTTATCAAAAGTTGAATTTCTTTTTTTTTTTAACAGGTTTTTTTTTTATCCCTCCTGGAGGAGGAACCCCTCCCTGGTTTCTGTCCATCTTATTGGTAATTGTCATTCAGGGGATTTTGCCATAGTCGCCACACTTGGCACTGCGGGTTGGCGACGCTATTTCCCCATAGCTAGGTGTCCACATACAGCACCTGGTATTCCCAAACGGTCACCCATTTAGTACTGACCAGGGTCAACGTTGCTTAACTACGGTGATCTAGTGGGCGGGAACCGGTGTGTCAACGTGATTATGCCGGTCGACGTGATTGTTGAAACAATATATGGAAGATGTATTAAAAAATAATTAGACAAGTTTTTAAGATATGTGGCGACGCACTCACTAATTACTAGACATTTGCATAAACCTACACGTTTTTATCACATCTGCATATATTGATAAGTTATATATCACAGAAAATATGGAAATAACAAAGAAACGTAGCAGGTACAACTAAAAAAACAAAACAAAAAATAAATCAAAGCATAATACACACACACACACATATATATATATATATATAATAATGGTAATAATCCAGGTGAAAAATATCCACAGAGTGGTAATCCAGAGAATTTTAACCGGGTTTATAAAAAGTGCTCAATATCAAAATAGAGCTTTATGTATGATAATTTTATTTACACAGACATGTACAAAATCTGCGACACTGGCATGTCGATGTTATCGATTAACAGTTACTATAAACTGAGATCTCATCATGCAGAGTTAGAATCCGATCTTAACCTCAGATCATATTTGGAGAGAACCAAATATGATCTGGGGTTAAGATCGGATTCTAACTCTGCCTGATGAGATCTCAGTTTATAGTAACTGTTGATCGATAACATCGACATGCCAGTGTCGCAGATTTTGTACATGTCTGTGTAAATAAAATTATCATATATATATATATATATATATATATAGTACACGTATTGCATTAGTTTCTGTAGATGTGAATCCGTTGAAACTCAAGTGTTTATAAAAAGTGCTCAATAACAAGTAGAGCTGTTCTTTAGTATAAATTTTTATTTAAACAAACATTATTGGCTACATATGTGCATACATGTTTCGGTTGTACTCTTCAAAGAGAGTCAACCTCTTCAGACCAAAGAAGAAAAAGAAGTATGTATACATATATATATACACACAAACACACACACATATATATATATATAGAGAACTTGAATGCCTACTAGACACTATCCTCCAGTGTCTAAGGTCTCTCTGTACAAGGGTTTGTCAGGACAACCTGACATGAGGATACTTTCCCCTACAAGTAAACCCTGACCAAATATTCAAAATAACATAGTATTCGAAACTCCAAATAAGATCCCCTCTGTATAGCTACACCATACTAGATTATACGAGAAATGGTGCCCCTTCTCCAAGTGATGTTGCCTATAGTAACAGCACTAAACTGGATACTCCACCAGACCAGATGAATTCTGGTCCTGGAATCCGGTAAGACCAAGAGACCACAATAAAGATATACTACGACACAATTAACTGGTCAATTGGGGAGAGGACAATTGATGTTTCTAAACTTTACTGGTTCGCCGTTTGAGAGATAGAGGAGAATTTTTAATGCAACACTCGAATATCTATATAGTGATCAAGTGTTAGCCCCAGGAAGGGGTCCCTCGATTTCTGAGAACTTCGACTGAAGTAAAATTTAAAAAAAAAACAAACACATACATATATACATAGATACAAACAAAAAAAAAACAAAAAACGAAGCAGCATTCACAAGCGGTCCTCCTGTGACAAAGTATCCCGGACCCATGGATTGGTATATACATGCGACCGATTGTAAATTGAATATTCTTTAGAATGTTAATAAACTTAGATACGCTAACACGTGTGTACAGATACGTATTAGACATGTACACATATATAAATACTACACACACATATATAAATACTACACACACATATCATTATCATGCCACATATTTATAGACACAAATAAGCACATATATATATATATATATATATATATATATATATATATATATATATATATATATAATATATATATACACACATATATGCACATACATGTATATATACATATATGTATATATATATATTTATACACACATATATATGCACATACATGTATACACACATCCATATATATATATTTATGCACACATATATACATATACATGTATACACACACATCCATATATATATATATATTTATGCACACATATATACATATACATGTATACACACACACATACATATATATATATATTTATACACACATATATGCACATACATGTATACACACACACATACATATATGTATATATATATATTTATACACACATATATATGCACATACATGTATACACACATCCATATATATATATATATTTATGCACACATATATATGCACATACATGTATACACACACACATACATACATACATATATATTTACATATATTTATTTACTTTCTCTTCAGGAGGTTAGACACAAGGTCAAGTGTAGTTTTGAAAAGCTAGCACACTAATCTTAGTGAGCTCTGACCTACAAAAAATGCCTGAGCAGCTCCGTCAGTATTTTCAAGCAGGGACGCCTCAGGCGATTAACAATAAACAAACCCATTCTCGAAAAGAAGGTAAAGCCTGGGAGGGTGGACCTCCTGAGACTGAACAGAACCATACCTCAGCCCGACTGCTACAAAGTCACTGTCAGACTGATTGTCGAGGACGTATCTGCGACTGGTAAGAATATCCCTACTCCAGCTGTATGTATAAAAACACATATATATACATATACTATACATAGATGTATGCGCATATACATATGTATGCACACACACACACATATACACACGCACATGTATATGCACACACACACACACATATACACACGCACATGTATATGAACACACACATAGACACACGCACATGTATATGCACACACACAGACACACGCACATGTATATGCACACATATATACACACACATATATACACACACACATATATACATACACGCACATATATATGCACACACACACACATACATGCTCACACATATATACACGCACATGTATATGCCACACACACACACATATATATATATACACGCACATGTATATGCACACACACACACACATACATGCACACACATATATACACGCACATGTATATGCCACACACACACACACACACACAAACACATATATATATGTGTGTGTGTGTGCGCACACACACAAGCATTTCAGTAAACAGTTTTTTTTTCTGTTTTTAAATGGCGGGAAGTAGCCCCACATGGGTGATAAGAGCATTCGTTTTGGCAAAAATAAACTTTAAAAATTTTAACAACAGCAGTAGAATATCGATCATGGTATGAGTACGAAACGTTGGTTAGCCACAGCTAGTCTATATATATATATATATATATATAAGTGATAATAAATTTGACAGTTTGTAGTAAATTTGGTAGCTGGTATATATTGAATCCAAATTTGCTCAATACCACAGGTAAAGATATGATAATAATAATAATAAAAGATAGTAATATAGAAAACAATCTGGCTCTGAGGAGTCTGTAAGGTTAAAACTATGAAAATGTAAGCCATATAGAATAATATTTTATTATATATATATATGGATATATATATATATGGATATGTATATATACATGTATATGTATATATATATATGGATATGTATATATACATGTATATGTATATATATATGGATATGTATATATACATGTATATGTATATATATATGGATATGTATATATACATGTATATGTATATATATATGGATATGCATGTATATGTATATATGCATGTATATGTATGTATATATATATATGTATATGTATATATACATACATGTATATGTATATATACATACATGTATATGTATATATACATACATGTATATGTATATATACATACATGTATATGTATGTATATATACATACATGTATATGTATGTATATATACATACATGTATATGTATATATATACATATATATATGTATATATATACATGTATATATGTACATAAACATGTATATATATATATGTACATATATATATATATATATATATATACTTATACTTATAAAATTCTGTGGGTCTTGCAAGCTTGAATGGGCAACGCTGGGTAGGGACAGCTAGTCTTTTAACATAAATAATCCTCAATAATATTGGGCTGGGACAGCTAGTCTTCTTATATAAATACTTCTGAGCATAGCCAGGTCATGACAGCTATCATACTAACACAAAAATCTTGGGACAATGCTTTCTCTAATAAATATCCGGGACAATGCCAGGCAGGTACACATAAATAATTCTGGGTAATATCTAGTATGCAAAGCTTGTCTTCTCACATATATAATCATGGGCAATGCTGGATTAGGTCAGCTAGTCTGCTAAGATCAATAATCTGGGGCAATGTCGCGTAGGGACAGCTAGTTTTCTAACATAAATAAGTTTGAGTAATGCTGGGTATGTAGAGTTAGTAAATCAATAGATCTGATAAGGTATGAACTCAGTATAGCCAATTCTATAATCTTCTCTCTCTCTCTCCCTCTTCTCTCTCTCTCCCCCTTTCCCTCTTCTCTCTCTCTCCCCCTTTCCCCTTTCTCTCTCCCTTTCCCTCTTCTCTCCCCCTTTCCCTCTTCTCTCTCTCTCCCCTTTCCCTCTTCTCTCTCTCTCCCCCTTCCCTCTTCTCTCTCTCTCTCCCCCTTTCCCTCTTCTCTCTCTCCCCCTTTCCCTCTTCTCTCTCTCTCCCCCTTTCCCTCTTCTCTCTCTCTCCCCCTTTCCCTCTTCTCTCCCTTTCCCTATTCTCTCTCTCTCTCCCTTTCCCTATTCTCTCTATCTCTCCCTTTCCCTATTCTCTCTCTCTCCCTTTCCCTATTCTCTCTCTCTCCCTTTTCCTATTCTCTCTCTCTCTCCCTTTCCCTATTCTCTCTCTCTCTCTCTCATTTTTCCTATTGTCTCTCTCTCCATTTTCCTATTCTTTCTATCTCTTTCTCTCTCCACTTCTACCTATATTAGGCTGGTTATACTGATTTTTAAAAAATATAACTAGTTTATACCCACTCCTTGAGCTGTGTTGGTACAGTAGCTGGGTATTCTACCGCTTTATAGCTACTATGAAGAAAAATATTTGTGAAATTTCATGGAGAAAATAATCTACTTAGCATTAGAGAGTAAGTAACTATGATGAATGTATTTATGTATTGTTTTTATTGGCAAAAAGCATTAGAAATTATGTTTGTAAGCAAAAATTATTTTGAACAAATACTGAATAAACTTGGTGTCTACTTTTTGTGGATTGTAAAAAAAAGGGTCACTTAGTTTAAAAAAAAAAAAAGGGTCGCTTAGTTTTTTTTAAAAAAAAAGGGTCACTTAGTTTTTTTTTTAAAAAAAAGGGTCACTTAGTTTTTTTTTTAAAAAAAAAAGGGTCACTTAGTTTTTTTTTTAAAAAAAGGGTCACTTAGTTTTTTTTTTAAAAAAAGGGTCACTTAGTTTTTTTTTTTAAAAAAGGGTCACTTAGTTTTTTTTTTTAAAAAAGGGTCACTTAGTTTTTTTTAAAAAAAAAGGGTCACTTAGTTTTTTTTTTTAAAAAAGGGTCACTTAGTTTAAAAAAAAAAAGGGTCACTTAGTTTAAAAAAAAAAAAGGGTCACTTAGTTTTTTAAAAAAAAAAGGGTCGCTTAGTTATTTTAAAAAAAAAAGGGTCACTTAGTTTAAAAAAAAAAAAGGTTCACTTAGTTTAAAAAAAAAAAAAGGGGTCACTTAGTTTTTGTTAAAAAAAAAGGGTCACTTAGTTTTTTTTAAAAAAAAGGGTCGCTTAGTTTTTTTTAAAAAAAAGGGTCACTTAGTTTAAAAAAAAAAAAAGGGTCACTTAGTTTAAAAAAAAAAGGGTCACTTAGTTTTTTTTAAAAAAAAGGGTCACTTAGTTTTTTTTTTAAAATTCTGTAATGTTTTGTTATTATGCTAAGTTAATTTCTTTAAATTTATAGAACACATCCAGTTAAAAAAATCCTTTAGACTTACGTGAGATTTGAACTCGCGTACTGACATTGTAAAAACAACTACCTTAGTAATGTGCACTCTGCCTATTCCTTTTTTATCAACTAATCACGTGCTTCTATTTGTATGTGAACAGACAAACTCCAACTTTTTTTTTTTTAGACATACGATAAAAAAACAAAACAAAGTAATAATAAAAATCATTATTAAATGATTTTTATTGGTGATGAGATTTGCAAAAACAATTTGAAAGAAGTCAAGAAATTAAGCTTAAGGGGTTTGAAGAAGATATTGAACTTCAGGGAATCTTGCTTCATTTGTTGACTATGGATCAAATTTAATGTAAATCTGAAATATTTGAATTTTCAAATAAGAGGGTGTGCCCCGAAAACACCTTTAAAATACCCCAAAGAAAGTGACATTTAAGGAATATTTACTGATTGATGTCTAGTACTGACTGTTAAAATTTCACAAAAATTGGAGGTATCTAAATTATTACAAAAGAGTTTCCATCCCTTTTTTATCCCCTTTGCATAAAACTAAATTAAACTAAGCAGCTGTATACCAAATTTCATGATGATCGATAAATTAGTTTAGGAGTGAATCCTGTACACATATACACATACCTATCTTTATGTAGATAGAGATAACACAAAATACATGTTAACAAATACTTTAGTTCTGGGATTGAGTTATGTTTGAACAAAAATTGGTAAAGTAGAATGTACCTACTTCATCATGGCTACCGTATCTCAGATCAGAAATTGCGAACCGGTGTTAATCCAAAACAAATCCCCAATTATATTTAAGGCCGGATTTTTTTTTTTTTTTGGCAATTAATAATTTGTTTTCAACAATTTGTTTAATTATTAATAAATAATAAAATTAAAACTGCTTTTTATTATTGGACATTTTTAAAAAGATTTTTTAACAAGTAATAAAATCAAATATTTTTTATAATTGGAATTTTTAAAAAGATTTTTTAACAAATAATAAAATCAAATATTTTTTATAATTGGAAATTTTTAAAACGATTTTTTAACAAATAATAAAATCAAATATTTTTTATAATTGGAATTTTTAGAAAGATTTTTTAACAAATAATAAAATCAAATATTTTTTATAATTGGAAATTTTTAAAAAGATTTTTTAACAAATAATAAAATCAAATATTTTTTATAATTGGAAATTTTTAAAAAGATTTTTTAACAAATAATAAAATCAAATATTTTTTATAATTGGAAATTTTTAGAAAGATTTTTTAACAAATAATAAAATCAAATATTTTTTATAATTGGAAATTTTTAAAAAGATTTTTTAACAAATAATAAAATCAAATATTTTTTATAATTGGAAATTTTAAAAAGATTTTTTAACAAATAATAAAATCAAATATTTTTTATAATTGGAAATTTTAAAAAGATTTTTTAACAAATAATAAAATCAAATATTTTTTATAATTGGAAATTTTAAAAAGATTTTTTAACAAATAATAAAATCAAATATTTTTTATAATTGGAAATTTTAAAAAGATTTTTTAACAAATAATAAAATCAAATATTTTTTATAATTGGAAATTTTAAAAAGATTTTTTAACAAATAATAAAATCAAATATTTTTTATAATTAAAAATTTTAAAAAGATTTTTTAACAAATAATAAAATCAAATATTTTTTATAATTGGAAATTTTAAAAAAGATTTTTTAACAAATAATAAAATCAAATATTTTTTATAATTGGAAATTTTAAAAAGATTTTTTAACAAATAATAAAATCAAATATTTTTTATAATTGGAAATTTTTAAAAAGATTTTTTAACAAATAATAAAATCAAATATTTTTTATAATTGGAAATTTTTAAAAAGATTTTTTAACAAATAATAAAATCAAATATTTTTTATAATTGGAAATTTTTAAAAAGATTTTTTAACAAATAATAAAATCAAATATTTTTTATAATTGGAAATTTTTAAAAAGATTTTTTTAACAAATAATAAAATCAAATATTTTTTATAATTGGAAATTTAAAAAAAGATTTTTTAACAAATAATAAAATCAAATATTTTTTATAATTGGAAATTTTTAAAAAGATTTTTTAACAAATAATAAAATCAAATATTTTTTATAATTGGAAATTTTTTAAAAGATTTTTTAACAAATAATAAAATCAAATATTTTTTATAATTGGAAATTTTTAGAAAGATTTTTTGACAAATAATAAAATCAAATATTTTTTATCATTGGACATTTTTAAAAAGATTTTTTAACAAATAATAAAATCAAATATTTTTTATAATTGGAAATTTTTAGAAAGATTTTTTTAACAAATAATAAAATCAAATATTTTTTATCATTGGAATGTTTTTTTTATTTGGATAATATTTTTTTAATAGTTTGATTTATTAACCAAATATAATTATATTACGAAATAACAGACTATTATTAACAAATAATAAATTAAAGCAGTTTTTTTATAAATGATGAAAATAAAAAAAAATCCTTCAAAAGTTATGCGACCTAAAATAATGGGTGATTTCTTTTTGTTGATTAACACCGGTTCGCAATTTCTGATTTCAGATACGGCAGCCATGATGAAGTAGATACTTTCTATTTTACCCCAAATTTGGGTGTCAGATTTTTTTTCAACTAACTTTATATCTCTGAGAGAAGAGAGAGGAGATCAGAATTAGGTCTTTTAGAGTCGGTAGCATGGTGTTCTACGACAGGCCACTTCATGGCGTAGCTGAGAAACACGACCGAAGGCCTATTGATAAATGTTTGATTTTCAGAAATTTCTTTTAAGGAAATTAAATCAATTATATTTGAAAATACATAGAATAACATTCTGACCCACATCTGGGGATAAGAAGATGTGCTGAAAGATAAATAAATGAAAATACAGGGTGTTGAAGCAAAATCTCACCCCTTCACTGTATAGAGTTTTGCATCAAAATCTGACACTTGACAAAAAATAAACGAAATACTAGGAGGTGCTGATGGGTGTAGTGAAGCCCTGAATTGACGAGATTGCCGCCGGACGCCCTTACATCTTCCAGCAGGACTCCGCTCCTGCACGCGAGTCCAAGACGACCCAAGCGTGGCTGCTCAACAACGTTTGTCATTACTGGTCGCCGGACTGCAACCCCCTTGATTAATTATTTACCTCCTTCACACTGCGGGAAGATGTGGCACAAGGTCAGAAAGTGAGATTTGGTGGGCCAACACACAAGACGTAGCGCACTTGAGCTTCTGTAAAAAAAATGCCTGGCCAACCCCATCGGCATTTCCCGATCAAGGTACCTCAGGCAGTTACCAATAAACTAACTGTAACATAGAGAGTTAATGAAATAAAGACCGAGTTAAAACGGGCCGCCGAATTGTCTTTTTTGGTCTTTTTACTACCAACAGTCGAAACACGCACGAGAACGACGCGACGTTTACAATCAAACTTTTCGTCCAGAATTTGATTCCCCTTTTTCTTTTTCTTTTTCTTCTTTCTTTTTCGCTTCGCACTCGACATAGTCACAACGTCAACCTTTCTCGCTCTCTCCCCAGAGCAAAGTGTCTAAGCTTTTTATCACGACGAGAATTATCCCATGCAAAACAAGGCTCATTTGCATATGTGAAGTCTCGTCGCGTGACAAAAAGCCCACGTTTCTATTTGGTGACTAGAACACTCTGGGTTCAATCCCAGATGGACAATGCACGGTGCAACCCTCACTCTTTTTCCTTCTGGACCTGCATGATGACTGCTACACTAACGCCACCTCAAAGAGGGGAGGCAAGGCCTGGGAGGGTGGACCTCCTAGGACTACCCAGAACCATACCTCAGCACAAGAGGTAACACACTCTAGCTCCTGTAAAAATATGCCTGGCCAACCCCATCGACATTTCCCGATCAAGGTACCTCAATAAACTAACTCCACCTCAAAGAGGGGAGGCAAAGCCTGGGAGGGTGGACCTCCTAGGACTACCCAGAACCATACCTCAGCACAAGAGGTAACACACTCTAGCTCCTGTAAAAAAATGCCTGGCCAACCCCATCGACATTTCCCGATCAAGGTACCTCAATAAACTAACTCCACCTCAAAGAGGGGAGGCAAAGCCTGGGAGGGTGGACCTCCTAGGACTACCCAGAACCATACCTCAGCCCGACAGAGGAAAAGCCACCATCAGTCATAATGGCCCACTTCCGTCGGACTGATTATCGAGAACATATCCTTGACATAGTAAGAATAGCATCTCTGACTTTCACGGTAAGACTGTGGACGAAAGACTGCTTTACTATTTCTTCTGGGGTGTGATCGAGGCAAGACCAACAAGCACGCCCACAACACGATCGACTTTCTGAAGGCTGCCATCGTAGAGGTATTCGACGCTATAGACAAGGACATGGTCGGCAAAGTGTGTGACTCATTTTGCGCCCACCTTGAGATGGTCGTCTCCGCCGGCGGCAGTTACATTGAAAAAATAACGTAGCATGTAACTAACTGTTGCTAACTAAATTCTCGGGTCTCTGCATAGACAACTTTTTTGTTTTTATTGCCTATTTCGTTTTCTTTTGTATATTGAAGGGGTGGGATTTTGCTGCAACACTCTGTATATTGAAGGGGTGGGATTTTGCTGCAACACTCTGTATATTGAAGGGGTGGGATTTTGCTGCAACACTCTGTATATTGAAGGGGTGGGATTTTGCTGCAACACTTTATATTGAAGGGGTGGGATCTTGCTGCAACACTCTGTATATTGAAGGGGGGGATTTTGCCGCAACACTCTGTATATTGAAGGGGTGGGATTTTGCTGCAACACTGTATATTGAAGGGGTGGGATTTTGCTGCAACACTCTGTATATTGAAGGGGTGGGATTTTGCTGCAACACTCTGTATATTGAAGGGGTGGGATTTTGCTGCAACACTCTGTATATTGAAGGGGGGGATTTTGCCGCAACACTCTGTATATTGAAGGGGTGGGATTTTGCTGCAACACTGTATATTGAAGGGGTGGGATTTTGCTGCAACACTCTGTATATTGAAGGGGTGGGATCTTGCTGCAACACTCTGTATATTGAAGGGGTGGGATCTTGCTGCAACACTCTGTATATTGAAGGGGTGGGATTTTGCTGCAACACTCTGTATATTGAAGGGGTGGGATTTTGCTGCAACACTCTGTATATTGAAGGGGTGGGATTTTGCTGCAACACTCTGTATATTAGAAGGGGTGGGATTTTGCTGCAACACTCTGTACGTATTTTTTTTGGTTGAAACTGATGAGTATTAAACAAAATAAAAAGGTAATTAAGATGTCTCGTAAAAGATACGATCCACATATGTATTTTCATTTATTTAGCTTTCAAAACTTGTTTTTATCCTCATGCTTTTCTATTCGACAGTTTAAATGCTTCCAAATTTCTTTCAAATTACGAAGGGTCATGAAATAATTCTTGTTTTTTTTTCAACTATTAATTAACAAATGATTAAAATGGCTGACTCGTTTTCTCAAGAAACCGAAATGCATTCTAATGGATTAAATTTTTTTATTAAATTATTTTTTAAATATTATTTTTTAAATTTCGTTTGATTTTATGCTATTGTATTTTTTTTTTTTTCAATAAATATTCGATTCATCATCATCATCTACTTCTTCGGTTTAGCGTCTGTTTTACATGCTGGCATGTGTTGGACGGCTTTTAGAAATTGACTTCCAAACTAACCTATCTTTGGCCAGCTCTTTATTTATCCCACTTTCTCTCAAATTCATTCTTATCACTTCTTGCCATGTTTTCCTTGGCCTTCCCTTGCCAGCATACCCTGCTACCTCAACTGTTCTACATCTACTAACTCAAGAACTTTCATCCATTCTTTTTAAGGTTACCAAGTCTCCCATTCTGCAAACATCTCCCTTATACTGTCCAGATTTTATCTTCCTCTGAGGTCATCAGAACTAAGCCTGTCTTTAAGACTCACATTACACATCCATTGTATCATTCTCATATTATTTATCTCCATGCAACATATGTCCTCAATCCTCACTGGACAGGCTTCACTTCCATACATCATCACACTGCGTACACATGCTTGATAGATTCTTCTCTTGGATGATAGTGGTAACGCTCTGCTGGTTAGTAATGGCAGAAGTTCCCTGAACTTACTCCATCCACTCTAATGTCTTGCAATCACACCAGCACATCTCTGAAAATCAAACCTTTGTCAATAAGCCTCCAGTCGTGTTTCTCAGCTGCGCCATGAAGTGGCCTGTAGTATAGAACGCTAATGTAAGTACATAAAATAAAAGTTTGGACTAAAATAAATAAAAAAATAAAAAAATAAATAAATAAAAAAATAAATAAAAAAATAATAAACTCTAAAATGCTAAAACTTTGAATAACACACCTGACACTAGGGAAAAAGTACAAAATAGTTAACATTCAAGAACTCACATAATTTATATAAAACACATTAGAATGAAATTCTTTATCGAACCCACCTCGTTTTGAATGTGCGGAAACGATTTGTAAGACTTTTTTTACAGTTTAAAAAAAATCTTACACATTGTTTCCACGCGGGTTCTGGCTATTTTAGGGGTTGATCGAGTTCTCAAGTTTTTGTTTTGTTTTACGGCATATCAACCCCCTTTTGGGTCATTTAATGCCGACTTTATTTATATTTGTAATAGTATTTTATGGTTGAGGTTTATAATATTTTTAAATATTTAACAGATTTGGATGAATTTCTTTTATGTGT
The DNA here is from genome assembly GCA_963556195.1 of Sepiola atlantica. Classification (NCBI taxonomy): domain Eukaryota; kingdom Metazoa; phylum Mollusca; class Cephalopoda; order Sepiida; family Sepiolidae; genus Sepiola; species Sepiola atlantica. Next base: position 11,825,036 of record OY744554.1, on the reverse strand, counting down.
TTATTTATTGAGTAAACAGTCTGCAATTGATTAATTTTTTTTCCTAGGGAAGTTTGGTTTATTGAACTTATAGATGTTAGGTTTTTGGGTATAAACCCACCATTTTCAGAAAGGACATCATGATTTCTATTCTGATGTATTTGAATAGTTCCTTCATAGTACCAACATTGTAGTGGTTTCGTCGCATGGGACCAAAATCAACATATTCTAACATAAAGTGTTTCACTGTGTATGGTACTTGACAAGTCGCACACCATGGTGACTCCTTCTGCTCAAGCAGGAATGAATGTTTAGCTTTTGTGTGGCTAATGAGTTCTCAAGTGTCAACTATTTAAACTAGGTGCGTTCAGTAGAGAATATCATTCCAATGCGTTTTATATAAATTATGTGTTTTTGCTTTTTCGAGGTTTAGAAGTTCTCGAGCGTTACCTATTCTGTACTTTTACCAAAACTAGTATTTTATATTTGCTCACGGAGAGATATCCGAGCAGAGTTCATATAAGACGGGCGTGTCTCTCTTGTCGCCCCTGGAGACGGAGGAAAGATGGACTTTGGGGAGTTCAAATGAGTGACTGTAGACAGACTTGTATTTATTCAGGGTCTCCGTTCATGTCTTTACCTGCGTTTCCAGTTCCATAACTTTTTGCTTCATTTCCTTAAGGTCCGACAAAGACTGGGCCTCTCGGATCTTCACGGTCATCAGTTCGTCCTGTAAGACCCGGATGTCATGCTTACTGTTCTTTCCGCCAACGGCATTCGCAGACGACATTGTTTGCACATGTTTCTGTGAAGATCCGAAAAAAGAATAAAAGGGAAATAGGATATTTGACGTAACATTTAGACAAATAGAAGAAAAATCGATAAACAAGTTAAAGAATCTTCATAAGAGGTTCTGTTCGTTAGTGGCAGAGAAAGAGGGGGGAAGAGAGAGAAAGAAGGGGGGGAAGAGAGAGAGGAGGGAAGAGAGAGAAAGAGGGGGGAAGAGAGGGAAAGAGGGGGAAGAGAAAGAGGGGGTGGGGGAAGAGAGAGAAAGAGGTGGGAAAGAGAGGGAAAGAGGGGGGTGGGAGAAAGAGGGGGAAGAGAGAGAGGGGGGAAGAGAAAGAGGGGGCAGGGGGAAGAGAGAGAAAGAGGGGGGAAGAGAGAGAAAGAGGGGAGAAGAGAGAGAGGGGGCGGGGGAAAGAGAGAGAAAGAGGGGGAAGAGAAAGAGGGGGAAGAGAAAGAGGGGGCGGGGGGGAAGAGAGAGAAAGAGGTGGGAAGAGAGGAAAAGAGGGGAGGGGGGGGGGCGGGAGAAAGAGGGGGGCGGGAGAAAGAGTGGGGGAAGAGAAAGAGGGGGCAGGGGGAAGAAAGAGAAAGAGGGGAGAGAGAGAAAGAGGGGGAAGAGAGCGAAAGAGGAGGGAAGAGAGAGAAAGAGGGAGGAAGAAAGAGAAAGAGGGGGGAAGAGAGAGAAAGAGGGGGAAGAGAGAGCGGAAGAAAGAGGGAGAGAGAGAGATAAAGGAAGAAATGAAGAGAGAGACAATGGGAGAGAGAAAGTGGCACAGAGAGAGAGAGAGAGAGAGAGAGAGAGAGACAAAGAGAAAAAGAAGAAGAGTGAAAGAGATAGTGGAACAGACAGAGAGACTTTAATCAGTTTCAATTAAGAAACTCAAAATGAATGGAAACACACCGAGTACATATGTGTGTGGGGGGAGAGAAACAGGAAGTCATTCTTTGATAAAACAAAAGTCATCTCACTCCCCTACCCCCATCATGAATCGTTTGAAGTCTTAGCTTTCACAGCAAAATTAACATTTTCAGTTTTCAGAGAGAACTGTCATAAGAGGAAAAAGTCAGCTTTTTTCTTATTTAAAAAAAAAGCAGATTTCGATCAAAAAGCTGAGAACTCTAGCGATTTCAGCGAAAATCCACTTTTTCTGGATTAACAAATAGCGGAATTCTGCTCAAAAGTGGAGAACTCATATTCCTGTTAAAATTCACTTATTAATTAATAAATACTGAAAATTTTATTGCGATCAGATAATTCTTTGATTTTTGATGGAACTTTTTCAATCAGGGTTATTTAGTTTTTGCGAGTTCATAGTCTGCGGCAAGAGAAAAATAAAAGATAAAAATCCACAAACTCACCTCCCAGTATTGATCTAATTCATTGACGCGTTGTCGGAGTTCTTTCAACGAGAGATTTGCCTCGGCCTCCCGTAATTTGACTGCAATAAGTTCTTCCTGCAAATGTTGGACATCGTTGCTTGGCGCCCGCTGTAACCGTAGGTTCGTCTGCGGAATAAAAAGAAAGAAAAAATAAGAAAATGGAAGACAGTCCTAATACTAGCATTGGAAGGGCTGGCAGAGTTAAATATACCCATATGAACATCGAATACAGAGGTTCCCAACTCTGGGATAGTCACTCAAAGTGTGAGGGAGTGGTTGGTTGGTCATTTAGTTTTATGGCATATCAACTCTTTTCAGGCTTTTATCTTTCCAGTCATCTTCGTGGTGCACGGCGGTTGAGCAAACTTTATTAAGAATGATTAAAGTTGGTCTTCAAATTTTATGACTTTGTTGGCTCTCTGTCTGCGTGTGTGTTTGTTATGGTCGGCATACACATGCGCGTCTACCTTCGTCCATACATACATATACTCACACACATACATATATATAAATATGTACATATATATATATATATATATATATATATATGCACATACACATATATATACATATACATACACACATATATATATATACATGCACATATATATACATATACATGCACACATATATACATATACATGCACACATATACATATACATGCACACATATATACATAAACATACACACATATATACATACACACATATATATACATATACATACACACATATATATACATATACATACACACACATATATATATACATACACATACACACACATATATATATATATACATACATATACACACACATATATATATACATACATATACACACACATATATATACATATACACACCCACATATATATATATACATATACATACACATATATACATACATATACACACTCACATATATATACATACATATACATACACATATATACATACATATACACACACACATATATACATACATATACACACTCGCATATATATATATACATATACACACATATATATATATATACATATACACACACATATACATACATATACACATACACACACATATATATACATATGTATACGTCTTAATTAGGGGTGAGGGGGGACAGAGATGGAGCTCTGTCTATAACGGGGACATACACACATATACACACACATATATACATACATATACACACACATATATACATACATATACACACACGTATATACATACATATACACACACGTATATATACATACATATATACACACTCACATATATATACATACATATACATACACACGTATATATACATACATATATACACACACACGTATATATACATACATATATACACACACGTATATATACATTCATATACACACACACATACACACACACACACACATATATATATATATATAGTCACTACTTACATCTTCCAATTCCTTGATTTTGATTTTCATTTCTTTTATTAAAGCACTTGTTTCCGCATCCTTTAACCGAACTGAAATCAATTCCTCTTGCAACTGCTGCACCAAATGCTGAGCAATGTTATCATCGAGAGTTGTCGCTTCGGATATACATTCCGTCTGGAAGAGACAACAACATACATGAATTTAAAAAAACAAAAAAAAAAACTATGTATATATATATACAGTATAAATTATTTATTTATATAAAACATTTGGTGCTTATCCAGAAGTCGACTGACATGAAAAAAAAAACAAAACAACCTTAGTACAAACATTTTGGCTACATATGTGCACACATGTTTCAGCTACAGTCTTATTTTGGCTAAGCTTCTCCAGTGATGAACATGAAGAAATGTAAAAAAAACAAAAAAAAAAAAAAAAAAACGAATTTCACTCCTGATGTAATCCTATATTAATATTTGTATACATCCTAAGATGGGGAGGTACTGTTGCCACATCTGAGGAGGTGCCACCCAGATAACCCTTTTTTGCCTTGACAGAGTACAAAACTGAATTTAAAACCTAACGGGGGATGCCATCTTTTCTTTCCTACAGCCTCTTTCTCAAGGAAGCAACGTTGCTAGTCTTTCTCTACTCTATCGTTATTTTTATGGTAGGTGCTCGACTTAGCTCCAATCTATGGTTCCCTCCCTGTAAAACATTTACAACTCGTCTAGCTACAACAACTGTAGATAATTTTCCTTACTTCCTCTTTGTACCTAAAACTGAGCAAAGCTTCTATCCAAGAACTATCCGTCTGTGAAACACGATACCACGGAGCTGCTTCCCAGCTGACTACAACATGGTCGTTTTCAAGTCCAATGTAAATAAATTCTTGTTGAGCTGTTCTCTTTGATAATCTAATTTCTGGCCAGTCTCAACCATCGTTACCAATCATCAGGTTTTCCTGACAAACTCATCACCCTTTATCCTCAAGTGGCCTATGGGCCTTGATAAGCAGTGACTCGCTAGTACATAAAAAAAGCATTTTCGTTTGTTCTGAAAAAGTATTTCTTAGGTTTTGTGTGCACGTTTGAAAAAAACATTTCCACAGGTCTGTCATGTTTAAAATAAACTTCCATGAGCAAAGTTTCTTTCCAACAACTATCCGTCTGTGAAACACAATACTACAGGGCTGCTTCCCATCTGACTATAGCATGATTGTTTTCAAGTCCAATGTTAACAAATTCTTGTTGAGCCGTCCCCTTAAATAATCTAATTTCTGGCCAATCTCAACCATTGTTACCAATCCTCACTTTGTTGTTGTTGTTTCACTGTCCTTCTGACAAACTCATTAACCTTTATCCTCGAGTGGCCTATGGGCCTTGATCAGTGGTTGTTTGTTAGTACATTAAAAAACGAAACAAAGAGAGTGTCTTACCTCAAGGGAGAGAACTTTGCCTTATTGCCTAGATGGAGGCTTTTTTTATATTTTTCTCAAAGGGCTTAATTGTTGTTTTTAACAAATATTATGTTTAATATCCACAGACCTATGTTTCATCTTCACTAGCAATCATCAGTGTGGCTATTTACAACTGTTTTGCCGGTTAGCGTTGACCGTCAAGTTCTAACGCTTATATATATATATATATATATATATATATATATATATATATATATATATATAACATAAAATATAATAACACGAAATTACATAATTGTCGTATATATATAATATATATATATATAATATATATATATATATAATATATATATTATATATATATATATAATATATATAATATATATATATATATATAATATATATATATATAATATATATAATATATAATATATATATATATACGACAATTATGTAATTTCGTGTTATTATATTTTATGTTATATATATATATATATATATATATATATATATATACGACAATTATGTAATTTCGTGTTATTATATTTTATGTTATATATATATATATATATATATATATATATATATATATATTATATATATTATGAATGCTTTTATTCAAACATGTACAAGGTCTGCTACACTGGCATGTCGATGTTATCGATCTACAGCTCTCAAGAGCTGAGGTCTCATCAGGCAGAAAATTATTTTTTGATCCAACCTGGTTGCTGGATTCCAGGGAGAATGAAGTCAAGCGAAAAAGAAGAGGAGAAAGAAATAAAAGTCATGTGACCGATTTAAAAAAAATATGATTGCCGTTAGAAATTAATATTTTAATTTTTTTAATTTTTAATTTTTATTTTTTATATTTTATATCCAACGCTGAGCTGGGGTAGGAAGGGGGGGGGGGTCGAGGAAAAGAAAAAGAGAAGAGAAAGAAAAGGAAGAAACATAACTGCCATTAGTAAAAGTTTAATTTACAGCTATTTATATTTTTATTTTTTATCCAACGCTTAGCTAGGGTGGGGGGGGGGGGTGAAGGAAAAAGAAGAAGGTAGATAAAAAATAAAAATATAAATAGCTGTAAATTAAACTTTTCGGATCAAGAGAAGAATAGGGACCCCAGATCATTAACACAAGACGCGGGACATATTTTAGAATCACCGGTTGACCTCGCAATACACGTGGTCTCTATTTACAAAACACTTGTAAATTTGTTTATAATTGTTGCTTACAGAAAAAAAAGGAAAAAACTTCACGAGGGCAGAAATGGGGGGGGGGGGTATGAAATATTTATCACCGTACTTAAGTAATCTTTCGTTTTGTAGGGAAAAATCAAGCTTCCCAAAAAGGGGCACTCTGGATCTTACCTCAGTTTAGAAGGATTTTTCTATACTACACATTGCTCCTAGCCTGAGGAGGCAAAACGGATGATTACGCAAGTTATTTTAATAAATAAACGAAATATATACGCTTTTTAAAAAATCGGCTGACTTGTAATCTTTCGTTTTGCCTCCCCACGAGGGCGGAGTTAGACTTCAAAAATCAGTTTCTAAACGGAAGCAATTTAAAATTTATGAAGTTTTTTCCTTTTTTTTTCTGTAAGCAACAATTATAAACAAATAAATAAAACTTCGCTAGTTACTCGCCTCCCTACGAAAAGAAAAAAAAGTATCCACTTTTTCTTAAAATACACAACACGAAATATAGAATTGCGTTTAAAATTTGTTTTTTATTTAGTAAATAAAAGTAAAAAAAAAATGATAAATTGTTTTGTTTATTGCAAAACGACAGATTACAAGTCAGCCGATTTTTAAAAAAGCGTATACATGTTAAAAGAAAAGTTGTTTTGTAAATAGTGACACAAAAACATGTTTTAAAAGAAAACATGTTAATATTTATTTGTTTTATTTATGAACTCTCTGCCTTAAAATAAATATTAACATGTTATAAAAGATCTATTTACAAGTGTTTTGTAAATAGAGACCACGTGTATTGCGAGGTCAACCGGTGATTCTAAAATATGTCCCGCGTCTTGTGTTAATGATCTGGGGTCCCTATTCTTCTCTTGATCCAACTTTTCTAATGGCAGTTATTTTTCTTCCTTTTCTTTCTCTTCTCTTTTTTTGGGCATTCTAAATTCTGTTTCGATTAATACACAAGTGAAATATGTCAGTTCCAAATAAAATAACGGGAAAACTATTTGATAAACTTACGTATGAGGCAAAACTATTTGTGTACACTAAAAATTACGGAAAATTATCAAGTAGAATTTTAGTAATAAATAAAATTAATTTCTTAGTCATATTTTCATTATGCGTCTTTAAGCCAGCGTGTTGAAGAAGATTATCTCCCTTCTTTTAATATGAAGACGCCATGCGGTTTTGTCCTTCGGAGTTTGTTGACTACGAATAGTAAAATAATTTTTTTAATTTTTTAAATTCTACTTAGTAATTTAGACGGTGAAATATCCTCAAGTCAGGCTGTACTGACAAATCCGTGTACGGAGAGACCAATGACACCCGAGGATAGTGTCAAAGCGGCATTAAAACTCTTTTCTTTAGCGATACAAGGTAGACAACCCGTGCAAATGGAATTGTCTCCCTTTATCCATTCACTCAAAAACCCATTTTAAAAACAAAACAAAATAAAAGGCTGCAAAATTATATTAGCAGATGGCAACTACAAAACGCGCCATGATGGTGTGTGCAAATACATATACTTGAACACTGTAAAAATCTAAACATCCAATATAGCACTAAGTCCTGGGAACATCTACCGGAGAGGAATGTGGGAAACGATAAGTCCCTATACAATACATTCCATGATAAATGCCAGTATACTGAAATCATATGCCCTTAATAGGGTTAAGATGAAACTTCATATACACTAAATGTACAAAAGCAAGGAAATTCCCAAATTTTTACACTTTTATTGTCATTAATTAAGGATATGACTACATATCAACCAAACCATTTGTATCTCATCAACTATTTGATGGATTCAGCTGATTTTTGGCAGAGATAGAGGTTCTAGGGTCTAGTTGATTGCATTTTAATTTCAGTTTACCATATACCTTAGTTTTTCAGAAAATTCAAAAAAACCTTTAAAATGACCATTGTATTGAGGCATAGCCTTTACAAAAGTAGTGACATTCCATGAAAAATGCCAGAATCAGGAGCGAGAGTTCCAATCGTGTAAGGGGCAGTAACTCTCTTTCTTTAAGTCACGCAAATTCAATTAATAGAACATTTTTACATTTTTTTTTTCAAAAAATTTTTTTTTTATACTGACTATTTTTGTTTATTTCGTTAGGGTTCAGCAAAAAGTACCCGTTTTTCTAACCTCCGTAAGAAAAGCTAAAAAAAAAACCCAAAAAAACCCTGACTTACTCGTTCTTTGATTTCTAGAATGAGCTCATCAGCTTCCTGTAATTTCCGTTGCGTGTCCGCTAAGTGTTGTCTATTCGAAGCGAACTGATTCTTTAGCATAAATGTTTCCTCCGCTTCCTGTGCTCTGGTAACTTGGTCTTGGATCAGGCGGTCAGCAAGAGAAGCCGATTCCTGTGAGAAAAAGGAGAAAAAATTACAACAATATTCAGTAATTTGGAAAGTGAATTTTACCAATTAGTCATTGATGCCGGCGGTTTCAGAAGGTATTCATTCGTCATTAGTGAAAGTGAATGTTACCAATTTAGTCATTGATGCCGGCGGTTTCAGAAGGTATTCATTCGTCATTAGTGAAAGTGAATGCTACTAATTAGTCATTGATGCCGGCGGTTTCAGAAGGTATTCATTCGTCATTAGTGAAAGTGAATGTTACCAATTAGTCATTGATGCCGGCGGTTTCAGAAGGTATTCATTCGTCATTAGTGAAAGTGAATGTTACCAATTTAGTCATTGATGCCGGCGGTTTCAGAAGGTATTCATTCGTCATTAGTGAAAGTGAATGTTACCAATTTAGTCATTGATGCCGGCGGTTTCAGAAGGTATTCATTCGTCATTAGTGAAAGTGAATGCTACCAATTAGTCATTGATGCCGGCGGTTTCAGAGGGTATCTATTCGTCATTAGTGAAAGTGAATGCTACCAATTAGTCATTGATACCGGCGGTTTCAGAGGGTATCTATTCGTCATTAGTGAAAGTGAATGTTACCTAGACCAAAGTGATGATTAGTGGTTGTAGTGTTGGCAAGCTCCCTAAAAGAGGAAAGTACCCCTGCTCAGTTTGTGAAAGGGAGTCGGGTACAATTTAATTTGTTGTGGTACCTGTGCGCATTGGGTATACAAGAAGTGCAGTGGAATTACAGGTAGGTTGAGAGAGGATAACCAGTTATGTGTGCAAGAAGTGTAAGACAATGGAGATGGATGAGAACTCAGATGTGGAGAAAGTATTTCTTTATGGTGAAGCTAATGAGGTCGTCAAGAAATATTGTTATCTTGGTGATACCATTGGATCACATTCTGGTGATACCATTGATTCTTGTGATACATAGGATCACATTCTGGTGATACCATTGATACTGGTGATACATTGGATCACATCCTGGTGATACCATTGATACTGGTGATACATTGGATCACATTCTGGTAATACCATTGATACTGGTGATACATTGGATCACATTCTGGTAATACCATTGATTCTGGTGATACCATTGGATCACATTCTGGTGATACCATTGATTCTGGTGATACATAGGATCACATTCTGGTGATACCATTGATTCTGGTGATACATTGGATCACATCCTGGTGATACCATTGATACTGGTGATACATTGGATCACATTCTGGTAATACCATTGATTCTGGTGATACCATTGGATCACATTCTGGTGATACCATTGATTCTGGTGATACATTGGATCACATTCTGGTGATACCATTGATTCTGGTGATACCATTGGATCACATTCTGGTGATACCATTGGATCACATTCTGGTGATACCATTGGATCACATTCTGGTGATACCATTGATTCTGGTGATACAATTGGATCACATTCTGGTGATACCATTGATTCTGGTGATACAATTGGATCACATTCTGGTGATACCATTGATTCTGGTGATACCATTGGATCACATTCTGGTGATACCATTGATTCTGGTGATACCATTGGATCACAGGGTAGGGAGGAGTTAATGTTAGTGTAATTGCAAGAAATTAGGAGAGGATGGCGTAAGTTCAGGGAACGTTTGCTATTACTGATGATGCTCGTCCATCGCTTGCGAAGATGACCGGTATCATTATGTTTTTTCGTGGGTCCAGAGCTGGCTTGTCAGTCCGATCCGAGCTCTGAAGTATCTCACGCATGTAGAGCACCTGTGAGATGATTCTGTCACCGAGGTGCTGACTGCTCTTTTATTCCGAACAGCACGTTTTCTTCTTGCGTTCCTCAATGTGTGCAGATTACGCAATCGTAGCTCCTTTGTGGCTTGCAGTACGCCAGAAACATCTGTTCTGTGTTAGGTTTTTCTTTAAACTGTCCTTGAACCGTTTCCGCTGTCCTTCGACGGTTCTTTTGCCTTTGGCCAGTTCATTGTAAAAGAGCTGTTTTGGGAGTCTTGAATCTGACATGCGGCATATATGACCCGGCCTAACGAACCTGACATTGTTGCAGTATCGTGTATGCTGATGGGAGGCTTGATCGGGCTAAAACCTTTGTGTCTGGTATCCTGTCTTGCCACTTGATTTTCATCAATTTACGTAGGCAGGTCATGTGAAAATGGTTCAGTTTCTTGACGTGTCTGGCATATACAGTGCAAGTCTTGCAGGCGTACAAGAGGATGGTAAGGATCATAGCTCTGTATACCTGAAGTTTGGTCTGCAGCCAAACTTCTCTACGCTCCCATACAGTGGATCAAAGACGTCCAAAGGCAGCGCTAGCTTTGGCTATCCTGCAGTCAACTCCATCGTCTATGTGTACTGCCCTTAACAGGCTACTGCCTAAGTAAATGAACTTGTCTACGGCTTTTAGGTTGGTTCCATGAATTGAGATCTGTGGTTCAACATATCGTTTCCCCGGCACAAGTTGGTACATTACCTCGGTCTTCTTTATGCTGATACTCAGCCAAAATAGCCAATTATTACTAACCAGCAGAGCATTGCCACTGTCGACCAAGAGAAAAGTCTATCAGGCATGTGTATGCAGTGTGACGATGCATAGAAGTGAAACTTGGCCAGTGAGGGTTGAGGACATGCGTTGCATGGAGAGAAATGATATAAGAATGATACAATGGATATGTAATGTGAGTCTTAAAGACAGGCTTAGTTTTGATGACCTCTGAAGAAGATTATCTCGAGACAGTATAGGAAGATGTGTGCAGAACAGGGGGCTTTGATGGCAAAGCCACATTGAAAGAATGGATGAGAGTTCTTGGATCGGTAGATGTAGAACAGTTGAGGTAGCAGATTCAGTTCACAGAGAATGGCCAAGGAAAACTGCGGTGATGGGGCAGAGGCTGGAGCTTGACAGACAGTGTGGGGCCTATTAGGTTAGAAGCTCTTTTTTGCACCCTGTCCAAGAAGGAGAGATGAGTGGTTGGTGCACCAGCCCAGATGTGGCAATAATACTCCATGCATGGGCGGATGGTGGCTTTGTAGAGATATAGGATACTGGCAGGTGAGAGAAGTTTTCTAGTCCGGTAAAGGGAGGCCACCTTCATTGCAGCTGACTCGACAATACTTTCTATGTATCTGTTCCAATTCATATAACCTGTGAATGTTAGGCCGAGGAGTTTGAATGTTGGACCTTCAGGTTGGGTCCTATTAGCGATGGCAATCGATGGGTCGAAAGGTTTCTTATAATAGGGGTGGGACGTAATGGGTGAAAATTTCAGATTCATGTGGGTAGTATATTTTTGTGTTCATTTATACATAAATAACACTAAACAATCAAACATTTTGAAAATTTTGCAAAATTCAGAAGGGGTGGGACGTAATGGGTGAAAATTTCAGATTCATGCGAGTAGTATTTTTTTGTGTTCATTTATGCATAAATAACACTAAACAATCAAACATTTCGAAAATTTTGCAAAATTCAGAAGGTGCAGGCCAAAAATAGCCGTTAGGGCTCCACGGGACTCAAAATCCATCATTTTTCGGTGAAAAAGTGGTTTCATGCGACATTGCAGGTCCTAAAACATCCTCAAAAGCTATGAATGGATATAGATGGTTAAATCTGATATAGTACTTTAATTTAGGACCATTTTCAGGCTGTGAAAGGGTTTTCATGAATGTAAAATAGCAAAAAACTATTGGCCTGCACCTTCTGAATTTTGCAAAATTTTCAAAATGTTTGATTGTTTAGTGTTATTTATGTATACATGAACACAAAAAAATACTACTCGCATGAATCTGAAATTTTCACCCATTACGTCCCACCCCTAATGAAATTTTCACCCATTACGTCCCACCCCTATTTAAAATGCCTAAAGGAGAGGAGTTTTGTCTTAAATTAAATGTTACCATCCATTTATGACCCCATTCTACGACAGACTGGAGGTCATTTTCTAATGATTCAGCGATTGCCTTGGATATGTGCGAGTTCGTTTTGCCCACATATCAAGAATAGAGCATAGTGTCATCAGCAAATATGCCCATCTCAGATGCAATTGCATCAGGGAGGTTGTTTGTGAAGATCAGGAACAATAAAGGTCCAAGGATTGACCCCTGGGGCAGTTATCTCCCTTACTTTGCTAGCCTAAAGTAAAAACGCATATTGTCATTGAAGCGTAAGTGGTGGGACTACTGTGGTAGGGGCCAGATTGATAGGGAATAGAGCGTGGTGTCATCAGCAAATATACCCATCTCTGACGCGATTGCATTTTGTCTTTTCCTTATTCATTAGTTTTATCTTTTTTTTCTCATTGATTAGTTTCGTTTCAATGATTTCAAGTTGTGAATAGGAATTAAACTGCGAGGAAATAGTGAACGGGCGAAACCAGCTAGTGGTGAATGAAAATCAATTGTCTAAAAAATAATCTTTGTTAAAAAATAATCGAAAAGTAAGTTGAAATAAATTATCTCCCTTGATCTGACAATTTGCCACCCTAAAGTAAAAACGGGCTAATAATTTGTTTATTATCTCATAACGCAATAATTTCCCTTTAATTTTTGGAATATCTTGTCTATTTCTGTTTGCAGATGCTGGCAACAACTGCTCTAACTATTTCAAAGAAGCCCTCTCTTCTAACACATGATCTAAGGACGTTAGTGGTCAATGGCAAAATAAGTTGAAATTGAGATGAATTTACCCCCCCCCCCCCGTGTGTGTATGTGTGTGTGTATGTGTGTGTGTGTGTGTATGTATGTGTGGATGTGTGCGTGTATGTATGTGTGTGTGTATGTGTGTGTGTGTGTGTGTGTGTGTGGAGAGGGCAGCACATAAAATAACAACAACTAAAAACAATCTGGATGATGATGTGTTTGTGATAAGTAGTAAAAACACATTTTAAAAAATTTAGAAAAATGTTTAATCCATGAAATATCAATCAAGAAAAAAAAAAAAAAAGAAGAAAAAAAATTTTAAAAAATTTAAAAAAAAAAATTTTTTTAAACAAAAAAAACTATAAAAAAATAAAATAAAATAAAAACAAAAAAAAGAAAGAAAAAACCCCAAAACAAAAATAAAAACAAAATAACAAAACAAAAAAAACAACAAAAAAAAACCAAAAAAAAAAAAAAAAAAAAAAAAAAAACAATAATAAAAAAAACCAAAAACCAAAAAAAAACGCAAATTAATTAAATCGTAGAAAAGTTAATCATAAGATTACTTAAGCTTACAGATCAATTTTTTTCAGATTATTTTTTTGGTTTGAGAGCTTTAAACTAAACTAAACTCTAATCAGTTTCAACTAAGAAAGTGACTGAGTGCGCATATGGGGGGGGGGGGAGAGACAGGAAGTCATTCTTTGATGAAACAAAAGTCATCTAACCCCCCCACCCTTACCATGAATCATTCGAAGTCTTAGCCTTCGTGGCAAACTTATCATATACAGCTTTCAGCGAGAACTGTCATAAGAGGGAGAAAGAAGACAAGACGGAAAGAAGAAAAGGAAGAGAGAAAACACAGGAAAAGAGAAAGAAAGATAGTGTGAGAGAGAGGAAGAAAGAGAAAGAGAAATAAAATCCAGCCAAATAGTGACGATAAAATAAGGAGGTAAGGCCCTAGCGATTTGGCAGAAATCATCTTTTTCTTATAAAATTTCATCATTAGATTAATTGAGTTGAACAGTCAATTTTTCAGATTATTTTTTTAGCTTGGTTTTCTTAAATAACTGAAATCAGTTTCAACTAAGAAAGTGAAAATTCAGAGAAAGACACCGAGTGTGCATGTGGGGGGAAAAGAGACAGGAAGTCATTCTTTGATGAGACAAAAGTCATCTAACTCAGATTGATTGAGTTGTCAATTTTTCAAATTATTGTTTTGGCGTGGTTTTCTTTAGCGATGGGACGATTCCAATATTTTTCCCCGATTCCGATACAATTACCGATTCCGATTTTAAAACCACTACATAAAAATCGTCACATAGTTTTATTTTTAATTTGACAAACTTTTTAATGTTTTCCATTTATGTATTGTATCCAAGTTTTTGATAAACTAATTGCGAGATTTTCACCTATATTTTGCACTTGTGCCATTTTGGCCGCGCCATTTTTTTTCCAGTGCCATTTTTACCTAAGTTCGTTATTATGATCTACAAATTTTAGTTTTAATTCACTAGTTTAAAAACAATAAATATTTATCATTTTATTATTCGTACAACTAGCAATGAAAAATTAAGTTTAAAAAACAAAACAAAATTTTTTTTTAAAGAATCATTTTTGGAATCGGAAATTAGCGTCAAATTTTTCCGATTCCGATTCTGATTTTTCTAATTCCTGATTCCGATTAATCGTCCCAACACTAGTTTTCTTAAACTCCAATCGATTTCAACTAAGAAAGTGAAAATTAAAAGAAAGACACCAAGTGGGTAAGTGAGAAGGAAGGAGACAGGAAGTCATTCTTTGATGAAATAAGTCAGCTAACTCGCCCCTCATGAATCGTTCAAAGTCTTAGCCTTCAAAATAAACATTTTCAGTTTTTAGAGAGAACTATCATAAGACAGAAAAGGAAAGGCAAAAGAGAAAGAGAAATAAAATGCAGTCAAATAGCGATGAAAAAATAAGGAGGTAAGGCTTTAGCGATCTGGCAGAAATCGGTTTTTCCTTATTTAAAAAAAAAACAAAGTGGATTTCGACCAAAAAGCATGGATGGCTCGAGTGATTTAAGCAGAAATCCGCTTTTCTGGATTTAAAAAAAAAAAAAGCAGAATTCTGCTAAAAAGCGAAGAACTCGCACCTCTTAAGATCTCAACCAATCAGACCCCCTGAGAAATGATACGTACCTTCTCTAAATTATCAATCCGTTGCCGCAACAGCCGATTCTCTGTTCTCAGTCTCTGAAACAAAGAATAAAAGTTCTTCATTAATTTCAAGAACATTATTTTTTTTTTCACCCCAGACAAGGCAGGCCGCCACTGTAGACGTAAATATGCTTCGGGATTTTTTAGATGAGGATTTTTTTAAATTTAAAAAAATTTTTTTTTTTTTAACATAGTTCACCCCAGACAAGGCAGGCCGCCGCTGTAGACGTAAAGTGGCGACTGAGGAAAAACAAGCCAGAAGGTTGGGGGAGTCAACCTAAATTGGGATCTGCGCAGCGAGATGTCTGTTTACATTAGTTTTAAATTTCTGCATGTCAGTACCGTCGGGGAAACAGGGAGCAGGGGGGGGGGAAGTTCCAGAGGCCAGCAGCACGAGGAAAGAAGCTATTGGAGTAGAAAGCTCTCCGGCATCTGGGGACCTCCACAGTGTATGGATGGGATTTAGTTGATTGTCGAGTTGGTCTACTGAATTTACGTCAAAAGTTTCTTAATATGGGGGGGGGGGAGAGACAGGAAGTCATTCTTTGATGAAACAAAAGTCATCTAACTCCCCTACCCTTACCATGAATCATTCAAAGGCTTAGCCTTCGTGGCAAACTTATCATATACAGCTTTCAGCACCAGAGTAGCCAATTCATCGGAGCATGATCCATTTAAGTATTTGTAAAACAAGCACAAGGATGCTACATTGCGGCGATGGGACACGGACTTGGATTATTTAGATTATGCGGACTACTGTTCTCATTTTGGTTGTTATTTTCACAACGTTTTGGCCGATGTAACCTTCGAACTTCTTCAGGTGTACCTTGTCAAACTCAGAAATTTGTACATTAAACCTTATAGTTATCAATAACGCCTTTCAGGCCCTCAAAACAATAGAAAAAAATCAGTTTTAATGCCCTTTAGGACAATAAAAAAAATGAAAAAACTAATATTACATCGGTTATACTACAACAACACTTTCTTGTAGACCTACCATGAATCACTCTGAGACTAGTTCAATTTACCAACACCTAAAAAAAACATGACTGACCCCCTTCTCAATATAGACACATTTTAGTCGATAACACAAAAACAATACACTATGATACGAACATAAAAAGATTACAATTCTTGAAGCCATTTACATTAAAACAAGATATATCACATTTAATAACATTAATTACGAAACTAGTCACCAAATTTTAGAATTTATATGTGTATCTCTTTATTGTTTTATTTTACACTTTAAAAGAAATAAGATTTATCGTGTTTTGCATTCAAACACTTCATACATAGATATCACTTGGACCACACCAAGAAACCACTCAAGACTATCAGCTGTTAATATATGGACATAAAAAACTGACTGACCATCAAGTTCACCATCTAATATAAACATTAATTTTGGAAAATCTCAAGTGGGTCATGAATACAGCATAGAACCTCATATCAGAAGCAACATTAATTTTGGAAAATCTCAAGTGGGTCATAAATACAGCATAGAACCTCATATCGGAAGCAACATTAATTTTGGAAAATCTCAAGTGGGTCATGAATACAGCATAGAACCTCATACCGGAAGCAACATTAATTTTGGAAAATCTCAAGTGGGTCATAAATACAGCATAGAACCTCATATCGGAAGCAACATTAATCTTGGAAAATTTCAAGTGGGTCATAAATACAGCATAGAACCTCATATCGGAAGCGACATTAATTTTGGAAAATCTCAAGTGGGTCATAAATACAGCATAGAACCTCATATCGGAAACAACATTTATTTTGGAAAATCTCAAGTGGGTCATAAATACAGCATAGAACCTCATATCTGCAGCAACATTAATTTTGGAAAATCTCAAGTGGGTCATAAATACAGCATAGAACCTCATATCGGAAGCAACATTTATTTTGGAAAATCTCAAGAGGGTCATGAATACAGCATAGAACCTCATATCAGAAGCAACATTAATTTTGGAAAATCTCAAGTGGGTCATAAATACAGCATAGAACCTCATATCGGAAAGAAACATTAATTTTGGAAAATCTCAAGTGGGTCATAAATACAGCATAGAACCTCATATCAGAAGCGACATTAATTTTGGAAAATCACAAGTGGGTCATAAATACAGCATAGAACCTCATATCGGAAGTAACATTAATTTTGGAAACTTTCAAGTGAGTCATAAATACAGCATAGAACCTCATATCGGAAGCAACATTAATTTTAGAAAATCTCAAGTGGGTCATAAATACAGCATAGAACCTCATATCGGAAGCAACATTAATTTTGAAAAATCTCCAGTGGGTCATAAATACAGCATAGAACCTCATATCGGAAGCAACATTTATTTTAGAAAATCCTAAGTGGGTCATAAATACAGCATAGAACCTCATATCGGAAGCGACATTAATTTTGAAAAATCTCAAGTGGGTCATGAATACAGCATAGAACCTCATATCGAAAGCAACATAAATTTTGGAAAATCTCAAGTGGGTCATAAATACAGCATAGAACTTCATATCGGAAGCAACATTAATTTTGGAAAATCTCAAGTGGGTCATGAATACAGCATAGAACCTCATATCGGAAGCAACATTAATTTTGGAAAATCTCAAGTGGGTCATGAATACAGCAAAGAACTTCATATCAGAAGCAACATTAATTTTAGAAAAAGCTCAAGTAGGTCATAAATAAAGCATAGAACCTCATATCGGAAGCGACATTAATTTTGGAAAATCTCAAGTGGGTCATAAATACAGCATAGAACCTCATATCGGAAGCAACATTAATTTTGGAAAATCTCAAGTGGGTCATAAATACAGCATAGAACCTCATATCGGAAGCTACATTAATTTTGGAAAATCTCAAGTGGGTCATAAATACAGCATAGAACCTCATATCGGAAGCTACATTAATTTTGGAAAATCTCAAGTGGGTCATAAATACAGCATAGAACCTCATATCGGAAGCAACATTAATTTTGGAAAATCTCAAGTGGGTCATAAATACAGCATAGAACCTCATATCGGAAGCTACATTAATTTTTCAAGGACTTTAAGAGGTTTGATTTCTCAACATGAATAACTTTTCAAAGTGAAGAAATCACATTCTGGATGGTCAAACCATTTCTTGGGTAGTCCGTCTTCTTTCAGCTAAATATTTCTCCCATTGCAGGCCTGCCGTCCGTAGCATGCATCTATCCACCCCATTAAATATGCAGCACTTTTAGAGGTTAGAAACCGATATTATCATACATTGTATTGTGTTGCCCCCAAAATTTTTTTGCTTTTGAATGTCATCTTTCCAGTCTATTAAAGATAGTTTTATATTCCTATTCTTCAAATCCTGTATTTGGTGTAGCGAGTATGTTGACATCAGTGTGTAATAAGCCTCTGAGCAGAAGAGTTCTTACATTTTTGCTTGTATTTCAGGCCTTGAAATGGAAGATCAAGCAGAAAACTACTGATATCTTATGCTTTTTTTATGACAGAAAAATTTAAAAAAAGTTAAATAAACCTGCATAAAGATATGCCATGCGTATGGGGAGAATGCTGTGACAGAACGGGTGTGCCAGAAATGGTTTGCTCGATTCTGAAAAAGAAATTTTTCAGTGAGAAATGCTCATCACTCTGGATGATCGACAATGACTAAGTGAAAGCCATAGTTGAAGAAGATTGCCGTTTGACAACCAGATAAATCGCAGACATTCTCAAAATTTCCAAATTTTTGAATTTATATGTTTGTCCCTTTATTGTTTAATTTTACACTTTAAAAGAAATGGGATTTATCGTGTTTTGCATTCAAACACTTCATATATAGATATCACTTGGACCACACCAAGAAGCCACTCAAGACTATTGGCTGTTTGACAACCAGATAAATCGCAGACATTCTCAAAATTTCCAAATTGAGCGTGGTTATGTTTCTAAACATCATGTTTGGGGTCCTCCCTCCTAAAAAATAAACAAACACTCTATTTGGCCAACCTCATATTTTTTTTATTGTTGGCCACAACGTTTGTTTTTCTGAATAATTATTATTGTGGTCGCATCGCAAGAGAAGTTGTACAGTATTGTAGACGGAGATGTGAAACGAGTCGAAGACACACATGGTTGAATTAGCAGAAATGTTTTTTTGTTTTTGTTTTACCTGATAACACCTCTAAAAAAGTGTGCCACCCGCATAACCTTTGCTTAATCATCCAGAGAAAGACATTCCACGATATAAGGTAAATACTCAGTGGAGCGCATACCTCCTCCAACACCGATTAAATAAAGCTTCTCTTAATGTACAAAGGTTCCATAATGTGGCGTTACCATTGAAGATTCTTCGGATCCAAATAAATGGCTGGTAACACTTAGACAGCAGCGTTGTTGATACATGTTTGTACATTTCTTAAACTTATACAGAAAATAAAATAAAATTTTAGTTGTGTGAGTTATAATCTTCAATTAAAATATGAGTTATACCCCTTGCTTATTTTGATATTTCTGATCATGATTGAAAAATGTTTCCCTATTACCAGTTGTCCGAGCAGGACTAAATTATTTTCTAAATAAACTGAAGCAAAGTAAATTATTAAATGTTTTGGAATTTTTGAGATGAGGATTGATAATTCGTATTATTTTGATTACTCGAACTACTGTTCTCATCTTGGATGTGAGTGTGTGAGAGAGTGAGTGTGTGTGAGTGAGTAAGTGTGTGAGTGAGTGAGTGAATGTGTGAGTGAGTGAGTGAGTGTGTGTGTGAGTGAGTGGGTGAATGTGTGAGTGAGTGAGTGAGTGTGTGAGTGAGTGAGTGAGTGTGTGAGTGAGTGGGTGAGTGTGTGAGTGAGTGAGTGAATGTGTGAGTGAGTGAGTGAGTGAGTGTGTGAGTGAGTGGGTGAGTGTGTGAGTGAGTGGGTGTGTGTGTGAGTGAGTAAGTGTGTGAGTGAGTGAATGTGTGAGTGAGTGAGTGAGTGTGTGAGTGAGTGGGTGAGTGTGTGAGTGAGTGGGTGAGTGTGTGAGTGAGTGAGTGAGTGAATGTGTGAGTGAGTTAGTGTATTTAATTTAATTTCATTTTATGTCATGCGTAAAAATAAAATAAAAAATGAATCACTAGGTGACGCTTCAAATTTGAAAAGAATTTGCAAGTCTTTAAACTATCGAACAGCAGATCGTCATGTATTAAAGAATGGAAAGATTTGGAAACTACTTACATACAATAATTTTATAAATAAACCGTAACAAAATCAGATTTTAGAAGTACATGTTAAGGCTTTTTATCACAGCAAAAATTGTTTACAATCTGGACAACTGCAAAGCCACACCCAAACTATTTCTTTGTATTCGTTGATTCAGTGCCAGACCAGTTGCTGGCGTCGGCGACCATGTTTCTTTTTCAAAATCTCATTCTATCGGCAGCGTTCTTTTTTATTTATTTTTAATTATTTGGATTATATTCGGACTACTATTCTCATCTTGGTTTCGGCTGATGTAACCTCCGACCTCCATCTTTTTGAACTTGGGAATCTTTATGTCGAATTCGGGAATCTATTTTTTGGGTTTTTCTGTATTATTGGGGCAGATGAAATTTGCATCTCTAATTTAGAAGAGTCTGTTGAAAGGGGAGATAATTCAAACTATTTTTGTTGTTGTAACTATAACCCATGAGGAAAATCCAGAGAATTAGTATGTAAAAAAAAAAAGAAAAAAAAAAGGGTACTTATGCAGTTTACGGACCGTGCTGAAATAATAACGTTATAATTTAGAAAGCCATTCTTAACATGTAGAGATGGGGGTTGATTAACTATTCTGTTTATTAAATTGTTGGGTGAAAGTACAGAATAGTTAATCAACCACCCACCTCCCCATGTTAAGAATGGCTTTCTAAATTATTACGTTATTATTTCAGCCCAGTCCGTAAACTGCATAAGTACCCTTTGTGTGATTTATTTTCTTGCTAATTCGCTGGATTTTCCTTATGGGTTATAGTTACAACAACAAAAAAAAAAAAAACAGTTTCAATTATCTCCCCTTTCAACTGACTCTTCTAAAATGCCTCAACAATACAGAAGCACCTTTTTTTAATAGAAATCGCTACAGACAAGACATGAAGCCACTTGATGAACTTGGGAACCTGTACAGAATTTAAAACTTTTTTATTATTATTATTATCAACGAGTCACTGTTTATCAAGGCTGAAAGGCCACTCGAGGATAAGAGTTAATGGGTTTCTGTCGGGCAGACGGTGAGAGAAACACCTTGAGGATTGCAGATCATGGTTGCCTGTGGGCAGAATTTGATTATTTGAGAGGACGATGCTGCAACAATTTGTTAACATTGGATTTGAAAACGACCATGTTGTAGTCAGTTGGAAAGTAGCCCCATAGTATTGTGTTGCACAAACGAGTTCTTGGAAAGAAACTCTGCTAATGTAAATCCTGTTTAGCTCCAGGTACACAGAGGAAGAAAAGAAAATTACTTACAATGGTTGTAGTTAGGCGAGTTTTTACTGAGAATTTTTTACAGGGAGGAACCAGGCGAGCACCTTCCATGAAAATAACGATAGAGTAGAGAAATGTGTCTTCTGTGAGAAAAAAGCTGTAGGGAAGAGAAGAGATCATCCCCCACTAGAATGTGAAGTCGATTTTGTACTATGTCGAGGCAGGTAGGAATGCTACTCATGAATTAGAGCCAAATTTAATTTAATCTAAAGCATTTACAAAGTAAGGTTTAGTCGTCGAAATATTACTTTCACTAGAAATATTGTATATAAAGAAGTTTTATAAATTGTTTCATGTATTGTTCATTTTTTTAAATAAATATACGGTAGTTTTGTTTTACGGCATATCAACCCTTTTTGGGTTATTTAATGCCGAATCTGGTCATTATAGTAAAAGTTTTTATGCTTCAAGTTCTTTATATCTTCAAATGTTTAATCATCGTTTTTGGTTTGGTAGTTTTGTTTTACGGCATATCAACCCTTTTTGGGTTATTTAATGCCGAATCTGGTCATTATAGTGAAGGTTTTTATGCTTCAAGTTCTTTATATCTTCAAATGTTTAATCATCGTTTTTGGTTTGGTAGTTTTGTTTTACGGCATATCAACCCTTTTTGGGTTATTTAATGCCGAATCTGGTCATTATAGTAAAAGATTTATGCTTCAAGTTCTAAAAATAAAATAAAAAAGGGGAGGGAGAAAGGGAGAGAGGGTAGGTATGGTTTGGTAGTTTTGTTTTACGGCATATCAACCCTTTTTGGGTTATTTAATGCCGAATCTGGTCATTATAGTAAAAGTTTTTATGCTTCAAGTTCTTTATATCTTCAAATGTTTAATCATCGTTTTTGGTTTGGTAGTTTTGTTTTACGGCATATCAACCCTTTTTGGGTTATTTAATGCCGAATCTGGTCATTATAGTAAAAGTTTTTATGCTTCAAGTTCTAAAAATAAAATAAAAAAGGGGAGGGAGAAAGGGAGAGGGGCTGTTGTTTTTGTTTTTGGTTTTGTAGAACATAATTAAGTTTTACAAAAAAAAAAAAAAAAAAAAAAAAAAAAAACGTCAATGTAGGTGAATTTCGTCTCAGGGAGCCACAGGGCAGCCTGATCTGGTATCTATACAAGTCAAATCTTATATTTTATTCAAACATGTATAGGTTAGGAACAAGATAATTAGTATTGAAAACGACATTTCGTGTAATTTACACGGGTCCCGCTAGTTACTATTATTACTATTATAAAAAATAAGATAATGTATCTATCTTTGGTCGGGTCTATATTCATCCCTCTTTCTTTTAAGGACATTTCTTATCACTTCTTCCCATGTTTTCCTTGGCCTTTCCCTGTAAACTGACCCTGCTACCTCAACTGTTCTACATCTACTAACCCAAGAACTTTGATTCCATTCTTTCAACGTGGCCGTATCATCAAGGTCTACTGTTCTGCACACAACTCCCCATACTCTCCAGATTTAATGTCCAAAACAAAAAAACACATATGGAACCAATTATAATACTCCGCATCAACATGAAGGTGTTTCTCAATTTGTATCGCACTTTATCGCTAATGAGCATCATCTGACTACACCTAATTCCCCTGGTGACAACTTGTAACCTATAACTTTTTTCTTTTTTACAATTACCCCCACTGGACAGATGACAATGATAAAAATATGGCTGATATAAGTTCTTGCTTAGTTTTATCGGGTTATCCGGTTTCCTGCTGTTTTTAATTAACGCAAGAATTGGGCCAGTCAAGATGGTATTCCTCGACTGGTCCGAATTACTACAGTAGCGAATGTTGCTGTCATTACAGGCCTTATACCTTCAGGGGCTTTGTGTTCAAGAGAGAAATTTTTTTTTATTAATATATCCAGACAATTTAGAAATGTTTGAAATATTCACATGTTTGAGACATGTTTGAAATATTACATTTGAAATTTGTCTGTCATGCTTTTCTTTGTTTTTGAAATGGCATTTTTGCTGGTCTGTTATGCTAAAGTTTGAAATAGCATTTTCGTTTGTATGTCACACATGAGTTTAAAAAAGCACTTTCGTTTGTCTGTCGCTTTAAAGTTTGAAATGGGTTTTTGTCTGTTGTCTATTTGAAATAGCATTTTCATAATCTATAATCCAGGAGTTTAAAATGGTGTTTTTGTCTGTCGTGATTATGTTTTGAATAGCATTTTGTTAGTATGTCAAGCTTAAGTTAAAAATGGCATTTTTGTCTCATTCTTAAAATTGGAAATAGCATTTTCGTTTGTCTGTTATTGATCAAATTTAAAATGGCAATTTTGTCCATGATGCTTAAATTGTAAATAGTATTTTTGTTTGTCTGTCATATCTTAGTTGGAAATAACATTTTCGTTTGTCTGTCAATTTTAAGTTGAAAATAGCATTTTGTTTGTCTATCAAGTTTAAGTTGGAAATAACATTTTCGTTTGTATGTCAAGTTTAAGTTGGAAATAACATTTTGTTTGTCTGTCAAGTTTAAGTTGGAAATAACATTTTCGTTTGTCTGTCAAGTTTAAGTTGGAATTAACATTTTGTTTGTCTGTCAAGTTTAAGTTGGAAATAACATTTTCGTTTGTCTGTCAAGTTTAAGTTGGAAATAACATTTTCGTTTGTCTGTCAAGTTTAAGTTGGAAATAAACTTTTCGTTTGTCTGTCAAGTTTAAGTTGGAAATAACATTTTCGTTGGTCTGTCAAGTTTAAGTTGGAAATACATTTTCGTTTGTCTGTCAAGTTTAAGTTGGAAATAGCATTTTGTTTGTCTGTCAAGTTTAAGTTGGAAATAACATTTCGTTTGTCTGTCAAGTTTAAGTTGGAAATAACATTTTCGTTTGTCTGTCAAGTTTAAGTTGGAAATAGCATTTTGTTTGTCTATCAAGTTTAAGTTGGAAATAACATTTTCGTTTGAATGTCAAGTTTCAGTTGGAAATAACATTTTCGTTTGAATGTCAAGTTTAAGTTGGAAATAACATTTTCGTTTGTCTGTCAAGTTTAAGTTGGAATTAACATTTTGTTTGTCTGTCAAGTTTAAGTTGGAAATAACATTTTCGTTTGTCTGTCAAGTTTAAGTTGGAAATAACATTTTCGTTTGTCTGTCAAGTTTAAGTTGGAAATAAACTTTTCGTTTGTCTGTCAAGTTTAAGTTGGAAATAACATTTTCGTTGGTCTGTCAAGTTTAAGTTGGAAATACATTTTCGTTTGTCTGTCAAGTTTAAGTTGGAAATAACATTTCGTTTGTCTGTCAAGTTTAAGTTGGAAATAACATT
>OY744554.1:11727387-11794887 GCA_963556195.1 Sepiola atlantica | reverse complement strand
TGATTTCCAGAGATTTTTGCAAGGGAATTAAGTTTGCTATATTTGAAAATACATAGAATAATCTAATGTTTGATTTCCAGAGATTTTTATGTTTGATTTCCAGAGATTTTTGTAAGGGAATTAAGTTTGCTATATTTGAAAATACATAGAATAATCTAATGTTTGATTTCCAGAGATTTTTATGTTTGATTTCCAGAGATTTTTGTAAGGGAATTAAGTTTGCTATATTTGAAAATACATAGAATAATCTAATGTTTGATTTCCAGAGATTTTTATGTTTGATTTCCAGAGATTTTTGTAAGGGAATTAAGTTTGCTATATTTGAAAATACATAGAATAATCTAATGTTTGATTTCCAGAGAGTTTTATGTTTGTTTTCTAGAGATTTTTGCAAGGGAATTAAGTTTGCTATATTTGAAAATACATAGAATAATCTAATGTTTGATTTCCAGAGATTTTAATGTTTGATTTCCAGAGATTTTTGTAAGGGAATTAAGTTTGCTATATTTGAAAATACATAGAATAATCTAATGTTTGATTTCCAGAGATTTTTATGTTTTATTTCCAGAGATTTTTGTAAGGAAATAAAGTTTGTTATATTTGAAAATACATAGAATAATCTAATGTTTGATTTCCAGAGAGTTTTATGTTTGATTTCCAGAGATTTTTGCAAGGGAATTAAGTTTGCTATATTTTAAAATACATAGAATAATCTAATGTTTGATTTCCAGAGATTTTTGTAAGGAAATTAAGTTTGCTATATTTGAAAATACATAGAATAATCTAATGTTTGATTTCCAGAGAGTTTTATGTTTGATTTCCAGAGATTTTTGTAAGGAAATTAAGTTTGCTATATTTGAAAATACATAGAATAATCTAATGTTTGATTTCCAGAGATTTTCATGTTTGATTTCCAGAGATTTTTGTAAGGGAATTAAGTTTGCTATATTTGAAAATACATAGAATAATCTAATGTTTGATTTCCAGAGATTTTTATGTTTGATTTCCAGAGATTTTTGTAAGGGAATTAAGTTTGCTATATTTGAAAATACATAGAATAATCTAATGTTTGATTTCCAGAGATTTTTATGTTTGATTTCCAGAGATTTTTGTAAGGGAATTAAGTTTGCTATATTTGAAAATACATAGAATAATCTAATGTTTGATTTCCAGAGATTTTTATGTTTGATTTCCAGAGATTTTTGTAAGGGAATTAAGTTTGCTATATTTGAAAATACATAGAATAATCTAATGTATGATTTCCAGAGAGGTTTATGTTTGATTTCCAGAGATTTTTGCAAGGGAATTAAGTTTGTTATATTTGAAAATACATAGAATAATCTAATGTTTGATTTCCAGAGATTTTTATGTTTGATTTCCAGAGATTTTTGCAAGGGAATTAAGTTTGCTATATTTGAAAATACATAGAATAATCTAATGTTTGATTTCCAGAGAGTTTTATGTTTGTTTTCTAGAGATTTTTGCAAGGGAATTAAGTTTGCTATATTTGAAAATACATAGAATTATCTAATGTTTGATTTCCAGAGATTTTTATGTTTGATTTCCAGAGATTTTTGTAAGGGAATTAAGTTTGCTATATTTGAAAATACATAGAATAATCTAATGCTTGATTTCCAGAGAGGTTTATGTTTGATTTCCAGAGATTTTTGCAAGGGAATTAAGTTTGTTATATTTGAAAATACATAGAATAATCTAATGTTTGATTACCAGAGATTTTTATGTTTGATTTCCAGAGATTTTTGCAAGGGAATTAAGTTTGCTATATTTGAAAATACATAGAATAATCTAATGTTTGATTTCCAGAGATTTTAATGTTTGATTTCCAGAGATTTTTGTAAGGGAATTAAGTTTGCTATATTTGAAAATACATAGAATAATCTAATGTTTGATTTCCAGAGATTTTTGTAAGGAAATTAAGTTTGTTATATTTGAAAATACATAGAATAATCTAATGTTTGATTTCCAGAGAGTTTTATGTTTGATTTCCAGAGATTTTTGTAAGGAAATTAAGTTTGCTATATTTGAAAATACATAGAATAATCTAATGTTTGATTTCCAGAGAGTTTTATGTTTGTTTTCTAGAGATTTTTGTAAGGAAATTAAGTTTGCTATATTTGAAAATACATAGAATAATGTAATGTTTGATTTCCAGAGATTTTAATGTTTGATTTCCAGAGATTTTTGTAAGGGAATTAAGTTTGCTATATTTGAAAATACATAGAATAATCTAATGTTTGATTTCCAGAGATTTTTATGTTTTATTTCCAGAGATTTTTGTAAGGAAATAAAGTTTGTTATATTTGAAAATACATAGAATAATCTAATGTTTGATTTCCAGAGAGTTTTATGTTTGATTTCCAGAGATTTTTGCAAGGGAATTAAGTTTGCTATATTTGAAAATACATAGAATAATCTAATGTTTGATTTCCAGAGATTTTTGTAAGGAAATTAAGTTTGCTATATTTGAAAATACATAGAATAATCTAATGTTTGATTTCCAGAGATTTTTATGTTTGATTTCCAGAGATTTTTGTAAGGAAATTAAGTTTGCTATATTTGAAAATACATAGAATAATCTAATGTTTGATTTCCAGAGAGTTTTATGTTTGATTTCCAGAGATTTTTGTAAGGGAATTAAGTTTGCTATATTTGAAAATAAATAGAATAATCTAATGTTTGATTTCCAGAGATTTTTGCAAGGGAATTAAGTTTGCTATATTTGAAAATACATAGAATAATCTAATGTTTGATTTCCAGAGATTTTTATGTTTGATTTCCAGAGATTTTTGTAAGGGAATTAAGTTTGCTATATTTGAAAATACATAGAATAATCTAATGTTTGATTTCCAGAGATTTTTATGTTTGATTTCCAGAGATTTTTGTAAGGGAATTAAGTTTGCTATATTTGAAAATACATAGAATAATCTAATGTTTGATTTCCAGAGATTTTTATGTTTGATTTCCAGAGATTTTTGTAAGGGAATTAAGTTTGCTATATTTGAAAATAAATAGAATAATCTAATGTTTGATTTCCAGAGATTTTTGCAAGGGAATTAAGTTTGCTATATTTGAAAATACATAGAATAATCTAATGTTTGATTTCCAGAGATTTTTATGTTTGATTTCCAGAGATTTTTGTAAGGGAATTAAGTTTGCTATATTTACATATACATATATATACATACATACATATATACATATATATACATACATATATATATATACGTATATATACATACATATACATACATATATACATATATATACATACATATACATACATACATATATATACATACATATATATACATACATATATATACATACATACATATATACATATATACATATATATACATACATATACATACATACATACATATATATACATACATATATATACATACATATATATACATATATATACATACATATATATATACATATATATACATACATATATATACATATTTGAAAATACATAGAATAATCTAATGCTTGATTTCCAGAGAGGTTTATGTTTGATTTCCAGAGATTTTTGCAAGGGAATTAAGTTTGTTATATTTGAAAATACATAGAATAATCTAATGTTTGATTTCCAGAGATTTTTATGTTTGATTTCCAGAGATTTTTGCAAGGGAATTAAGTTTGTTATATTTGAAAATACATAGAATAATCTAATGTTTGATTTCCAGAGATTTTTGCAAGGGAATTAAGTTTGCTATATTGGAAAATATATAGAATAATCTAATGTTTTATTTCCAGAGATTTTTATGTTTTATTTCCAGAGATTTTTGCTATATTTCAAAATACATAATCTTAGAATTATTTCAATCATCTGCCCTTCAAATCTTCTTAAAAAACAAGATGGACGCTTACTGAACGAGTTGCTGTTATGATACGCAGAATGGAAAAATACTTGTAATTAAAGTTCTAGTGGATAATTTTTTCTACTTTTTCGTACAGTGAGTAAGAATATAATGCTTAATAAGTATATATTATTGTTTTTATATAAAAATAATTTTTCATATGGCCGCTAATCAGCATAAGCACCAAATAAATATGGAATTTTCTGGAAAACTAAGGTCAAAATATATCTCTGGTCTTGGTGACTAGAGTTTTAAAAGTAAAGTCCGGGTCGATGTGTAGAGCGTGTTCGGGGCTTTTTTTTTTTGATAAAAGGAGTTCTTCATATCTTAAGAAAACATTATTTTTGTATTGTATTAATTGTAGAAATTTTAAATCATATTTGAAAATTCATAGGATAACATTTTGACGCCCACCTCAGGATAATAAGACATGATGAAAGATACATAAATGAAAATACGTATGCAGATCTTATCTTTTACCAGACATCTTAATTAACATTTTGTTTTTTGTTTAATACTTATCAGTTTCCACAACAAAAATATATATTTTCATTTACTTATATCATTCAACACATTATTCCAGCCACCCTCCAGGGTGGTTATTACATACCCATACCTCAGGATTATAAGACATGTTGAAAGATACATAAATGAAAATACGTATGCAGATCTTATCTTTAACCAGACATTTTAATTAACTTTTTGTTTTTTGTTTAATACTTATCAATTTCCACAACAAAAATATTCAT
Organism: Sepiola atlantica; assembly: GCA_963556195.1. Lineage (NCBI taxonomy): Eukaryota > Metazoa > Mollusca > Cephalopoda > Sepiida > Sepiolidae > Sepiola > Sepiola atlantica. The sequence goes on along the minus strand of OY744554.1, from coordinate 11,790,248 downwards.
TTTCATTTATTTAGCTTTCAATGCATTTTCTTTGGGTTTTTAAAATTTATTTTATTATCGATATTATGTGCAAAGTTTCGTTGGGAGTGTGGTATAAAATAGCTAGCTTTGATCTAAATTCAAATTATGTTCGGATAGAATAAGTTTGCTGATTAAAGGAGATAAATTGTAGAAACCATTACGTTGCATAATTGTGTCAGAGTTTATGATGACTACTGATTCTAGAAGTCTTCGTAGAGATTTATTAATACATTAATTCAACGAGTTTTGCTTTTTAAAAGTTAAAAGAATGATCGTGTTCTAATGTATGGGTGAAAAGTGCATTCAGAGAATTGTTATTTTTTTATCTCTTTTATGTTTACCAAGTTTTTTCTATAGTACCTGTTAAGTCTGGCCCGTCTGATCTACCTCATCAAATATGACCCGATGGCAGATCAGTTTAGAATACACTCTAATAACATTGTTTGTTTTACGTATAAGAAGGTCATTCTGACTGTACGCACTCTAATGTGTCAAAATCTATTCTAGTGGGTCTACCATCTATAATCCACTATTTTTTGTATGTGTATGTGTGTATGTATTTGTGTATATAGTTATTTATGTATGTGTGCAGATGTATGTGTGTCTATGTGATGTGTATATATGTGTCTGAGTCGTTGGAATTCAAAAAATGTTCTACGACATATGACGTGGAAGAAATAGTTTTGTTCTTTTTTCGAATAAAACATAGCCGTTAGAATTTGAAATGTTCAATGTGTTTATGAAATGAAATGGGTGTTTTTATTAATTTCTTTTTCTTTGTATTTTATTATCAATATCATGTGCAAAGTTTTGTTGGGAGTTTAATATAAAATAAGCTAGCCTGGATCTAAATTCAAGTTCTGTTCGGATAAAATAAGTTTGCTGATTAAAGGAGATAAATTATAGAAACCGTTACGTTGTTTACTTGTGTTAGAGTTTATAACGAGTGCTGATTCAAGAAGTCTTCGCTGAGATACGCCTCCTGATTTTGCTATTGCATCACATAAGACATTGGAATACAAATATTTTAAGTGTCATGAAGCGAAAACAGGAATAAAATATGATTTAAATCTGATTATAAAAATAACAAGCTCAGAAGATGTTGAAAAACTATGAATTCAAGTTGATCAAAATATCATTACAGAGGCATTACGATAATTTAACATGAGTTGAACTATATCCAAATCATTTTATGACCGGTTGGTCATAATAAATCGCAGTCATAAGTCAACGACTCCCTGAAGTCCTGAACATCTAAGTGCACCCTTAAAGGGGCTATGAGGGCATAACCTCCTTAAAACTTTAAATATATCCTATTTTTATGAAATTTAAATCATATGTATAAAATTTTCTGGAAAAGACAATGGAAGTGTTCCCGAATTTCTAAGTGCACCCCTGAGAGGGTTATGAGGGCATATTATTTATCTACCTCCGACAGCGGTAAGATGTGACAAGGTCGGAAAGTGGGATTTGAAAAGCCAGCACCCGAGAATTTGAGCACTCTGGCCTACAAAAATTGCCTGGGCAGCCCCGTCGGCATTCCCCAGTAGGGACGCCTCAGGCAGTAAGCAATAAACTTACTCCTCCCCAAAGAGGGGAGGCAAAGACTGGGAGGGTGGACCTCCTAGAACTGCAAAGGACAAACCAACAGACCGGCGGAAATCAAGCCCCGAAGGCCAAGACAATACCGGTCTGTAGGGTGTAGTATCCATCGGAACAGATACTACACTTTGATCTTAGCCAAAGAAAAGACAATGGAAGTGTTCCCGAATCTCTATATTACCCTTGTATTGTGTTTTGGCTTTAAATAATTGTTAAATAAACAAGCTAAAAACGTTTTTTTTACACAGATTTTAACACATTTGCCTTCATTAAAAAATTATTGGGTGTGGCGTAGAAAAAATAGATCATGCACTTATAATTCATAAATATTGGATGACCCAATTTAAAAATAATCCATATGTCGGCTTCCGGGCCAAGAAGATACTTGGGTGCGGCTTAGTTAAATAAACTGTTTTAACAATTAAGCAGACTTTCAGTCAAATCCTCTTCAGATCAGTTTTAAAAATGTTTTCTTCTTGTTGACTAATGAGTCACCGCTTATAAAGGCCAAAAGCCACTCGAGGATAAGGGTTAATGAGGATAGACTGAAAAACTTGTCTTGCTACAACCACTGCAAAGAATTTTCCTTTCTGCCTCTGTGTACCTAAAACTAAACGGAACTTTCATGAACAAAGTTTCTTTCCAAGAACTTATCAATTTGTGGAACACGATTCCGTGGGGCTGCTTCCTAACTCACTACAACATTGTCGTTTTTAAGTACAATTTAACAAATTCTTGTCGTTCTGTCCTCTTAAATGATCAAAATCTGACATTTTTTACCCATCGTTTCCAATCTTCTCGTGGTGTTGTTCATTGCCAACTGCCAATCTCTTTAACCCTTATCCTCGAGTGGCTTACAAGTCTTGATAAGTGGTGAGCCATTAGTATAAAAAAAAAGAATGATGAAGAATATTATGAGAGGATTTAAAATGATGAATGGAATGAACAAATTTGATAACAGTTTATGACAAGCATTTATTGAGATTGGATTTTAAGACTACTATGTTGTAGCCTGCGGGAAGGTAGTCCTGTGGTAATATGTTCCATAAAAAAATGTTATTTCAAACTTTAAAAAAAGAATGATGAAGAATATTATGAGAGGATTTAAAATGATGAATGGAATGAACAAAATTTGATGACTTATGAAATATTTTTTTTTTTTTTTTTTTACTAATGAGTCAACACTTATCGAGGTCAAAAGCCACCCGAGGATAAGGGTTAATGAGAAGGATGGATAGATTGTCAGTTGAATGATGAAGAATTTTACGAGAGGATTGATTATAATGACTAGAATGAATAACATTTTATTACTTATGAGATCATTGTCTTATAATGACTCACATTTGGCCTTTTAGCTAGGATCAAAATGTAGTATCTGTTCCGATACTACACTTCATCTTTTCTGTCCTCCGTCAGCGAAGAACAAATCCTTCTAGACTGAGGCAATTTAAATTTTTGTCTCAATCCAGAGTGCCCTCCTTTGGGGACCTCCCCCCCCCCCCACACACACACATACTTAAAAATCGACCTTGTGTCTAACTCTGCTCTCGTAGGGAGGCAAGTAAATAGGGACTCACCACTTATCAAGGCCAAAAGCTACCTGAGGATTAGTGTATATGGGATGGATAGATTGTCAGTTGAATGATGAAGAATATTATTAGAGGATTGAAAATGATGAATGGAATAAACCAAATTTGGTGATGATATCGAATATGAACCAGTTTCCGGAAACTTTGCGTCGGCAGCGTTCGGGTATGTTACGTAAACACCCGAGAGATGCCAGGGCGAATGTTGACAGACGATAACTTCGGCACGTTGCTGCGTCGTATTTTTTCAGTTTTATTTTCAAGAAAAGTTAACAAATAACAAAAAAACGAACAAGACATAATAATAATTTCTTTTTTAACAAAACAATGCTAAAAAACTGTTAATAATTTCTTTTTTAACAAAACAATGCTAAAAAACTGTTAATTATTATTTTTTAACAAAACAATGCTAAAAAACTGTTAATAATTATTTTTTAACAAAACAATGCTAAAAAACTGTTAATTATTATTTTTAACAAAACAATGCTAAAAAACTGTTAATAATTTTTTTTTAACAAAACAATGCTAAAAAAACTGTTAATAATTTTTTTTTAACAAAACAATGCTAAAAACTTAATAAATACATTTTTTTTTTTTGTATTTCTTTTTACATTCAGTCAACTGGTTAAAAAGTAGTTTTTTTTGTGTTTCTTAAAACCGAAAAATAATTTTTTTTGTGTTTTTGGAGGGCTTTTTTGACATTGTTTTTTTTAATCGGTCGGGTTAGGGTTGGGTTAATCAATGACTTGTCTATCTCAACCATATAACGAGGATTTCATAACAAATGGTCTTCACAGAGCTCCCTCAAAAGATTCTTCCAATCGGTCTGTGTGTTCGGTGATCCAACACCACATTCCTTCTATGTCGTCTGCCAGCTGCCAGCTGATTGGCTAATCGCCTCGGCATCTCTCGGGTGTTTACGTAACAAGGTTCGGAATTAATTACAACCCGGAAGTAATTACAACTCGAAATTAATTACAACTTGGACTTAATTTATCAATTTTATTTGTTATTCAACTAATAAATCTCATTTTATTTCTTTCACTTGCAAAATTATATTGTACGAATTAAAAAAAAAGTTTTATTTCATTTTATCATCAAGAATCTATAAAGTCGTATATTAATCATATTTTTTAAAGAAATGTGTAAAGTCGTATATTAATCATATTTTTTAAAGAAATGTGTAAAGTCGTATATTAATCGTATTTTTTAAAGAAATGTGTAAAGTCGTATATTAATCATATTTTTTAAAGAAATGTGTAAAGTCGTATATTAATCATATTTTTTAAAGAAATGTGTAAAGTCGTATATTAATCGTATTTTTTAAAGAAATGTGTAAAGTCGTATATTAATCGTATTTTTTAAAGAAATGTGTAAAGTCGTACATTAATCATATTTTTTAAAGAAATGTGTAAAGTCGTATATTAATCATATTTTTTAAAGAAATGTGTAAAGTCGTATATTAATCATATTTTTTAAAGAAATTTGTAAAGTCGTATATTAATCATATTTTTTAAAGAAATGTGTAAAGTCGTATATTAATCGTATTTTTTAAAGAAATTTGTAGTATATTTTATAATTTAAGAAAATTCGTAAAGTATATTTATCATATTTTTTAAAGAAATTTGTAAAGTATATTTATCATATTTTTTAAAGAAATTTGTAAAGTATATTTATCATATTTTTTAAAGAAATTTGTAAAGTATATTTATCATATTTTTTAAAGAAATTTGTAAAGTATATTTATCATATTTTTTAAAGAAATTTGTAAAGTATATTTATCATATTTTTTAAAGAAATTTGTAAAGTATATTTATCATATTTTTTAAAGAAATTTGTAAAGTATATTTAGTAAATATTTTTTTAAAAAATTTGTAAAGTAGATTTATCATATTTTTTAAAGAAATTTGTAAAGTATATTTATCATATTTTTTAAAGAAATTTGTAAAGTATATTTATCATATTTTTTAAAGAAATTTGTAAAGTATATTTATCATATTTTTTAAAGAAATTTGTAAAGTATATTTATCATATTTTTTAAAGAAATTTGTAAAGTATATTTAGTAAATATTTTTTTAAAAAATTTGTAAAGTAGATTTATCATATTTTTTAAAGAAATTTGTAAAGTATATTTATCATATTTTTTAAAGAAATTTGTAAAGTATATTTAGTAAATATTTTTTTAAAAAATTTGTAAAGTAGATTTATCATATTTTTTAAAGAAATTTGTAAAGTATATTTATCATATTTTTTAAAGAAATTTGTAAAGTATATTTAGTAAATATTTTTTTAAAAAATTTGTAAAGTAGATTTATCATATTTTTTAAAGAAATTTGTAAAGTAGATTTATCATATTTTTTAAAGAAATTCGTAAAGTATATTTATCATATTTTTTAAAGAAATTTGTAAAGTATATTTAGTAAATATTTTTTAAAGAAATTTGTAAAGTATATTTAGTAAATATTTTTTAAAGAAATTTGTAAAGTATATTTATCATATTTTTTAAAGAAATTTGTAAAGTATATTTATCATATTTTTTAAAGAAATTTGTAAAGTATATTTAGTAAATATTTTTTTAAAAAATTTGTAAAGTAGATTTATCATATTTTTTAAAGAAATTTGTAAAGTATATTTATCATATTTTTTAAAGAAATTTGTAAAGTATATTTAGTAAATATTTTTTTAAAAAATTTGTAAAGTAGATTTATCATATTTTTTAAAGAAATTTGTAAAGTATATTTATCATATTTTTTAAAGAAATTTGTAAAGTATATTTATCATATTTTTTAAAGAAATTTGTAAAGTATATTTATCATATTTTTTAAAGAAATTTGTAAAGTATATTTATCATATTTTTTAAAGAAATTTGTAAAGTATATTTAGTAAATATTTTTTTAAAAAATTTGTAAAGTAGATTTATCATATTTTTTAAAGAAATTTGTAAAGTATATTTATCATATTTTTTAAAGAAATTTGTAAAGTATATTTAGTAAATATTTTTTTAAAAAATTTGTAAAGTAGATTTATCATATTTTTAAAAAAATTTGTAAAGTAGATTTATCATATTTTTTAAAGAAATTTGTAAAGTATATTTATCATATTTTTTAAAGAAATTTGTAAAGTATATTTATCATATTTTTTAAAGAAATTTGTAAAGTATATTTATCATATTTTTTAAAGAAATTTGTAAAGTATATTTATCATATTTTTTAAAGAAATTTGTAAAGTATATTTAGTAAATATTTTTTTAAAAAATTTGTAAAGTAGATTTATCATATTTTTTAAAGAAATTTGTAAAGTATATTTATCATATTTTTTAAAGAAATTTGTAAAGTATATTTAGTAAATATTTTTTTAAAAAATTTGTAAAGTAGATTTATCATATTTTTTAAAGAAATTTGTAAAGTAGATTTATCATATTTTTTAAAGAAATTCGTAAAGTATATTTAGTAAATATTTTTTTAAAAAATTTGTAAAGTAGATTTATCATATTTTTTAAAAAATTTGTAAAGTAGATTTATCATATTTTTTAAAGAAATTTGTAAAGTATATTTATCATATTTTTTAAAGAAATTTGTAAAGTATATTTATCATATTTTTTAAAGAAATTTGTAAAGTATATTTATCATATTTTTTAAAGAAATTTGTAAAGTATATTTATCATATTTTTTAAAGAAATTTGTAAAGTATATTTAGTAAATATTTTTTTAAAAAATTTGTAAAGTAGATTTATCATATTTTTTAAAGAAATTTGTAAAGTATATTTATCATATTTTTTAAAGAAATTTGTAAAGTATATTTAGTAAATATTTTTTTAAAAAATTTGTAAAGTAGATTTATCATATTTTTTAAAGAAATTTGTAAAGTAGATTTATCATATTTTTTAAAGAAATTCGTAAAGTATATTTAGATTTAGATTTGTAATTAATTCCGTCACCCTACGTAACATGCCCGAACTCTGCCGACGCGAAGTTCCCAGAAACTGGTTCATATTCGATATAAGTACCCAAAATTTTATGAGGACGGTTTATGACAAATATTTGTTGACATTGGAATCCAAGACGACCATGTTGTAGTATGCAGGGAAGTAGTTCCGTGATAATGTGTTCAATAGATAGGAAGTACTTGGAAAGAAATTCTGTTTATGGGAATCACATTTTATGTTAGGCATGGTGGTTATTAAATCCTAGCAAGGAGACCCAATGTTGCTCGGGATTTACTGAAGATCATTATTCTGTACCTTTTCACTATGATCAGAACACCATATTATCTTCTTTGTTTTTAATACCCCTACTTCCGTTTCGTCCCCTAATATAGTCGAAAGAAGCTGAAATGTTCGAAAACTCGTCTTATTGTTTAAATTCAGTAAAATCGGATACACGTATTTGAAGTTTTAAGGGAGTTCTGTCCCAATGTGTCACTTAGTGGCGGGGAACACGTAGGTATTCGGCACATACAGACCAACCTAGAGATTCAGGACCACTTCCATTGTCTTCCCCCCGGTGGATTTTATATACACATGGTTTAAGTTTCATCAAAATAGTACATATTTGAAGCTTTAAGGAGGTTATGCCCTCATAGACCCCCTTAAAAGTGCACTTAGAGATTCGGGAACACTTCCATTGTCTTCCTCAGAACATTTTAAATAAGAATACACTTTCAGATTTTATGTGGATCCTTTAACCATTTTACCTATAGGGAACACAGAAACGTCACACAAACACACACACAGACATTGACTTTATATATATATATATATATATATATATATATATATATATAATTATATATATATATATATATGAAGCAATCCAACAAAAGATATAAGCGTCAACTAATATCTTATAATTAGTGAAACATCCGGATAAAAACTGAAGCTCAATATACTGGTTAGAGCATTTATATTATAATATAAAATGGATTGGTCATATCTGGTTGAATCGCTGGGGAGAGAAGATTACTTATTTTTTCGCTCTGCTTGCAAGATACGACCGGGATTCAATCTTATTTTTGCTCAATTCGGATTTAACGGATTTTCTAATTGAACAACGAACTGTGACTTGATTTGGGTTGCCCATATCAGGATTTTGGAATTTTAAGTGAGTTTATTGAACTTTCTATATTATTTGATTTATTTATCGTTGTAATAATTAACATAAACATTGAATACTTTTCACTTTATCGATTATTGACACATTTTGCGACTGGATAACTTTGTCAGCTCCTTCAATTTCTCGTATATGGACTGCTATTTATAACTTGGAGTAATCCTCGGTCAACCCTCTGAATGTCTTTCCTTATTATGTTTTTCAAATTGTATGACTTGGATGGATTATATAGATTCAACAAAAAAGTATGTTTTTGGGTTGATATGTTTGATGTTATGTATTTTTATGTATTTGTGTATATAATTTTATATATTTTCAAAGCTTAATTTTATTACCTGTAGTAGTATAACTGCGGTAATGGTCCTCTGAAGAGAAGAATTATCTTTGAAAACTCATGAGCTAAGGACTTAAGGATACTTTGCTTGAACTTTGAATTCTAATTAAATTTGATTGACACCTTATTTTATTACTTCATTTTATATTATAATATATATATATATATATATATATATATATATATATATATATATATATATATGATTATTTTTATTTACACAGACATGTACAAAATCTGCGACACTGGCATGTCGATGTTATCGATCAACAGTTATTATAAACTGAGATCTCATCAGGCAGAGTTAGAATCCGATCTTAACCTTAGATCATATTTGAAAAGAATGAGATGGGGAGAAAAAGAAGAAGAAAAGAAATTTAAAATTTCAAAATTTGGGAAGTCACGTGGTCGGGACCGTTAAGAATCAAAATATTAAAATCAAAATCAAAATATAAAATATAAAATATAAAATAAAATAAAATAAAGTAAAAAGAGAGAGATATAATAAAAAGGGTAGAATAAAAAGATATATATATATATTTAAATTCCCGAAACAGTTTTTCATGGTAAACAACTGATGATCCCTTAAAATAGTGTTAGAAACTAACTAATATAATAACTGTAAAAAATAAATTGACTTACATGAGTGATTTTCCACTGGAAGACTTGAGACTATAAGTTTTTTTTTTTTTTTTTTTTTTTTTTAATATATTTTTTTTTATATAGTTTTAATGGTTGAGAAACTTCCGAGACTATATATATATATATATACATCACTATAAACCTAATAAATTGTATATATACCAGTGTATATATAACTAGCAGGAAGCCACGACGTTGCTCGGGATTGAATGAGGATCACTATTATGTACTTTTATCACTATGCTCATAACACAATATTATTTTCTTTGTTTTTACTGGCCCCCATTCTGCCGTTTCGTCCCCTAATATAGTCGGAAGAAGCTGAAATGTTGGAAAACTCTCTGAATTAGTGTCTTATACATATGGTTTAAATTTCATTAAAATCAGATATACATATTTAAAGTTTTAAAGGGGGTTCAGTCCTCATGGGTCACCTAGAGGTGCGGACATGAAGATGTTCGGTACATAGAAGGTAAGGTAGTGATTCGGAACCGCTTCCATCTCTGGAGAATTTTATACATATGATATAAATTTCATCAAAATAGCATAAATAATTGCCGTTTTCCAGGTTTTCAAATCATTTTTTAAAAAATATTCTCCTTATTATTGCCATTTCAGCAACGTTTTCAATGTGTGACTTTTCAAACTACCTTCTTCACGTAACCGCGTGCTACACACAACGGCATATCAACACTTATCGTCTATTACATCAAGACGAATTTCAACTTGACTGCGATAAATAAGTCTCAGTCAGGGAGGATTATACGAAAAAAGAAGAGAAAAAAATATGCTTATAATTTTGACAAGGGTGTATATCACCGAAAGTACTCAAGTTTTTAAAGTAAATACATAATTTATTTTAAAAAACATAAATAATTTGCGTTGTCCAGTTTTTGAAAATATATCTTAAAATAAAATATTCTCCTTATTATTGTTATTTCAGCAACGTCTTCAATGTGTGACTTTTCAAACTAAAATAGGATATATTTGAAGTTTTAAAGGGGGGTTCAGTCCCCATAGCTGTCTTGGGTTAGGTTAGAGATTTGGGACTACTTTCTATTGTCTTCCCCAGAAAATTGTATATATATTTAAATTTCATCAAAATAGGATATAATTGTAGCTTGAAGGGACTTATGACCTCATAACCCCCTTAGGTGTGCACTTAGAAATTCAGGAACACTTCCATTGATTTCTCCCGGTAAATTTTACATAAGAATTCACTTTTAGATTTGATGTAGATTCTCTCACCTTTCTTTCTATAGGGAACACACACACACACATACACACAGACATTGAGTTTTATATATAGAGAAGTTTATTCGGTGCTTGTATAATAAAAAGCCGAAAAAAAGTTTTTTTTGTCTTTTAGTGTTGGAGAGGTAAATAAGGGGTAGGTAACTCTTCACAACAGCTCTAGCTTTCGAACAATATTTTTCTAACCCCTAACCTTTTTATGTCTAATCGACGTTCTCCTTGCACAGTAGTCACATGTGCAACGCCAATTAAAGCCATCAGTTTTGATTATTGGAAAATCTTGCTTAAAATTCGTGGTAAGAGTTACCTGCCCCTTATTTACCTCTCCAACACTAAAAGACAAAAAAAACTTTTTTTTCGGCTTGTTATTATACAAGCACCATATATATATATATATATATATATATATATATATATATATATATATATATATATATATAGAGAGAGAGAGAGAGAGAGAGAGAGAGAGAGAGGGAGAGAGAGAGAAGGGTAGGGGGTTGTTTGGTTTTACGGCATATCAACCCTTTTGTGGTTATTTAATGCCGAATCAGGTCATTTTGGTAAAAAGTTTTTATGCTTCAATTTCTTTATATCTTCAAATATTTATTTATGGTGTTTCGTTTGGTTGTTTTGTAGAGGAAAATTGTTGTTTTTGACTTTGCAGAACATGATTGAGTTACCTGCCCCTTATTTACCTCTCCGACACTAAAAGACAAAAAAAACAAAACTTTTTTTTCGGCTTTTGATTATAGAAGCACCGTTTATTCTGAATAAATTGTCAGGAATAAAGACGAAGACATGGAAACTGAATCAATCCAAAAAAGAAACACGTGGGAAACAAAACGCACCTGCCGGTCACATGTTCGAACAGATTGCTTCAAACAAAACGTGTTAAGTCCGAAGTTGTTTGATACATAAATAAATAAATGTAAATACCAGGAAATAAAAGCAGAAATTCCTAACTATTGTCACATATTCAACTTTTGATCTGAAATACAGCCGTCTTCTGTGAAAAACAATATCAAAGGAATTGGCTTTCTTGTTTCAATACTTTTGGAGGCGATTCTACATTCACACAAATGAAAAAGAAAGAGAGGTGTTGGGCTATATATATATATATATATATATATATATATATATATATATATATATATATATATATAAGGAATAAGGTAAAATAAATACCTTTGAAGCATGTTGAAGATGCGATATTAATTTTAAAAGAAAAAGAAATCGAAACCGATTTTTTAATTTTTTTTTTATAAACTTTCATTTTTTTAGTTTATAGCAATACAAATATTTCGCCAATAGACTTGGCATTTTCAATGTGTCTGTATATCCTGATCTTATCGGATTCGGATTGTCCGGCTTCTGCTGGTGCAACCGGGCTTATGAGATGTTGTTTTTTTCCACTTTCAAATATGAAATCGTGAATGCACACGAGATAGGTATAAAATTTAAAGTTCATACTTTTTTTAAGCATCTAATTGAAATTTAATAAGGAATAAGGTAAAATAAATGCCTTTGAAGCATGTTAAAGATGCGATATTAATTTTCCAACACTTCTCTTTCTTTTTCATTTACTTCAGTGTAAGTTCTCAGTGATCAAGGGGGCCCGTTCCTGGGGCTAACACTTGATCTCTATATAGTTCAATTAAAGTTCTCCTTTACGTCTCAAGCATTGAGGAAGTGAAGAACATTAAATTTCCTCTCCCCAATTGACCAGTTACATATGTTAGAGTATATCGGTGCTTGTTCAGTGCTTCGGCCATACGGAAAAATTATTTATTTATGTAAACAATATTATGTACTTACTCAGTGGTATTTTATTGTTCAATGTTGAAAAAAGTAGAAAAAATTATCCGCTAGAACTTTAATTACAAGTATTTTCCCATTTTACGTATTATAGCAATCGCTTGTTTCGTTGGACGCAATTCAAGGGCAGATAATTTGCACTGGCAGATAATCCGCATTATCTGCCCTTGAATTGTGTCCAACAAAGCAAGATGGAGGCCTACTCATCGAAGCACCAGTATATCTTTCTACATATATTTGTGTTTGTATGCATTCATATGTGTGTTTTTGTGTATTTTTCACTTGTTTCATTTTACTTCAGTTGAAGTTCTCAGAAATCAAGGAGCCCCTTCATGGGGCTAACACTTGATCTCTATATGAGATACATAGCTATTCGAATGTTCCATTAAAATTCTCCTTTACCTGTCAAACGTTGAGTTTTTATTTACTCGTCTCCAAGAGTTAGGCACAAGGCCAGTTTTATCTTACTCCCACAAGGCAATATGTGACCCAAGGTCGGGTCGGGAAAGTGGAGCCTGAAAAGCCAGCGCCCGAGAAGTGAGCACTCTGGCCATTAAAAATTGCCTGGGCAGTCCTGTCGGCACTCCCCGGTAGGGGCGCCTCAGGCAGCAAGCAACAAACCTACTCCTCCCCAAAGAGGGGAGGCAAAGCCCGGGAGGGCGGACCTCCCAGAACTGAACAGGACTGACCCATAGACAGACCGGCGCAAATCAAGCCCCAAAGGCCAAGACAATTCCAGTCTATGGAGTGCAGTATCCATCGGAACAGATACTACACTTTGATCTCGATCAAACGTTGAGTTAGTAAAGAAGTTAAGAACATTAATTTTACTTTCCCCAATTGACTATGTAATAGCATATCTTTCTTGTGCTCTCTTGATCTTACCGGATTCCAGGACAAGAATTCATCTAGTCTGGTGGAGTATCTAGCTCAATGCTGTTACGTGAGGTAAGATTACTTGGAGGAGGTCACCATTCTTCGTATGAGCCAGTGTATAACCGTGTCGAGGGGATCTTATTTGGACTTCAAATACAATGTTATTTTGAATATTTGGTCAGAGTTTACTTGTAGCAGGAAGTATCCTAATGTCAGGTTCTCCTGACAAACCCTTGTACTACAGAGAGACCGAAGAGTGAAGAACATTCATTTTCCTCTCCCCAATTGACTATGTTATAGTATATCTTCCTTGTGTTCTTTTAATTTCACCGGATTCCAGGACAAGAATTCATCTAGTCTGGTGGAGTATCCAGCTTAGTGCTGTTACTAGAGGCAGCATCACTTGGAGACGATACACCATTCCTCGTATAAGCCAGTGTGTAGCCATACCGAAGGCATCTTATTTGGGCTTCAAATGCAATGTTATTTTCAATATTTGATCAGGGGTTAGGGTGATGGTTCCTAATGCCAGGTTGGCCTGAAAAACCATTGTACAGAGAGGCCGAAGCCACTCGAGGATGGTGTCCAGTAGGCATTTAAATTCTCATATAGTGCTGAATGTGCATCAGTTTCTCTGTCATAAGTAGATCACATTCGTCATTCCATCTTAAAGTGTTGGAAACAATTTATATAAAGTTATTAAAACCCTCCTTATGTATGCAAAAGGAGCGGATTCTGGGGTTTAATGCGATCCACTTGTGACCCCTCCCTCAAACGGCTCAGTAGATTAATGTAATTATAACATTTTATTTTGCTAAGATCAAAGTGTAGTATCTGTTCCGATGGATACTACACCCCATAAACTGGTATTGTCTTGGCCTTCGGGGCTTGATTTATGCCGCTCTATGGGTTGGTCCTGTGCAGTTCTAGGAGGTCCACCCTCCCAGGCTTTGCCTCCCCTCTTTGGGGAGGAGTAAGTTTGTTGCTTACTGCCTGAGGCGTCCCTATCGGGGAATGCCGACGGGTTTGCCCAGGCAATTTTTAATGGCCAGAGTGCTCACTTTCTCGGATGCTGGCTTTTCAAACCCCACTTTCCTGACCCGACCTTGGGGCACATCTTACCTTGTGGGAGTAAGATAAAACTGGCCTTGTACCTAACATCCTGGAGAGGAGGTAAATAAATACATGTCCTTATTCCTTTCCTTAAAAAAAAAAATATATATATATATATATATATATATTTGTGTTATAATGGAATAATTCCAGGAAGAAATCCGGGTAAGAGAGCTCAATGTGGTAAACAGAGCAAGAATAATGTAAAATATAATAACACGAAATTACATGATTGTCGATGCAATAATTTATTTCAACCTTGCAGTTTTATTCAAGCATCAAATTAGACAATTACATTTTTGAGACTGACAGAAAACTGAATTCACCCTCGACAATTCAAATACAACCAGAGAGAGTGGTGGTCGCAGCCAATCCGAACACCCATTACAGAGCGAGTAGGAATTAACATCTTATATTTAACTAAGGCAATCGAAAGGGATCTTATTGTTTTTTTTGTTTGTTTTTATTAAAATAATAACGTCTGTGTTAAACGCACATATTCTTTCTACATTTACGACTTGGTGACATTGAACGTTCATACGCCTCCATACACACGCACACATATACCTATTCTTAACATCACACACACACGGCACACAATTTTTGGCTAGCTAAAATTCTGTTTTCGACCCGAAAGGAGGAAGAGGGAGAAGACACTAACACACGTTAGCGTGTCATCGGCCGATTGACACTTGTCGAAAACAGAATTTTAGCTAGCCAAAAATTGTGTGACCCCCCTCCTCCCCCGCCCATTTTTTTTTTCTTTTCAAAACTTGTCACTGGAACTCATTTCACTAGGCTACTTTTAGTTTTTCTCTCTTGAAAAAGCCGACACAACAGTTGGGTGAAACGTTGAGTTTTAGGTCTTCCGGGTTTCCATTTTAACTCCACATTACTAAGTCGGCTCTCGATTTAAATAATTAAAATTAAGGAAAAGTTATATTTTAAAAAAAAAAGGCAACAAATAAATATCACCAAAGGCAACATGAATTACTCTTCTGTTTACCTGCATGAGTTTATTTGTTTATTTTATTATTTTTTTAGAAATGATCTTTTTATTTACTTATTTATTTATTTATTTATTTATTTATTTATTTATTTATTACACTAAAAAAGAAGAATCTGCCATTTTTTTTTTTTTATCGTTTTAAGGTGTTTAAATTCAAAGGATCCCTTTAAAAAAATGGTAAAATAATTCACTTTAAAAAAAATTATATTTTTTTAATTACCGATGTTTACAAATTCTTTTTTCATTATTTATTTTGATCGTATTTAGGGGGGGGGGGGGATAAAATTCGGTATTCATTTTTAATAATGAAGACGATTCTCTATTTTTAAATGATTGCGATTGATTGGTTCATTTGAGTCACGTGAGACAAATCCTAGCGGATAGTGGCATATACAAAAAAGTGCTGCCCCTGCTTATATGCATATGCGATATCTGAGGCTCGATGCAAAATTTCTGCGTTAGACCAGCGTTGAGGCCACCATTATCAACCACCGCCACCTTCGCTAGGCAGGCCACGTCCACGGAATGGATCCATCCAGGCTCCCCAAGATAATGATCTATGGTGAGCTTGCCAACGGGACCAGACCATGAGGAGCCCCAAAAATGCGCTACAAAGACCAGCTGAACGCACCCTGGCCTTACCCAACATAGACCCGTCCTCGTGGGAACAAACTGCAAGGGACAGGAACACGTGGGGACAAACAACATGTCACGGCATCGCAGACTTTGAGAAGAGAAGGGAAAATGAAAAGGCAAGACGAAGGAGAAGAAGAGGGCAGCGTGAACAACCTTGTCCACCCCCTACCTTTCCTTGTGAACACTATTCAGCATAGACTGGGCCTTCGAAGACACATCACTCATATACATTAACAAGCCGCGCGTGCGTGGTCCCCCTCTGTATGTGACTCGATGTGGCGAGTGTAAAATGCAATAAATTTGGGCATTTTTGACCCCCTGGGGGCGCAAACCAGAATTTTTCTGAGGTTGCGGATGCTCATTTTATATCCAGAACAATTGCCTCTACATTTTGGCCAAGTTCCAGAAAATTGAATGGATGGATCAAACGTTATGGGAGAAAAGGGTCATTTTTTACCATTTTGGGGTTTTTGGGCGCGAACCAGATTTTTTCCAAGGTCAGCGATACTTATTTTCTATTAGGAACAATTGCCTCCACATTTTGGCCAAGTTTCAGAGAAATTGAATGGATGGATGAAAAGTTATGGGGCAAAAAATGTCATTGTTTGCCATTTCGGTGCCTTTTGAACCCCTGGGGGCTAACCAGATTGTTTTTTTTTTTAATAAATACTAGTTGTATTTTTGGTGTACAGAATTATTTACAGCTACCCCGTAAGTACATAATAAAGTTTATACATTTCTTTAGCTTTAAAAAAAAAAAGGCCTAACATGTCAAGTAAAGAAGCACCAAAAAATTAAATCAAAAATTCAACATGGCGACGTTAACATTAAGTGGGTAAACATCTATTATGCCGCCGCAAAACCATCTAAGAAATCGGTACAGCTTATAAGTACGATATAAGATAAAACATAACATTTTATTAAACTAAAGTAAATATTTTTTTTTTTTTTTATTAAAAAGTAGGACTTTTATAAATTTACTAATTTACTGAAGTAGATTTTCTTGTGGTTTTCCAGGAAATTTTGAAAACCAAAAAATGTGAGTTATCTCCCTTGCCCAATCAAAAACCGAAATGTTTAAAAAATGGCGCCCGATAGATAAAATCGTGTTTTTTTTTTTAAATTTAATAAATACTGGATGAATTTTCGTAATTTTTGGTGTACAAACTTCTTTTCAGCTACCACGTAAGTACATAATAAAAAAAGTTGGGCTCTTGTATAGATCGAATACACGAGCGAAATTTATTTGAGAAGAGTTCCAATGGTGTAAGGGGCAGTAACTCTACTACGTCAACCAGCAACGTAAGTATATAGATAGTAGATATAGAAGTAACTTTAAAGCCTTTTATGGATATAAAAAACATTCCCTCCCGTACAGTGCATTTGACTCTTAACATTTTTTAAATATTATTTAATCTGGAAAAAGAAAAAATAAGTCGGAATTAGTCGAATTTTACTAAAGACTGATTCTTCTATCAAATGTAGAGTAATTTAAGGCTCTTGTATAGATATCGTGTATTCGATCTATACAAGAGCCAAAAGTTTATATATTTCTTTAGCTATTTTAAAAAAAATTTTTAAGAGAGGCCTAACATGTCGGAGCGAAAGTAAAGAAGCACCGAAATATTTATCATTTTAAATTTCAAGTATTTATTTACTCCTCTCCAGGAGTTAGACACAATGCCAGTTTTTATCTTACTCCCACAAGTAAGATGTGACCCAAGGTCGGGTCGGGAAAGTGGGGTTTAAAAATTGCTTGGGCAGCCCCGTCGGCATTCCCCGGTAGGGGCGCTTCAGGCAGTAAGCAATAAACTTACTCTTCCCCAAAGAGGGGAGGCGAAGCCTGGGAGGGTGGACCTCATAGACCTGCACAGGACAGACCCATAGACCGACGTAAATCAAGGCCTGAAGGCCAAGACAATACCAGTCTATGGGGTGTAGTATCTATCAGAACAGATACTACACTTTGATCTTAGCCAAAAGGCCGGTATTTAACGCCTACCCACAATAGGAGTATGTGACACAAGGTCGGAAAGTGGGGTTTGAAAAGCCAGCGCCCGAGAAGGTGAGCGCTCTGGCCATTAAAAATTGCCTGGGCAGCCCCGTCGGCATTCCCCGGTAGGGGCGCCTCAGGCAGTAAGCAATAAACTTACTCCTCCCCAAAGAGGGGAGGCAAAGCCTGGGAGGGTGGACCTCCTAGAACTGCACAGGACAGATCAGACCCATAGACCGGCGGAAATCAAGCCCCGAAGGCCAAGACAATACCGAATCGGAACAGATACTACACTTTGATCTTAGCCAAAAGGCCAAGAAAGGTATTTCAAGTAGAAAACTTTGCGAAGCGATAGCGAGCTGGCAGTGTCAGCTAGTTTAAAAATAATAAGAGCATACTATTTATTTATTACCAACGTTACAGAAGATCAGAGCAAATATATACTTAATCATTGATACAAATGACTTACCACAAGTTGTTCGGAACGTAGATTCGCATCCCAGTCCATATTGTTTAGTTTCCTTTTGGAATGGAGGCCGAGAGAGATGAATCCCCTTACCCCCAACATTTCTTTGCGTAATAAAATAGGACACAATCGTTTGAGGCTGACAAGTCGAAAGAAAAGATTAAGCAAGAAAGTTTCCGTCATATTGCCCGGCCATTTTGTGTTTCTAGTCGAAGAAAGTTTAAATATATATATATATATATATATATATTAGTTGTTTTTTTTTGGGGGGGGGGAGGGGTTCTACTTAATTCTCTTCATTTGGTAAACATTGTTTTTTTTTTTGTTTTTTTTTTTAATGCGTCCACACTTATCACAATGTCGAAACTGGAGAACGAGAACCCATCCCTAAAAGATGAGGATGTTGGTGGTAAGTTATGGCAATAATATATGTGTGTGTGTATATATATATATATATATATATATATATATATATATATATATATATATATATATATATATATATAGGTCAGCGACCCCCCTCTCTCTCTTTCTCTGTTACTCTCTTTTTATCTGGGTTCGTTCTTATTCTCCCTCTTCTTCTCTTAAAAGTGTAGAAATAGAATAAACAACACTTGGTAACTGGTAGTTTCTCTTGCGATATATATATATATATATATATATATATATATATATATATATATATATTGGTACAGAAAAAATAGTACAACATTAGTACCGACGGTATTAATGTTGTTCTAATTTTTCTGTACCAAAAAATAAATAAATATTACGCTCTTAATTTTAATTCTCAATTAATCGAGCACTCTGCTGGGATTTTTCCTACTATATTACAAAAGAAGATATATATATATATATATATATATATATATATATATATATATATATATATATATATATATATATATATATATATATATATATATGGGAAGAGAAGTATGAAGGTAATCCGACGTGATTGTAAAATGTAAAAGGAAAACCAAAAACTGGATGTTTTTTATGTGTACATCAACGTCTCGTCTTTATTTATAAGACTTCATCAGGATGATGATATAGGGAAAAGATATCATGCAAGTACAGATACATGTAGGGTAGACATGTTGGGAAGAAAAATAAAATAAAATGAAAAATAATATATATATATATATATAGTACGTGTGTTATATTAGTTTCTGCAGATGTTAGACCGTTGAAACTCCAGTGTTTATAAGAATTGCTCAATAACAAGTAGAGCTGTTCTTTAGTATAAATTCTTCGTTTTTTTTTTTGGTCTGAAGAGGTTGACTCTATGTGAAGAATACAACCGAAACATGTATGCACATATGTAACCAATAATGTCTGTATGAATAAATAAATATATATATATATATATATATATATATATCTGAAGACGTTCGCCAACACGAACGAAACCGGTCAAATCTCTTGTTTTTGTTTTTCTCCTGTACTTTAACCTGTTTTCCATTTGTCATTTTTCACACATTTTGTCCACCACAGCATTTCATTTTCATGAATTATCGTGAACCTTACCCATATATATATATATATATATATATATATATATATATATATATATATATATATATATATATATATATATATATATATATTAATCCAGGCAAGATAAACATTCACAGGATAGTAATCCAAAGAATTTCAACCGAGCTTATAAAAAGTGCTCAATATCAAATAGAGCTTTTATATATTTATTTACTCCTTCGCTAGGAGTTAGGCACAAGGCCAGTTTTATCTTACTCCCACAAGTAAGATATGATCACAGCTTGGGTCGAGTAAGTGGGGTTAAAAGCCAGCGCTCGAGAGGTGAGCACTCTGGCCATTTAAAAATTGCCTGGGCAGCCCCGTCGGCATTCCCCGGTAGGGGCGCCTCAGGCAGTAAGCAATAAACTTACTCCTCCCCAAAGAGGGGAGGCGAAGCCTGGGAGGGTGGACCTCCTAGAACTGCACAGGACAGGCGTGCAGTATCCATCGGAACAGATACTACACTTTGATCTTAGCCAAAAGGCCGAGAAGCGTTATTTACACAGACATGTTCAAAATCTGCAACACTGGCATGTCGATGTTATCGATCAACAGCTGTTATAAACTGAGATCTCATCAGGCAGAGTTAAAATCTGATCTTAACCTTAGATCATATTTGGAAAGAACGAATCTGTTGACATTGGTTTTGAAGACGACCCAGTTGTAATCTTCCGGGAAGCAGTCTTGCGGCAATGTGTTCCACAGACAGTAAGCCCTTGCGAAGAATCTCTGCTTGTGGAAATTTCGCTTGGGCACAATGAGTAAGAAAGGAAAGTTTTTCTTCGTTGGTAAATTCGTCGTTTCACAGCCAAAATGTCGGACAATGAACCGACTGCATTTCGCGGATTTTTTTTCCGACCTCACAAATGAGTAAGTAAACCCAAATAAATTGTTTTGGACTAATCTCACAACTGTGTTTCCTTTAAAATAATGTGTTGTGTATATGTATATGTATTTGTGTGTTTGCGTATGTATATGTATTTGTGTGTTCATGTTTGTGTTGTGTGTGTTTGTTTTTGTGCCTGTGTATGTATGCATGTATGTGTTTTATATGTTTTTTTGTGTGTGTGTGTGTGTTTGTCTGTGTGTGTGTGTTTGTCTGTGTGTTTGTGTGCACATGCGTTTGTCTTTGTGTTGTGTGTGCGTATGTAAGTGTGCGCACCTGTTTGCGTCTTGTAATAGGATACCCTCAATTGCTGACAGAATGTGGATTTAACATTAAAGTGTCTGAGGGGTAAAAGCACCCTTACCCTCCCCATTCACTGACCCCCACCAACCCTGCTTTATTCCTCACTTCAAGCCAGGGTCTGTTTACATTTCTTTCATCCACCTCCCCTTCTCTTTTCTTCCTATTTCATAAAGGGGGCGGGGGGGATGGAAGTAGCAACTTCAATGTCAGAACGGAATATTTCAATTAAAGAACAAGTTGTTGTTCTAAACCTTTTTAAATATAGAACCTACCAGGGTTTCGGATAAAGTCCAAATTCGATTCTTCCGATTCCAACTCTGATTCTTAGAATTCCAAAATATCCGACCCCTTATTTTAAATTCTCTCAATATTCAGACTGTCTGTTGATTCATTGGAGATTAATATTTCTGATTCCGACTCCCGGAATTCCAAAATATCTGACTCTGACAATATCAAAATATCCGACTCCAACTCTTAGAATTCCAAAATATCCGACAGCGACTCCTAGAATTCCAAAATATCCAACTTCTAGAATTCCCAAATATCCGACTTCAAGAATTCCCAAATATCTGACTCTGACAATATCAAAATATCTGACTCTGACAATATCAACATATCTGACTCCAACTCTTAGAATTCCAAAATACCCGACTTCTAGAATTCCAAAATATCTGACTCTGACAATATCAACATATCTGACTCTGACAATATCAACATATCTGACTCCAACTCTTAGAATTCCAAAATATCCGACTTCTAGAATTCCAAAATATCTGACTCTGACAATATCAACATATCTGACTCTGACAATATCAACATATCTGACTCCAACTCTTAGAATTCCAAAATATCCGACTTCTAGAATTCCAAAATATCTGACTCTGACAATATCAACATATCTGACTCTGACAATATCAACATATCTGACTCCAACTCTTAGAATTCCAAAATATCCGACTTCTAGAATTCCAAAATATCTGACTCTGACAATATCAACATATCTGACTCTGACAATATCAACATATCTGACTCCAACTCTTAGAATTCCAAAATATCCGACTTCTAGAATTCCAAAATGGCTGACTCTGACAATTCCAAAATATCCGACTTCTAGAATTCCAAAATATCCGACTTCTAGAATTCCAAAATAGCTGACTCTGACAATATCAAAATATCCGACTCTAACTCCTAGAATTCCAAAATATCCGACAGCGACTCCTAGATCACCAAAGTTAAGCGACATGGAGCCTGGCAAGTACCAAATGGGTGACCATTTTGGAATGTTAGGTGCTATATGTCATCTTTCCATGACAGAGGTATAGGTGCGGCTGAGGACCAGTTGTGAATTTGTGATTCCCTGTAAACTTCCTTCATCAGAGGAAGCCGGCATGATCCGCCCCGGGTTAATACCACACCAGGTATTACCAGTTCGAGAAAAACAAAAAACGTAGAGAGTAGAAAGTGACTGGTGGGTTTACCTTCGGCAACCTCGTAACTCACTTCTCTCTATTTTATCCTTGAGTCCGCACATCCCATGAACGATGTTTCTGACAAAGGGGGAAGAATTGCTGTTTTCTAGATCGGCTATTGTTTTGAGTGTGTGATATGTGGAGATTTTCAATCCTCCCATAATATTCATCGTCGTTCAACTGAAAATCTATCCATCCTATTAACTTTTTTTTCTTCTGAGTTTTATGAGAATAGAAAGTTTACTTTTCTTTCTAAGGAGTCACTACTTATCAAGGCCAAACGCCACTCGAGGACAAGAGTTAATAAGTTGAATGATGAAGAATATTATGAGAGGATTTTTTAGGATAAGGGTTAATTAGATGGAATAATTGTCAGTTGAATGATGAAGAATATTATGAGAGGATTTTTTAGGATAAGAGTTAATTAGATGGAATAATTGTCAGTTGAATGATGAAAAATATTATGAGAGGATTTTTTAGGATAAGGGTTAATTAGATGGAATGATTGTCAGTTGAATGATGAAGAATATTATGAGAGGATTTTTTAGGATAAGGGTTAATTAGATGGAATGATTGTCAGTTGAATGATGAAGAATATTATGAGAGGATTTTTTAGGATAAGGGTTAATTAGATGGAATAATTGTCAGTTGAATGATGAAGAATATTATGAGAGGATTTTTTAGGATACGGGTTAATTAGATGGAATAATTGTCAGTTGAATGATGAAGAATATTATGAGAGGATTTTTTAGGATAAGGGTTAATTAGATGGAATGATTGTCAGTTGAATGATGAAGAATATTATGAGAGGATTTTTTAGGATAAGGGTTAATTAGATGGAATGATTGT
Source organism: Sepiola atlantica (assembly GCA_963556195.1). Taxonomy (NCBI): domain Eukaryota; kingdom Metazoa; phylum Mollusca; class Cephalopoda; order Sepiida; family Sepiolidae; genus Sepiola; species Sepiola atlantica. The sequence continues at coordinate 11,766,747 of OY744554.1, read as the reverse complement.
CAGTTGAAAGATGAAGAATATTATGAGAGGATTTTTTAGGATAAGGGTTAATTGGATGGAATGATTGTTAGTTGAAAGATGAAGAATATTATGAGAGGATTTTTTAGGATAAGGGTTAATTAGATGGAATAATTGTCAGTTGAATGATGAAGAATATTATGAGAGGATTTTTTAGGATAAGGGTTAATTAGATGGAATAATTGTCAGTTGAATGATGAAGAATATTATGAGAGGATTTTTTAGGATACGGGTTTATTAGATGGAATAATTGTCAGTTGAATGATGAAGAATATTATGAGAGGATTTTTTAGGATAAGGGTTAATTAGATGGAATGATTGTCAGTTGAATGATGAAGAATATTATGAGAGGATTTTTTAGGATAAGGGTTAATTAGATGGAATGATTTTCAGTTGAATGATGAAGAATATTATGAGAGGATTTTTTTAGGATAAGGGTTAATTAGATGGAATGATTGTTAGTTGAAAGATGAATATTATGAGAGGATTTTTATAAGGGTTAATTAGATGGAATGATTGTTAGTTGAAAGATGAAGAATATTATGAGAGGATTTCTTAGGATAAGGATTAATTAGATGGAATGATTGTCAGTTGAATGATGAAGAATATTATGAGAGGATTTTTTAGGATAAGGGTTAATTAGATGGAATGATTGTCAGTTGAATGATGAAGAATATTATGAGAGGATTTTTTTAAGGGTTAATTAGATGGAATGATTTTCAGTTGAAAGATGAAGAATATCATGAGAGGATTGAAAGTGATGAATGGAATGAACAAAGTTTAATTACTTATGGGGACAGTTTAGGACAAGTATTTGTTTACATTGGATTTAAAGACGACCATGTTGTAGTCTGCAGGGAAGTAGTCCCATGGTAATTTATTCCACAGACGGGAAGTTCTTGGGAAAAAAGTCTGTAGAAATTCTCTTTGATGCTAGGCATATGGAGAAGAAAACGAAAGTTCTTGGCAGTTGTGGTAGGAAGACGAGACTGTCGGCAACCCCGTAATTCTTGCTTATTTCATATTTTTTCTTTTAGTCCTCACATTCTATGAGCGATGTTTCTGACAAAGGGGAAAGAATCGCTGTTTTCCGGGTCGACTGTTGTTTTGAGTTGGTAATATGTGGAAATTTTCAATCCTCTCATAATATTAATCATTGTAGCAGTTACCTTCTCCTTTCAAAACATAACTACACCGGTTTGCCGGTAGGTGTCGCTTTTTCACCGACAGGTGGCACTGTAAAGCGACACCAGAGTTATCTACCCTTCTGACTATAAAAACCGTTGCAAACGGAAAATCCATCTCTTCTTCACCGACCAGCTTCGGAGAACAACGCTGGCACCAGCGCTCCGTTTCACTCGCTTTTTGGCCTCGATAGAACGACGCTGACACTAGCGTTCCGTTTCACTTTTCTCTTCTGGTCGATTGGCCTCGGCAGAACGACGCTAATACACTAGCGCTTCGTCTAACGCTTTTCTCTTCAAATGACATCGGCATAACAACTACCAACACACGTGGTCAGACAACGGTAAGAGTTCTCAACTCATTTTCTTTGTGTACGGCTTTCAAAGACTTTCCTCACGCCGGATTCATTTCTTCTTATACCTTTTTCAAGAACTGTTTTTCCATCGACACACATGCATACATCACACACTTCACCATTCCACGTACACACACGTTCAATAAACGTTATTTGAACTACTTCATTTTGTTTATTAATTATTACTCTGTCTTTGCATGCAACATCGCTTGATTCAACTTTGCACGTTTATAGCCTGGGAACATCACCGCGCGACCTTAACATCATCATTCAACCGACAATCTATCCATCTCATTAACCCTTATTCTTCATAGTAAAGAAGCTATCTAAATAAAACATCTTCCGGTATCTAGGGATCTCGAAAGTGAAGGGGTGGGATTTTGCTGCTAGTAGGGGTGGATCAGCTCGTCTTCAACTCTAATGTCAACAAATATTTGCCATAAACCGTTCTCATAAGTAATCAAACTTAGTTTATTCCATTCAACATTTTTGATACTCCCATAATATTCTTCATCTTTCAACTCGCAATCTATCCACCCCATTAACCCTGATCCTCGAGTGTTTTTTTGTCCTTGATAAGTTGGTGACTTATTAGCAACAACAAAAATTTGTTAAAGTTTAAAGTTCAGTCAAAATTAAATTTGCGATGGAAAGTTAAACGCATCAAGTGTAACCGAGTCAAGCTCTAGCAGTCTTGCGTAGCCATTTGATACGAAACGTAGGCTTGTTTATGCCTCCCAACTTACGATATAAATGAAAGAAAGTCAATACCAATGTAAAAAAAAAAAGAAGATTTCCGTGAGAGGTCGCTGCTGACACCAAGGATTGTGAACGGAATTCAGGTTCAGTAGTTGCGATTTTGAAACACGCTATGAAAATTGAGGAGTCTTTGGCTCATGGGATGTGTATCGCATGCCGTAACACGAGTACGTCCTTACGCAGTCGGATACCTCGGATTAATTATCTTTTAAGATAATCTTACAGATTATTGCCTCCCCTTACAAAAGTGAGGGCTTCAATTTCTTGCGTGAGTTATCTGCCCTTGACAATTGATAAGTCTCAATGAAATCAGGAAAAAATAAATAAATAAAAAAAATAAAAATAAAAAAAATGAAAAATGAAAAATTTAAAAATTTAAAGTCAAAAAAGATGCTGAAAAATTAAATAAATACAAAACAATTTTTTACAATAAAAATAAAAATTAAAAAAATAAAAATTTAAAATTTAAAAATTTAAAATTAAAAAAATAATAAAAATAAAATAAATAAATAAAAAAAAAAAAAAAAAATGAAAAATAAAAAATTTAAAAATAAAAAGATAATAAAAAATTAAATAAATAAATAAAAAATATTTTTTTTAAATAAAAAAAAAAAAATGAAAATTTAAAAATTAAAAATTAAAAAAAATAAATAAAAAATAAAATAGATAAAAATACTTTTTTTAAATAAAAAAATAAAAGTAAAAATTAAAAATTAAAAATTTAGAAATTTTAAATTAAAAAATAATAATAAAAATAAAATAAATAAATAAAAGAAATAAAAATCTAAAGATTAAATTAACTTTTTATCACACGTGTTTATTTAAAAGCTAGTGATCCGATGCCACCAAAAATGAATGTAAACGTTTTCCTTATTCCTTTATTCTGCAGTGTTTTCCTGGAATTCCGGGATTTCAGATTTTAGCATAGAGGAGTTATAATCGAAGGCTTCAAATTGAAAGAGAAAAGAAACTGAAGAAAGCAGACGACTTTAAGATCAAAGAAACCTCCACAAAGTCAATTAAAGTAACATTTTACCAACTAGCACAAAAGATGAAAAAGAAAATGATGAAGCAAAAACGAAAACTATCAGAAGAATATGAACTGAAGAAGTTTTTTGTTTTTTTTAAGTCGAAAGTCAAACTTGTTTAGTGTGAACTAAAGTTGCATCGTTTCCAAAAATGTAATTTAACAAACAGAGTTTTTAAAAATATTTTACGTTGAATCGTTTTGAAGTTAGTTTCAACATAGATCACCCTATTACAAATGATCTTGATTTTTAGTTTGTTATATATGGACTGATTTCACAAAAATATAGTTTTGTTATTGAAAAAAATTATTTCCCAATTGAAATTTATGTAAAATTTTAAGCTCAGATATCACCAGAACCTACCACAGCCTTCTATTTTATGTCAATTTTTTCCAGTAAATTTTTTCTAGTAAAATTTCACATACAAATACATACGATACAAAATATTTTCAGTTATTTTTGAATTTTGAATTGTCGCTTTCATCTCATGGTTCTATTGTAGAGAATGATTATTATTAAGTAATCAAATGAAGTAGACATTGAAGTTTGGGGTTCATTCGAAAAATGCTATTCCAAAGATCTGCTAATGAAGACACTGTTTACGAAGTCACATGACCCTTTTCGACATCGAAATTAAAAAGTTTTCAGATAATACTTATTTTCTGTCATGGCAAATTTTCGGGTTTGCAGTGCCATGTTAAAAAAAAACAGAAGAATTCATTTTTTTTTTTAAAGAAGAAAAATCTTAAATCTACTGAAAATCTATTAAGAATTTTTATTACTGATATAAAGTGAATTTTTATTTTTAGGTGATTATTTTAAAAAAAGTTTCATATTACTATTACCAGTCATCTGGGCCGAGAAAGATACCCACGTGGATAAAATCTATGGTGGTGTTCGAAACTCCGTAATTCGTTATTCCAAGTTCGACATACACATTTTTAAATCCGACGTGGTGCACCTAAGGATGATTGGAGGTTACATCGGCCAAAACGTTTAGAAAATAAGAGTCAAGCTAAGAGAAATAATCAGAATAAAACCAAAAGTTCAAATTTAATTCTACAACTTTTTCTACAGATAACAGACAGTGCCATACTATATTAAAATGTTTATACCTGATTTTACGGATATCAGATATCATGGAGTTATAAAATCTTTGAATTCTACCTTAAACTTTTTACAGTGTTCTAAATATTATTATTTGTCGGTTCATTTGGCTGTGATTATTTTTATACTAAAAAAAATAAATAAATTGTAGTGAAATACTTTTTATATTGCCAACAACATGGTACAACAATAACAGATAAAAATTGGCCAATCAGAAGCAACGTTTAATTTGACAGCTTAATCGAACGGAGTAGACATTTTGAAAATGCGTGTCCCCCGAATGATGGAATAAGCGAATAACACAGCTACACGATAATAACCAAGTCCTGAATTTCTTTTAGCACTCAGAGCAAGGTCTTTTCGGCCAACTTCCATGGCAGTGAGACATGGGCCCCAAACGCTTCTGACTTGCAACGGCTTCAGCACAATGACCATGCTATGATCAGGTGGATACGGGGCAGTTAACTCGAGGAGAGAATCCCGTCAGCCATGCTCTGTCAGAAGCTTTTTTGGTATTGGTGAGATTTTAGATGCCCTACACGCTCGACGTCTCAGGTGGTTTGGCCATGTACAGCGTGCCACCTCTTGCATCAACTTAATAACAACCGTGGATACCTCAGGCACGAGGGTGCATGGAAGACGTGACTTGTATGCGTACGAAGTGACTTGACACCTTGCAACATAACTGGTATTAACCCTTTGGATTTGACTACATGGAGAGCAGGCGTGAGATGTTGCGTGGTGTTGTCCATCCTGGCGTCCATGACGCTTGCAGCACCTTAAATACCAAAACCTGACGATGACGATGATAATGATGATGACGATGATGATGATGATGATGACGATGATGACGCTGATGATGATGATGACGCTGATGATGACGATGCTGATGATGATGATGACGATGCTGATGATGATGATGACGATGACAACGCTGATGACGATGATGATGATGACGACGATGATGATAATGATGACGGTGGTGGTGGTGGTGGTGCTGATGATGATGATGATGATGATGATGATGATGATAATGACGACGACGACGACGATGACGGTGGATGTGGTGGTGCTGATGATGACGCTGCCGTTGAAGTTTGTGGTTCGTCTGAAAATCTGGTAATCTGGATTCTATGCTCCACCATGTTATCGCGTAAACACATGAGAATTGAGAAATTACGAGGAAAAATAGAAACCTAAATAAATAGCAAATGTACCCGACGTGATCTGGAAAATGGATAATTTTTTGGAACATAAAGTTAAAAATGTGAAAGGACTTTAAATGAAAACAAATGATTAGTTATAGAGCCATAACCCTAAGCCTCCTTTGAATTCTCCACCTTCTGCCGTTTCTTCGTGTGGTAGGAAGGAAGTAACATTGTTTTGAGTGGGTGGTGATACGTGGATATTTACAATCCTCTCATAGTATTCATAATCATTCAACTGTCAGTCTATCCATCTCATTAACCCTTATCCTCGAGTGCCTTCAACGCCTGAGTAAATCTTCTGAACTTTTTGTGCGATTTTGCTTCTTCTATCGTTTTATTATTAATTTACATACACCCTGACCCTAACCCTGAATACACTCTTCACTGTCATCTACTGCATCGATAGCAAGCAAATTTCCCGCCTCGATAACTTTTTCATTTTCATTTTGGATTACCAATCATTATTATCCCTAATCACGGTAGCATCTTATGTTTCACTGGTACTATGCCTTGTATGGGGTGAAAAAAAGTAAAAAAAAAAAAAATTTTTTAAATAGGGTCCTAAAATGTTGAATGATACAAAAAAAAAAATTTTTTTTAAATAGGGTCCTAAAATGTTGACTGATATAAAAACAAAAATTAAAAAAATAGGGTCCTAAAATGTTGAATGATACAAAAATTTTTTTTTTTAAATAGGGTCCTAAAACGTTGAATAATACAAAAAAATTTTTTTTTTAAATAAGGTCCTAAAATGTTGACTGATACAAAAAAAATTTTAAAAAATAGGGTCCAAAAATGTTGAATGATACAAAAAAATAAATTTTTTTAAATAGGGTCCTAAAATGTTGAATGATACAAAAAAAAAAAATGTTAAAATAGGGTCCTAAAAAGTTGAATGATACAAAAAATTTTTTTTTAAATAGGGTCCTAAAATGTTGAATGATACAAAAAAAAATAATTTAAAAATAGGGTCCTAAAATGTTGAATGATAAAAAAAATTTTTTTTTTAAATAGGGTCCTAAAATGTTGAATGATAAAAAAATTTTTTTTTTTAAATAGGGTCCTAAAATGTTGAATGATACAAAAAAAATTTTTAAAAATAGGGTCCTAAAAAGTTGAATGATACAAAAAAAATTTTTTTTTTAAATAAGGTCCTAAATAGTTGAATGATACAAAAAAAAAAATTTTTTTTTAAATAGGGTCCTAAAAAGTTGAATGTTACAAAAAAAAAAAATTTTAATCAAAATTTTTACTCAACTCACCCGTAATTCAATTTGTTCTTCATTTTCTTTACTTTTCAAAGCCGTGTAATCCTTTTCCAGCCTGAAAAACAAAAAGAAACAAGAAAATAAACAACACGTAAACACTAGTGTTTCATATTGTGCTATTAACTAAAGCTCTTGTTTTTGGTGCTACCAGATCAGGCTGTCTGAAGATACCGACTTCCTGACCTAAAATGCACCAAACATTGATGTATTGTTTTCTTTTTCATTTCCCTTTTGTAAAACTCAATCATGTTCTGCAAAGCCAAAAACAACAAAAAAAACAAAACAATTTTACCTCTACAAAACAACTAAACCAAACACCATGAATAAATATTTGAAGATATAAAGAACTTGAAGCATAAAAACTTTTTACCAAAATGACCGGATTCGGCATTAAATAACCCGAAAAGGGTTGATATGCCGTAAAACAAAACAACCAAACCAAACACCATGAATAAATATTTGAAGATATAAAGAACTTGAAGCATAAAACTTTTACCAAAATGATCGGATTCGGCATTAAATAACCCGAAAAGAGTTGATATGCCGTAAAACAAAACAACCAAACCAAACACCATGAATAAATATTTGAAGATATGAAGAACTTGAAGCATAAAAACTTTTACCAAAATGATCGGATTCGGCATTAAATAACCCAAAAAGGGTTGATATGCCGTAAAACAAAACCACCAAACCAAACACCATGAATAAATATTTGAAGATATAAAGAACTTGAAGCATAAAAACTTTTACCAAAATGACCAGATTCGGCATTAAATAACCCGAAAAGGGTTGATATGCCATAAAACAAAACAACCAAACCAAACACCATGAATAAATATTTGAAGATATAAAGAACTTGAAGCATAAAAACTTTTACCAAAATGATCGGATTCGGCATTAAATAACCCAAAAAGGGTTGATATGCCGTAAAACAAAACCACCAAACCAAACACCATGAATAAATATTTGAAGATATAAAGAACTTGAAGCATAAAAACTTTTACCAAAATGACCAGATTCGGCATTAAATAACCCGAAAAGGGTTGATATGCCATAAAACAAAACAACCAAACCAAACACCATGAATAAATATTTGAAGATATAAAGAACTTGAAGCATAAAAACTTTTACCAAAATGATCGGATTCGGCATTAAATAACCCAAAAAGGGTTGATATGCCGTAAAACAAAACCACCAAACCAAACACCATGAATAAATATTTGAAGATATAAAGAACTTGAAGCATAAAAACTTTTACCAAAATGACCAGATTCGGCATTAAATAACCCGAAAAGGGTTGATATGCCATAAAACAAAACAACCAAACCAAACACCATGAATAAATATTTGAAGATATAAAGAACTTGAAGCATAAAAACTTTTACCAAAATGATCGGATTCGGCATTAAATAACCCAAAAAGGGTTGATATGCCGTAAAACAAAACAACCAAACCAAACACCATGAATAAATATTTGAAGATATAAAGAACTTGAAGCATAAAAACTTTTACCAAAATGACCAGATTCGGCATTAAATAACCCGAAAAGGGTTGATATGCCGTAAAACAAAACAACCAAACCAAACACCATGAATAAATATTTGAAGATATAAAGAACTTGAAGCATAAAAACTTTTACCAAAATGATCGGATTCGGCATTAAATAACCCAAAAAGGGTTGATATGCCGTAAAACAAAACAACCAAACCAAACACCATGAATAAATATTTGAAGATATAAAGAACTTGAAGCATAAAAACTTTTACCAAAATGACCGGATTTGGCATTAAATAACCCGAAAAGGGTTGATATGCCGTAAAACAAAAAATCATGAATAAATATTTGAAGATATAAAGAACTTGAAGCATAAAAACCTTTATCAAAATGACCAGATTCGGCATTAAATAACCCGAAAAGGGTTGATATGCCATAAAACAAAACAACCAAACGAAACACCATGAATAAATATTTGAAGAAATAAAGAACTTGAAGCATAAAAACTTTTACCAAAATGACCGGATTCGGCATCAAATAACCCGAAAAGGGTTGATATGTCGTAAAACAAAACAACCGAACAAAACACCATGAATAAATATTTGAAGATATAAAGAACTTGAAGCATAAAAACTTTTACCAAAATGATCGGATTCGGCATTAAATAACCCGAAAAGGTTGAATAGCAGCAGAAGGGTTAATAGAAATGTTCGGCATCGAGGTGGAGGTGCAAACCACATGATTTCCTTTTCCTCTTCCTCCGAAACAATCCATTCGCTTGAATTGTTTCGTAAAATTTTTGTGAATATTTTATGAGATTGTCAGAACTGAAAGTCCATTGCTGAAACTCGAATCAAGATTTGTTCAATCAATGAATCCCTTTGAGAGTCGAGCGAGAGAAGACGTGTTTTTGTGTGTGCTTCCCAAACAGGGGACAACACGCATGAAGTGACCAATGTAGCAGATAGGTTAATGGAAAAGTTGGGGGCCAGGGTGGGAGTGCACCGAACGGAAGTTACACAAACCACATGATCTCTGGGTGGGTTGCATTCCTCCTTTTCCTCTTCTTTTTTCTAGGTCTTAGCCGTCAAGACTCGAACGAAAGAAGACGTGTTTTTGTGTGTGCTGCCCAATATATTGAAAACTATTCATCCCATCTCTCTCTCTCTCTCATTTCTCTCTCTCTGAAGTTTATATGCTGCCTTTGAATAAAAGCTTGTTAAAAACTAACGGAGTGTCGGTGTGTTGTGTATCCAACTCTAATTCGAGCAAGAATTCACCCCTAAGACGATCGTGGAATGGTTGCCTCAAACAAACAGTGTTGCCATAATTTTTGAGTATTAACGAATGAAGAGGCAACCGGGGCTCACCACAGCGATTATAGCGACAGGAGCGAAACCGTATGACGGCAGCGCACAATCATCCCGCGTGCGCCTTATCTACAAGTAGGACTCCCAATGATTATGCCGATAGCAGCCGGACCGTCAACTCGCGTGAGTAAACGACATTTATACGTCCATCGGTAAGAGGGTATATATAACATTGCAGGATCCCTCCTCCTCCTCCTCCTCCTCCTACCACTACTACTATAACAACAACAACAGCAGCAGCAGCAGCTGCAATCGCTGAGAAGTGATGTCTAAATCATTCGGTATTTGTTTTACTCAATCTTGGCTAAGATCAAAGTGTAGTATCTGTTCCGATGGATACTACACCCCATAGACTGGCATTGTCTTGGCCTTTGGGGAGGAGTAAGTTTATTGCTTACTGCCTGAGGCGCTCCTACCGGGGAATGCTGACGGGGCTGCCCAGGCAATTTTTAATGGCCAGAGTGCTCACTTTCTCAGGCGCTGGCTTTTCAAACCCCACTTTCCCGACCCGATCTTGGGTCACATCTTACTTGTGGGAGTAAGATAAAACTGGCCTTGTGCCTAACCTCCTGAAGAGGAGGTAAATAAATACTCAATATTTGACATCTTGAATGGAACTTTTCTTCGATCCTTCATTTATTTTAGAACATGGAACTATTTTAGATCTATGCGGAGAGGTAAAGCAGATTTTAAATTTTGTATCTCTACGCCGAACTCATAAACACTTTAAGTTAAAATGACAAAATATTTTCGTTTGATCCGTTTGATCTCGCCTTCAGTTCCAATATTTTATGTCATCTTTCAAGGTTCGAATCTCACACTAGACAATTCTTTTTTTTTTTTTTTTGCTATAGCGTTCCAGTTATTTCCTAGCCGATATCGATCATCATCATAAACCTGTATATCGATCATCATCATAAACCTGAAAATCGATCATCATCATAAACCTGAATATCGATCATCATCATAAACCTGTATATCGATCATCATCATAAACCTGAATATCGATCATCATCATAAACCTGAATATCGATCATCATCATAAACCTGATTAATGAACTGGTTTGTGTATAATCATAAAAACAAAAAAAATTTTTTTTGAGAAATCCAGTCTTGATGGGTACTACAGCTTGTGGACTTTGCAAAGTCAGACACAAATAGTAATATCGATACTTGATTCCAACTAGCCTATATTTTCATATCTTCCTTCCATTATGTTATAGCATCAATATATTTTATTTTGCATCAGTTCTTTCTGAAAATACTTATTCCGACTAAGAAAACATTTCAAACTACCCTATATTTTCATATCTTCCTTTCATTATGCTATTGGCATGAATACATTTTTATTTCGCATCAGTTTCTTTCTGAAAATACTTATTCCGACTAAGAAAATATTTAGAGTAGATACTTTCTCTTTCATTCATTATAATGAAGAAAAAAAAAGGTTAGAAAGATTTGTCCGGAAAAGTAGCTTCCCTTTGAAGCATTTAAAATTCTTAGCAATTCCCCATGTAGTAAAAGATTGAAAATTTTGGAAGCTTTTTAAATCCAATGATTTTATAAATAAAGATTAAAACATTACCTTAACAACAATTAGTTGTAGTTTTATAACAATTTGGTTCAATTAATGATTTAATGGTCAAACAATACCGTGATAATTAAATTTAACTTTAAAAATCCTATTTAAAAAATTAATAATTTGGTAAAAAAAAACAAAAAAAAAACAGCATAGTTTTAAAAAAAATTGAAACAATAATAAAAGTAGAAATACCCCCGAGCAGCGTCGGGTAGGGATAGCTAGTCTAATATATGAAATTATCTTGTCGGATTCTTGCATTTTCTCATCGATAACTTAAAACCTAAAAACTCAATATTTTATTCCGATTCGTCAGTTTGTCTTCCTGGGCATGTTGTTAAGAAGAAAAAAAAGTCATTCAATTTATTTCCTTCAAAGATTATCCGTTCTTCATTTTGGTGTGAAAGCGTCTTAAAAATTTTTTTTTTAAATAGTAAATTCTGAATTCCCTTTGTTTGGGACAAAAAAAAATATTTTTCAGCAGTGTTTTCCATAAATAAATACATTTTAATAACTTCAAAATCAAACAAACTTCCAAATCGAGAGAGAGGGGGGAAGAGAGAGAGAGAGAGAGAGAGAGAGAGAGAGAGAATGAACTTCCAAATAGAGAAAGAGAGAGAGAGAGAGAAAGAAAGAAAGAATGAACTACCAAATAGAAAGAAAGAGAGAGAGAGAGAAAGAAATAATGAGAGAATGAACTTCCAAATAGAAAGGAACAGAGAGAGAGAGAGAGAAAGAAAGAAAGAACTACCAAATAGAAAGAGAGAGAGAAAGAGAGACAGAGAGAATGAACTTTCAAATAGAGAGAGAGAGAGAGTAAGAACGAGAGAATGAACTTAGACAGAGAGAGAGAAAGGGAAAGAGAGACAGAGAGACAGACAGACACACATTAACACTGCCGCCTCTGTTTCTACAGTTCTAAACCCAACTTAACTTTGGAGGAAATCAATGCTACTTATCTATATTATATGTTTATTTAAATAAAGTTACGTATGTGTATATGCTTAGATATTTATATGTATAGGATTTACTCCTAAACTGATTAATATGAATTTTGGAACACAGCATAAGTTTGGGTAATGTCGGTTGTATTTAGTTTAATTTAGTGTTATGCAAAGAGGGCAAAGATGGCCAATCAAATTACAGACATGTTTCTGCACCTTATCAAGAACCCTCAAATGGGAATCTAGAATCAAAATCATGGAATGAATTTTGATCAAAACTGGAATAAGGATTCTAAACATAAGGTTTAGTAGCATTATATGTTCATTTGTAAGGGGGACATAAAAGTGGTGCAAATTAATTTTACTTGTTCTGGGACGGGTATTTTTCTTTATTTATACAGGGAAAAAGTCTTAGGGAAACAAACGTTGATTTACTCAGATTTAGTATAATGCTACGTAAGAACGGATCAAGATACTGATAATCCATAGTGAAATTAAATTCTAATTGACCTATTCTTATGTGATTGGAGGAGGAGGAGGAGGAGGAGGAGGAGGAGGAGGAGGATTAACCTTGTCGTTTGGATAAAGATAATCATCTTGTCTAGACGCAAAGGCAAAACTGATTGGAAGGTCAGCCAATGAGAAGCTTATATGAAACTGAAGGAAAATCTATTTTGAATTAAAAAAAAACAAAAAAAACATAATAAACAAGCCGCGCATGCGTGGTCCCCCTCTGTATGTGACTCGATGTGACAATGTAAAATGCAATAAATTTGGGCAATTTGGGGCATTTTTGACCCCCCCCCCCCCTTTGATCCCCTGGGGGCGCGAACCAGAATTTTTCTTAGGTCAAAGATGCTCATTTTATATCCAGAACAATTGCCTCTACATTTTGGCCAAGTTTCAGAAAAATTGAATGGATGGATCAAACGTTATGGGAGAAAAGGGTCATTTTTTGCCATTTTGGGGGCTTTTGATCCCCTGGGGGCGCAAACCAGATTTTTTCCAAGGTCAGCGATACTTATTTTTTATTAGGAACAATTGCCTCCACATTTTGGCCAAGTTTCAGAGAAATTGAATGGATGGATGAAAAGTTATGGGGCAAAAAATGTCATTTTTTGCCATTTCGGGGCCTTTTGACCTCCTGGGGGGCTAAGCAGATTTTTTTTTTTAAATCGGAGAATGTCACTTTCTAACCTGACCAAAGTTACAACTTCATGCAAAATTTCAGAGAAATTCAATGGATGGTTGCTGTGGTTGTAGCTGGACAGGAGGGGGGAGGGGACAATGGATTGGAGCTCAGTCACGCACCTACTATAAACATAACGATAGAGTAGAGAGAGACTAGCAACATTCCAACAAATTGATAAGTCGATACTATATGTATAATTTTGGTTATTCAGATGTTAAGTAAGTTTTACGTATTCAGACTACATTTCTCATCTTAAGTGTTATCATCACAACGTTTCGGCCGCTGTAACTTCCGGCCATCTTCAGATGTATCTCTTCGAACACAGGAATATTTATGTTGAACTCGGGAATCTGGATGGAATTTCGAACGGAACCTTTTATTAAATCCACGGGGGTAGCATGCTCTTGTTCCATCTGCCATGACTGGGAAGAAGTCTTCAGTAATTCGCAATTCTTTGTATCGTCCGCACCGAGGATTGAACCTTCAACCTTCAGATGACTATCACTTAGAACTGAATTTTACTTAGTACTATATCCACTGCCCCATCTCAAAAATTCAGAAATATAATGTCGATACTATACTCTATCGAGACAAGAATGAGTGTTCCGAACGGCACTAGGTCAGCAGGGACTCGGCTGTCTGCGACTGTGGTCACTCTTAACAGACAGTAGACCACATCATCGAGTCATGCCTTAAACATCAACTACCCAACGGCGAAGCCGGCATAGCTGCGCTAGACAACAAAACATTAACATGGCTTTTCTCAACCGAGCTGGTGATCTAACAGTGAGATTCTGTGAAGCAAACGTAAGAAGAAGCTCTTAAATGGATCAGAAGCAAGGCGATCCATAATACAAGCCTGGAAAAAATGTGACTGGGGTCCACGACTGAGGGTGGACATGTGAAGACCAAAATTACTTCTAAATAATAATTACAGAGATGCTGTGAAGCAAACGAAAGAAGAAGAAGCTAGTTAGACAGCTGAGCACTGTCTACCAAATTCAATAAGCACCATCATATTCAGTTTAACGTCCGAGAAGACATCGAACTCTGTGTGCGTGCAAGGTCTGCTGTCTTTACGCAGATCATAATCTAACCGAAATCCATTGATACCTTTCGTGGATGTTGTGCGAACAAACAGACGGTGAACCTTGCGGCTATCTTTATTTTAGCCCGGCCAATTCAATTATCACGATCCCTGGCAGGCTTCAATCGTTAAGATAACCTGAATATGATAACGCTTAACATATGTGTCGGGTCAAGAAGCCAGTTTTGTATCTCTCAGGATTTGGAAGACAGTCAAGTATGTTTTATCATTGGCCCCTTTTTTTATCCAAAGATTGGCTTAAACTATTTACAATTAAGACCAGTCGAAAGCTAGAGACTTTCCGAGATTAGGATTAAAACAAGTATGGAAGCACCTAAGGGCCATAAGAAAAACAAGTAACAATAAACATAGTGAAATATAATATTTAATCCACGGGGGTACCTTGCTCTCATTCTGTCAGTCAACGTAACGGATAAAAGTGACAGTTCTAAGTGACAGTCTTCTGGAGGTTGAAGGTTCAATACTCAGTGCGGGCGATAATAAGAATAAAAAATTTTTTTTTTTTGACAAAGCAAAATATTTTATTATTAACTCAAGTTAGTGAGAGAAAGAGAATACAATTACGAATTACTGACGATACGAGAGCAGGCTACCCCCATGGAATAAAAGGTTCCGTTCGAAATTCCGTACAGATTTCAGAGTTCGCCAAGATGCACCTGAAGAAGGTCGAAGGTTACATTGGCCGAAACGTTGTGAGAATAACAACCAAGATGAGAACAGTAGTTCAAATAATTCAAATTATCAATCCTCATCTCAAATATTTTTGAAAAATAAAAGATGCGGGTTTTGCTCTCTTTCTCTCGTTTTTCTGCAATTTAAACATTTGTCTATTCATCGTGGCATTCCAGAATTTAAAAAAGCGTTAATGAGGTCGAAAGAAGTCCTCGGAGGTGGGTTAGGGTTAGGGTTAGGGTCAGGGCTTTATCTATTCTTGTAGACATTTTTTCTCCATAGAAATGAAATAATTCTAAAAATGTTTTCAATTAACGCACTCTCGCACGTAACAGTGCAATTGTGGTTTATAGTATACATTTTCATAGATCAAACGGATGTCCTTATCTTTGTAGGGTAATATTGCCGTATAGTTAACAGCCGAGAAATCGAAATATATATATATATATACACAACAAACAACTTTTACTAAACTTTTTATTATAGAGTGGAGGATTTCTTTCCAAATTTATTTCAAGCAACGGGGGTGGTCTGACTTGCTATATATATATATATATATATATATATATATATATATAGTCTCGGACGCTTTTCAACCATTAAAACTATATGAAAAAAAAAACCAAAAAAGCACTTTAGTTCGAAGTCCTTCGGCGGAAAATTACTTGCAAGTCAATTTACTTTTTACAGTCAATATATTAGTTTGCTTCCAAGAATTTACGCTAGTCTTTATATATATATATATATATATATATATATATATATATATATATATATATATATATATATACATATATATATATAAAGTGGTGTACTAAAAGCGAACTTTTAGGAAAGGTAAAACCTATTGTGAAGAGTATACAGCTCAATATCCAGGATATTCCTTTCCATTCTTCTGCATATATATATATATATATATATATATATATATATATATATATATATATATATATATATATATATATACAGGGTGGGCAAAAATAAGGGTCCTATTTTTAAAAAGGCATAACTTTTTTATTTATTGATTTTTTTTATTTTTTTTTTTAGAATAAGTAAAGGACCCCTTCCGAAGCAAGCATGAGCCGTATTAGCCCTAAGGAACGTACCCTCATTTAGAAAACATTATTTTTGCTTAAAAAACTCAAAACAGTGTAAAAAACAATACTTTAGTTTTTGTAAGTTTTAAGAAGTGTTTTTCGGCTAAAATTTGTTTTGTTTATTTCAAAAAATCTCGGAAGGGTCAGTCTACACACACATAAAGTTTGGTGAGTTTAACTTTTATTTTGTGGAAGTTATTCAAATTCAAGTTATTCAAATTTAAAGATAGGACCCTTATTTTGGCCCACCCTGTATATATATATATATGTATCTAATGTCAAAGCCGTCAGAACCTAACCATGGAAGTTTCAAATAAATAGGGCAACGTGACGGCCAATAAATTTGCCACCATTAAATAAAGCAACTTTGCGTTCAATGGTGCTTTTTATGATATTGATGGGATATCCATTAGCAAGAAAAATATTAGTAATTTCACAAAGTTCTGCATCGAGATTTTTAATGATTCAAATCCACCATAACGTTGATAGATTTACTTTCTTTTTCTTTTTCTCTCTCAATCGTTTTCTCCAACTTAAAAATATTTTCCCCCTCATATCTCATTCGATTTTCTTAGGTTTTAATTTATCATTCTGACGTTTCCTCTTAGAGGGTCAGACGATAAGGCCTTAAGGAAAATTTTAGCAATTTTCTTCTTTTTTTTTTCCACCCGCCCGTTTCATTGATTAAAAAAAAATTGTTTCCTCTGAAATATATATATATATATATATATATATATATAGGTATCTAAATTTTCACAAAGGTCTTCCAACCCACTTTTATCCCTTTTGCATGAAACTAAATTAAACTAAATATAACCTACATTTAAACCTCTTACGCCTAAGAGATATAAAAAAATATATTAAAAAATATATATAAAAAATAAAAATAAAAATAAAAATTCCCGTGAGTCAATATTATGAGTTTCGTATATTTGGTCGTTACTGTTTTGGGGTTTGATGATGTGTGTTCTAAAGGAATTAGGGAGAGGGAATATGAGTTTAAGGATTAAAGGTGTTTAAAAGGAACAACATTAATTAATTTCGTGCTTAAATCCTGGATTAAAAGACTTCAAATCAAATTATATATATATATATATATATATATATAAAAGGTCTACCAACCCACTTTTATCCCTTTTGCATAAAACTAAATTGAACTAAATATAACCCACATTTAAACCTCTTACGCCTATCAGCTGTGTTCCAAAATTCATAATGATAGGTTATTTAGTTTAGGAGTGAATCCTGTACATACATATATTTCTAATATAAAAGATACAGGCTTTGCTTTCTGTTCTCGTTTTTCTGCGATAAAATCTTTGTCCATTCATCATGGCATTAATAAGGTCGAAAGAAATCCGGAAAAGTTGGTTGGAGATTTATCTATTATTTTTGTACACATTTTTTTGTCTACAGAAACGAAATAATTCTAAAAATGTCATTGTTTTCAATTAACACATTCTAGTACGTAACGGTGCAATTGCGCTTAATAGTGTGAAATTTTGATAGATGAAATGAATGACGTTGTCTCTGTTGGGTAATCTTGCAGTATAGTAAACAGCCGAGAAATATATATATTATAACATTTTGAAAAAAAAAACAAGAAACGTTATTTAAAAGAAAATTTTATATATATATATATATATATGTTTATTAAATGAATAAAATCATTTTTCATAAATATATGTCTCCGAGACTTTCGAAACTTTCTCTCTTGGAACCACGTGTGGATTTACTTGCAATTTTAACACCAGCAAAATGAGGAGGAAAATAACTCTTTGTTAAGGCCGTGATACGGCGAAAGTCTCAGAGACATATATTTATGAAAAATGATTTCATTCATTTAATAAATAAATATATATATATATACTAGACCACCCGTGACCCGTTGGGTCAGTTTGTTATATTAGCTATAGAATTCATGTATGAGCGTGACACTTGTGGCATAAAGAAAATAGTTTTTTTTTACATAACAGAAGCATTTCTATGAAAGTATATTAAAATGAAAAAAGAATATAGATAGATTTCTATGAGTCGTTCTGTTTATTATAATTGTTTTTTTTTTTAAATTACAGTTACTGAATTATAAGTGGTTGGCCATACTTATAGGTAAATATGCACTGAACAGGGCGATTTGAGAAAGGAAGGTGGTACAGCAGGCTTTCTCGCGTACGTAACGAAAACAGAGGGAGTAGGAGTGGTGAAATCTATGAGAGGGAAAGTGGGAGGTGGTTTCGTTCACCGACCGCTAGTATGGCTGATATTAATAATGAGTGTTGTTTTTTTGTTTGTTTGTTTTTGTTTTTAAAAAGGGAGGAGTTTTTTTGAAACTGCGACAGACTTTACGAAGTCCTCCCGTTGAATGTTTTTAGCCGTGAAGAAAACAAAAAAACTATTTGATGAAATTAAATGAAATTGTTTATATTAAAAGCGATATAAAAATTTCCAGAATGAAAAATTTCATGCGTTCGTTAATCATAATAGAGAATAACGGAATTGGAATAACAGATTGAAGACGATGCTATTTACGCATGCGCAACCGGATGTTGAAAACCGGAAAGCTGATTGCAAACATACAAGATCTATAGACTTTTACTATTATATAGATATATATAAATGACGTAAGAAGCCCTTTTAACAATGCGTGAAAAATTTATTTCTTTTTTTTCTTTTTTTCCAATTAATTTCGAAGGATACAACCTCCATCATCAGAGATATTTTTTTATTTTTTTTTTTATAAAATAAACAAACTTTACTTTTGTTTATAAGTATAACGTTTTGTGTTGGTTTGACGCTCTCCACCAAGATGTAATGGGCGGAAGTGGGGATAAGAACGAGGAAGCCAGAGCATGCCGGGAGTTATAATTCTTTAGATATTGTTCGTTCTTTTTTAAAACGAAAGAAATCTTTCACGCATTGTTAAAAGGGCTTCTTACGTCATTTTTTATTACATTTGCATTCAATGCTTAAAAAAAAAAAGAACGAACAATATCTAAAGAAATATATATATATATATATATATATATATATATATATATATAACATTGCACAGGAGTTTATGCCTTTTCTCATTTTCAAGCCGGCTTTCGCTTCGGGCTAACTTTAAAATATTTTCGCTACATTTTTTCCCATTTTAAAGCATTTTCTCTGACATCTTTGCCCAGGAAGTATTGTTAATGGCGAATATTTTCCACCTCACTCTCTTCTGAGCCTGCCTGCCTGCACTTATTGGACATTTTACCCTTTGGATTTTCTATTTTCGCCGCACCTGAAGTTGTGGCTTCTTGGAATTTAATTTTGATTCCTCTCTCACAACCTTTCGGGCCTTTTAACGACCTACCTATCTACATCTCATTCTCTCCGCTGGACTTTTCGACACCGGACTTTTTAGCAATCGGACATTTGCTTGCATTCGGGCAGAATTTTGCCCTGTGTTTCTTCCCCCTACAACTTTTATTTTATTTTTTCAAATTTTAAATCTTGGCCTTTGCCAACTTATCTATCCCAGCGACTTCCTCTGATGATAAGATTTTGATCTTTGAAAAGCCTGGCTTAAGGAAAATTTAACTTGAATAAATTGCCTTTTTTGCGGAATATACCTTGCTCTGAGCAATTGAATTGAATTATGATTTGACTTTTGCTTCTCTAATTCCTTTCCATTCTTCTTCATTATATATATATATATATATATATATATAAAATAACGTTTCTTGTTTTTTTTGAAAATTCTATAATACATTTCAAAAAGCGCTTTCTTAAAGATGTGTAAACCCCTTCAAATTCATATATATATATATATATATACACATGCGGAGTCTGGGTTGACTCTGTGAACTGGGTTCGCACCGAGTGACCGTCTGAAATTATCGCTTTTCTACACTGATGAGAGCCTAAGATTGAAACGACGTCGAATGTAGGTTAAAATAACTTAATATTCTTTATGAATATTGTTATAAATGCCCCTTTAAAGTTGAGCACTGTTTGGAGATATTAAAAAACAGACATTCACTTAAGCTATACAGCAAGGCTCTGATTAAGTTCGTTGAGTCCTTTAGAATGTCTGGATGTTTACGGCCTGCTGTATTTGACATAAATATGACTTAATTTCTCCCGTATCATGTGATAATTTCTTATAGCTTTGAGGATAGAGCGAAAACGTGTGGAGTCTGGGGTAACTCTGTGAACCGGGTTCGCGCCTTGTGACCATCTGAAGTTATCGTTTCCGCTTCCCTACACTTTGAAATAGCGGGTGAATGTCTGGCATCCAGAAGGATGCCCCATTCCCAGCAAAAACAAAAAGATTTTTAAAAATATGACAATAAACGGATAAAATAAATCTGACAGTATGAATTAAAAAAGAAAAGCGGAAGACCTAAAACTCAACGTTTCGCCCAGCTGTTTCATGGGCTTTATCAAGAGCAAAAAAAGCTAAAAAATAGCAAAAAATGAGATCTGTAATTTTTAGGAATATATAGAGTGATAGGGTATAATAAATTTAAACCTGTGTAGAGAGGGAAGGCATACAAATACGTACCTACACACACATATATATATATCAATCAAATAAAAAGATAAAATAAATTCGACGGTATAAATTAAAATTGGAAAGATCTAGAATACAACGTTTCGCCCAACTGTTGCCTGGGCTTTATCAAGAGATAGAAAAAGCAAAAAGTTCTTTGCCACTTTTGCCTTTTTCTCTCTCTTGATAAAACCCAGGCAACAGTTGGGTGACACGTTGAGTTTTAGGTCTTCCAATTTAATTCATACACACACACAATATATATATATATATATATACAGGGTGGGCAAAAATAAGGGTCCTATTTTTAAAAATTCATAACTTTTTTATTTATTGATTTTTTTTTTTTTTAGAATAAGTAAAGGACCCCTTCCGAAGCAAACATGAGCCGTATTAGCCCTAAGGAACGTACCCTCATTTAGAAAACATTATTTTTGCTTAAAAAACTCAAAACAGTGTAAAAAACAATACTTTAGTTTTTGTAAGTTTTAAGAAGTGTTTTTCGGCTAAAATTTGTTTTGTTTATTTCAAAAAATCTCGGAAGGGTCAGTCTACACACACATAAAGTTTGGTGAGTTTAACTTTTATTTTGTGGAAGTTATTCAAATTCAAGTTATTCAAATTTAAAGATAGGACCCTTATTTTGGCCCACCCTGTATATATGTATATATATATATATATATATATATATATATATATATATATATATATATAATTATGAACCTATCCTAAATGTACTCTTTTGTAGATAACCTGATAGTGTTCAGGAAGAAATCTTAGATCTTTTTCATCCAACAATTTACTACTCTGCCCAGTGAACCAAACCTAAATGAACTCTCATATATATATATATATATATATATATATATATATATATATATATATATATATATATATATATATATAGCGAGAGAGAGAGAGAGAGAGAGAGAGAGAGAGAGAGTGAGAGGGGGAGAGATGAAGCGATTATGATTTGATTCAAGAATTGCTGTCTCACTGAATCGTTCATAAAAATAAAGAATGCTTCAAATATTCTTTGTCAATTGTTTTCTGTTAAGAAAAAAAGAAGGGATTATTTAATAAAAGCGCCATTCTTGTCAGTCCATCCGTTTGTTGTTCAGTAAACCATGTTAAATGGAGAAAAGAAAGAAAACGAAGAAACAATCCGTTTGATAGTTTAATAATAATAATAATAATAATAATAATAATAATAATAATAATAATAATAATAATAATAATTGACGAATTTACCAACGGAATTTCTTTTAAAATAATTCTTCTTCATATTATTATTTTTATTATTATTATTATTAATAATAATAATAATAACAACAACAATAATAATAATTGACGAATTTACCAACGTGATTTCTTTTAAAATAATTCTTCTTCTTCTTCTTCATAATAATAATAATAATAATAATAATAATAATAATAATAATAATAATAATAATAAAAGAGCTGGAGAAATACATAACTCAACACACGGAAATACTTATCACCGCAGCAAGAGACACCGTTCCAACGAGCAACTCGGGAAGCACCGAAACCAGAAACAAAACGACAAGAAAAGAAAAGTGGGAAGAAAGACAACTACATGGACGCTTCATCAGACTGACAAGATAAAAAACCAACGCAAACAGCTGGACATGGCTAAGAAAAGGACACTTGAACAGAGAAACGGAATCCTTACTGATGGCTGCACAGAACAATGCGATTAGGGCAAACTACATTAAAGCTAAAATAGATAAAACCCAGGAAAACAGTAAATGCAGACTGTGTGAACAAAGAGACGAAACAATAAATCATATAATAAGTGAATGTAGGAAACTTGCCCCAAAAAGAATACAAGAACAGACATGACTGTGTGGGGAAATCAGTACATCGGGAACTGTGCAAACAATTGAATTTCGAATATGCAGATAAATGGTACAAAGATAAACCAGAAACAGTACTGGAAAACGAAAAACACAAAATCATCTGGGGTATGGATATACAAACAGACAAACTCATACAAGCAAGGAAACCGAATGTTATAATAATCAACAAGAAGGAAAAATCTTGCAAAATCATAGACATCGCCGTTCCAGCAGACCACAGAGTGCAGATCAAAGAAACAGAAAAACGAAGCAAATACACGGAACTAGCCAGAGAACTGAAAGAAATATGGACCATGAAGAAAGTCAGTACAATACCAATAATCGTAGGAGCACTAGGAACAATCCAAAAATGGTAAACGGCTGTTGTGATACTGCAAGTTTATTTGTGGTGGCTATCGAAAAGAGGTGGAGAATACTGGAAATCTGGGGAGACTTGTTGTCACTCAGATTCCATGGAATACCACCGATTGTCGGTGAACAATCACTGATGACCTGTGTGAGAACTCCTAGTGAGTACTACTACTACTACTACTACATCATCATCATCATAATAATAATAATAATAATAATAATAATAATAATGATGATGCCGACGTTACATCAACAATGACTGTTTACCCAACGAAAGCATTACATCGACAGTAACTCATTAACGCTTATTTTTCGATTCTGAAAAAAAAAAAAGTGTTACTAGCAGGGTGACCCGACGTTGCTCGGGATTGACTGAGGATCACTACAACCTACTTTTTCACTACTATGCTCATAACAACATATTACTTTCTTTGTTTTTACTTCCCTCTCCTCCCGTTTCGTCCCCTAATATAGTCGGAAGAAGCTGAAATGTTGGAAAACTCTCTCAATTAGTGTCTTATACACATGGTTAAAATTTCATGAACATCGGATATACGTATTTGAAGTTTTAAGGGGGCTCTTACCATGGGTGTCGCCAGCGGAGGAGGGAGAGGGGGGCAAAGGGGGGGGGGTAGATGGAATGTACTTAGCTTTACTGAAAGAAGGAATGACAAAAAAAGGGTGTTATTTTTTTATGTCATGGACAATAATGTTGGAATAGCCTTATATCAGCAGTCAGCAGCGAAGTTATTTCGCCCTAGGCATGCGGGAGGTATTTTTGTGATATCGCCAAAAACTGTTCCCCCCCCCCCCCATAGTTCTGTTCCCATGAGTCACTTAGAGGTGGGGGCCACCTAGATATTCAACACATAGAGGCTAACATAGAGATTCGGGACCACTTCCATTGTCTTCCTCGGATAATTTTTATACATATGATATAAATTTCATCAGAATAGGATATATTTGAAGTTTCATAAAAGGTTCGGCCCTTATAGCTCCCTTAGGTTAGGAAGGCACTTAGAGATTTGGAACCACTTCCATTGTCGTCTCCCAAAAATTTCATATATATGATTTAAATTTCATAAAAATAGTATATATTTGAAGTTCCCTGCATATCAATGTTTCCATATCTTAAATGAAGAGTAAGAACTAATATTTCAATGTTTTGCATGATGTCTTTTCATAAATGTCAACTGTAAATAAATGTGTAAACCGTACTTGGTCTCAGATTTTCGTTCTAATGATGGAAATGTTTTGGATATATGTTTAATAAATGAGCTGTGAAATACGGTAATCTATATTGTAACGAAAAAAATATATATACGTGCTTAATCTAAAAGATTAAATTAGAGCCTAACTAAAATTATTAGTGCCTGATCTAAAAGTTAGTCTAAATTATTAATGCTTAATCTAAAAGTTAGTCTAAATTATTAGTGCTTAATCTAAAAGTTAGACTTAATTATTAGTGCTTAATCTAAAAGTTAGACTAAATTATTAGTGCTTAATCTAAAAGTTAGACTAAATTATTAGTGCTTAATCTAAAAGTTAGACTAAATTATTAGTGCTTAATCTAAAAGTTAGACTAAATTATTAGTGTTTAATCAAAGTTAGTCAAAAAATATGAGTTCTTCACCTAAAGGTTAGACAAACTTATAAGTGCTTAATCAAAGTTAGTCTAAATTATTAGTGCTTAACCTGAAAGTTAGACCAAATTATTAGTGCTTAATCTAAAAGTTAGACTAAATTATTAGTGCTTAATCTAAAAGTTAGACTAAATTATTAGTGCTTAATCTAAAAGTTAGACTAAATTATTAGTGCTTAATCTAAAAGTTAGACTAAATTATTAGTGCTTAATCTAAAAGTTAGTCTAAATTATTAGTGCTTAATCTAAAAGTTAGACTAAATTATTAGTGCTTAATCTAAAAGTTAGTCTAAATTATTAATGCTTAATCTAAAAGTTAGACTAAATTATTAGTGCTTAATCTAAAAGTTAGTCTAAATTATTAGTGCTTAATCTAAAAGTTAGACTTAATTATTAGTGCTTAATCTAAAAGTTAGACTAAATTATTAGTGCTTAATCTAAAAGTTAGACTAAATTATTAGTGCTTAATCTAAAAGTTAGACTAAATTATTAGTGCTTAATCTAAAAGTTAGACGAAATTATTAGTGTTTAATCAAAGTTAGTCAAAAAATATGAGTTCTTCACCTAAAGGTTAGACAAACTTATAAGTGCTTAATCAAAGTTAGACCAAATTATTAGTGCTTAATCTAAAAGTTAGACTAAATTATTAGTGCTTAATCTAAAAGTTAGACTAAATTATTAGTGCTTAATCTAAAAGTTAGACTAAATTATTAGTGCTTAATCTAAAAGTTAGACTTAATTATTAGTGCTTAATCTAAAAGTTAGACTAAATAATTAGTGCTTAATCTAAAAGTTAGTCTAAATTATTAATGCTTAATCTAAAAGTTAGACTAAATTATTAGTGTTTAATCAAAGTTAGTCAAAAAATATGAGTTCTTCACCTAAAGGTTAGACAAACTTATAAGTGCTTAATCAAAGTTAGTCTAAATTATTAGTGCTTAACCTGAAAGTTAGACCAAATTATTAGTGCTTAATCTAAAAGTTAGACTAAATTATTAGTGCTTAATCTAAAAGTTAGACTAAATTATTAGTGCTTAATCTAAAAGTTAGACTAAATTATTAGTGCTTAATCTAAAAGTTAGACTAAATTATTAGTGCTTAATCTAAAAGTTAGTCTAAATTATTAGTGCTTAATCTAAAAGTTAGACTAAATTATTAGTGCTTAATCTAAAAGTTAGTCTAAATTATTAATGCTTAATCTAAAAGTTAGACTAAATTATTAGTGCTTAATCTAAAAGTTAGTCTAAATTATTAGTGCTTAATCTAAAAGTTAGACTTAATTATTAGTGCTTAATCTAAAAGTTAGACTAAATTATTAGTGCTTAATCTAAAAGTTAGACTAAATTATTAGTGCTTAATCTAAAAGTTAGACTAAATTATTAGTGCTTAATCTAAAAGTTAGACGAAATTATTAGTGTTTAATCAAAGTTAGTCAAAAAATATGAGTTCTTCACCTAAAGGTTAGACAAACTTATAAGTGCTTAATCAAAGTTAGACCAAATTATTAGTGCTTAATCTAAAAGTTAGACTAAATTATTAGTGCTTAATCTAAAAGTTAGACTAAATTATTAGTGCTTAATCTAAAAGTTAGACTAAATTATTAGTGCTTAATCTAAAAGTTAGACTTAATTATTAGTGCTTAATCTAAAAGTTAGACTAAATAATTAGTGCTTAATCTAAAAGTTAGTCTAAATTATTAATGCTTAATCTAAAAGTTAGACTAAATTATTAGTGTTTAATCAAAGTTAGTCAAAAAATATGAGTTCTTCACCTAAAGGTTAGACAAACTTATAAGTGCTTAATCAAAGTTAGTCTAAATTATTAGTGCTTAACCTGAAAGTTAGACTAAATTATTAGTGCTTAATCTAAAAGTTAGACTAAATTATTAGTGCTTAATCTAAAAGACTAAATTATTAGTGCTTAATCTAAAAGTTAGTTTAAATTATTAATGCTTAATCTAAAAGTTAGACTAAATTATTAGTGTTTAATCAAAGTTAGTAAAAAAATATGAGTTTTTCACCTAAAGGTTAGACAAACTTATAAGTGCTTAATCAAAGTTAGTCTAAATTATTAGTGCTTAACCTGAAAGTTAGACCAAATTATTAGTGCTTAATCTAAAAGTTATCTGTGCTTATCTAAAAAATGCCGTTCTTGGCTATTTTTGTACACTTCTAGAGTTGATTTTAAGTTTTATAGGGAGTTTGTTTTCCCCCACCTTACTTTGGACTGACTTTATGGCTAACCCTGTTGCAGCAGGAAGCATGTAAATAGTGGGAATATATAACCAGTGACAGACCAGCATCCTGTCATACGAATAGTTCAGGTTGTCGATTCCATTTAACACTAAAATATTGGAGTAATTACCGGACCTAAGCACCCTTTGGGCTGAGAAAAGCACTACTACTACTATAACTACTACTATTACTAAAACACTTAAATGTGGAGGCATTCTATATGTCAATTGGCCTTTATCTTATCAATTTGCGATATAAAACCTCTAAATTCTGACACATTAAGTGCTCTGATTTTTCTAGCTGTCCCGATCCAGCATTGCCCGGACTGCATTGAATTTTGTTTTTTAAATTATTTTTTTCACCAATTTTTTTTTAGTTGTAAGGGGGATAACTCTTCTTTATATTCTTCAATTAAAAATGAGTTTTTCCCCTTACTGAATTTGATCTTCTTTGGTGATTAGTTAAAAATGTTTCATAATATCGAACGTCTGGAACGGACTAAGTAATTCAAAATATTAATTGTAGCGAAGTGCGTTATTATATTGCCAAGAACATGGTACAACAATAACAAATGAAAATTGGCTTGTCAGAAACAAAGTTTGATTTCTCAGCTTAAAAGGCTGTTTGCGTCTAACTTGGAAAATCCGACAAGATAACTTAATAAACAGGCGTAGGTTATTTGTTTGTCTGTCTGTGTGTCTGTGTGTCCCCACCAGGTATCATTCGTGCAAATCTGACATTTATTTTAACTTGGTTTCAATCGATTTTCAATGATGACAGTTAATAACAAATTACGATTAGAAGTATTATTGTTTTTATATAGAAGTAAAAAGACTTATTATTTTGCCATCTGATTAACATATGTGTTTGTGGTGTATACAGGCACACAAATGTAAATTAGATGGCCACGCTGAGAAAGAAAAAAGTCAGATAGACATTAAGAAATATTTATATATTATAATAAAAAGTGGTTGAATCAATGTAGAGTGGAGGGAGAGAAATACATATATAGCTAAATACGTAAATGCTATTTCAAATTTATGCGTGACAGACCAACAAAAATGGAATTTTCCAACTTAAGCATGACAGACCAACAAAATGCTATTTACAACTTAAGCTTGACAGACCAAAGAAAATGATATTTCAAACTTAAATATGACAGACCAAAGAAAATGATATTTCAAACTTAAATATGACAGACCAAAGAAAATGGTATTTCAAACTTAAATATGACAGACCAAAGAAAATGATATTTCAAACTTAAATATGACAGACCAAAGAAAATGATATTTCAAACTTAAATATGACAGACCAAAGAAAATGGTATTTCAAACTTAAATATGACAGACAAAAGAAAATGGTATTTCAAACTTAAATATGACAGACCAAAGAAAATGGTATTTCAAACTTAAATATGACAGACCAAAGAAAATGATATTTCAAACTTAAATATGACAGACCAAAGAAAATGATATTTCAAACTTAAATATGACAGACAAAAGAAAATGATATTTCAAACTTAAATATGACAGACCAAAGAAAATGATATTTTTAACTTAAATATAACAGACCAAAGAAAATGCTATTTCAAACTTAAATATGACAGACCAAAGAAAATGCCATTTCAAACTTAAATATGACAGACCAAAGAAAATGATATTTCAAACTTAAATATGACAGACCAAAGAAAATGCCATTTCAAACTTAAATATGACAGACCAAAGAAAATGATATTTCAAACGTAAGTGTGACAGACCAACAAAACTGCTATTTCGAACTTAAGCATTACAGACCAAAGAAAATGCTATTTCAAACTTTTGTTTTTAGTCCTCACATTCCATGAGCGATGTTTCTGACAAAGGGAGGGAAATTGCTGTTTTCTGGGTCAGAATCTATCCATATATCATTGGCTAGTTTTTGACCTTGAAGTATGATTTTTTTTAATTTTTTAGCTCCTTACAGCAAGTGGCTTCATGCCTTGTCTGGAGCGATTTCAATTAAAAAAAAAAAAGAAAAGAAAAAAGGACACTACTACTTCAAAAGTAAGCATTACAGACAGACAGACAGAGCCTATAACACACAAAGTTAATCCTTGACCCTTGACCTCTGTGCAGCAGCAGCAGCAACAACAACAAAAACAACAACAAAACAACAAAAACAACAACAAAACAACAAAAACAAAACAACAAAAAAGAAACGTATTTGAGAATTTCATATCATTCAAGGTTTTTGTTTTTGTTGTTGGTATTGCAAAGAAAATCGAATTCCCAAGCGAGTCATGGTTTTGTTGTCCGTCTTGTTAATCCGTTCTGGTCAAAGGAATCAAATCCATTGGCATTATTCAATCATGACCACAATTATGTTGGGCGGATAAAAAAAAAAAACTAAATTCTTCCGTCCGCCTCCGTCACATCGGAGAAAAAGTGGCACACCGTCAGATTTTCTATGGAGGAATGTGACTCAACGATACGCAGGTAGTTCAAAGAAATGTATATATATATATATATATATATATATATATATATATATATATATATATATGGTATAAATTCCTTTATTTATTTTATGTGACCGGAGCGAAAATATATTTGCTAGTATATATATATATATATATATATATATATAGTCATCCACATACAGACTGTTTCGCGTATCACAACTCTTCAGTGCGACTAGATCAGTTAGTGCCTCAAGCCAGGATTGAAACTCAACCGTCGAGCTGACAGTCGGCGCCTCTACCCCTGCGCTATCATACGCTACTGACTGAATGTAAGTGATATCTCAATGTAAACATTGTCAAGTGCCGGGAGCTCGAATTAGTTTTACCCAATAAGCTAGTAATTGTATTGTTGATGTTTCCTAAATATTAATCCAATGAAACTTCAGTGTTTATAAAATAGTGCTCAATAACAGGTAGAGCTGTATTATAGTATAAATTTCTTTTATTCATACAAACATTATTAGCTACATATGTGCATACATGTTTCAGCTTCTACAGAGCCATCTTACAAAATCGTCAAAATGCATTTTGTAAGAGAGCCTGTAGAAGCTGGATTTTGAAAGAGATCACATGTATGCACATATGTAGCTAATAATTTATCAATTATCGTCCATATGGGCAAGTGGCACAACGGATAAAGGCGTTGAATAACAATCAGTTCTGGAGGTTGAAGGTTCAATCCTCACTACTTACTTAACTAAGAATAAAAATTTAAATAAAAATGACTTAAAGCTTCTACGCGTTCATGGCTGACGGGACGAGAACAATCTACCCCTGTGGATTAAATAAAGGGTTCAGTTCGAAATTCCGTACAGATTCCCGAGTCCAACATAAAGATTCACGAGTTCAGAAAGATGCACTTGAAGAAGGTCAAAGGTTAGATTGGTCGAAATGTTGTGAATATAACAACCAAGATGAGAACAGTAGTCCGAATAATCCAATGATTATATTAATGATTGATTAATGAGAGCAGAAAGTGACTAACTTGGGTTTACTTTAAGCAGCCTCGTAACACTCGCTTCTCCTTTCGTCCTCACATTCCATGAGCGATGTTTCTGACAAAAGGAAAGAATTGCACTGACTCGTGGCGTGACGGATAAAGTGCTAAAGTAAGTGAGTAGAAAGTGACTAACTTGGGTTTACTTTCGCAGCCTCGTAACTCTCGCTTCCCTTATTTTGTCCTTTAGTCCTCACATTCCATGAACGAATGTTCCTGACAAAGGGTGAAGAATTGCTGTTTACTGGGTCGGAATCTATCCATCTAACACTTATCGTTGGCTAGTTTTTGACCTTGAAGTAGTATTTTTTTTTTAGCTCCTTACATCAAGTGGCTTTATGCCTTGTCTAGAGCGATTTTCATTAAAAAAATAAATAATATAACTTATCAAACCTCATCTAAAAAATTCCGAAACAAAATTTCCACAGATATTTGTGCGATCCGAGTAACCGAATTATTCAGCCTTTTGAGGAAAAACTGATTTTTTTTTTTTTTTTTTTTTTTTTTTTTTTTTTTTTTTCACGATTTGCAAAAACGAGAAGAAATTCGGATCAAGGCCGACTTTTCATCTATGGATCAATAATCGTGCGAAACATGATCCGAATTTGGTCGTTATTGCAGCTTCGATTACGCAAACGAACAGAGAAGTGAAAACAAAACGCTGCACCTGCACAGCACATCACCCCCCACCCCCCACCCCTGTTAAAGAAAGAAAAGGCTTTATTTGAAAACAGAATCAAAAAAAATATTTTTCGATTATTCGGACTACTATTCTCATCTTGGTCGTTAATTTCACAACATTTTGGCCGATATAACCTCCGACTTTTTTCAAGAATATTTTTTTCGGACACCAGTAAAAAAAAAAAATTTTTTTTTTCCGTTTAATGCCCGCCACATGAGATTTTCCCCGTATTTCTTAATGCTTTTATCTATTGCCACCTGGACTTAGGGTTAGTGGTAAGGTTAAGGAAGTGCATATAATAACTGATCCTCACCTCTAAATTCTAATATATATATATATATATATATATATATATATATAAACTTTTTGGAATCGTCTAAAATATAATACAAAATAAGTTTTTTCAAATTGTGACATTCTTTCCAGGAACCTCCTATCTGTGGAACCCAATACCACAGAGCTGCTTCCCAACTGACTACAACATAGTCGTCTTCAAGTCCAATGTTAACAAATTCTTGTCGATCCGTCCGCCTAACTAATTAAATCCTGCCTCTTCCATCCATCGTTTCAAATCCCCTCATAGTATTGTTCATCGCCAACTGACAATCGCATTTTCATCAATGTCGTCCAAACCAGTCAAAGATACGTCCACGACAATCAGCCCGACAGTGGCGTTGTTGCTGTCGGACTGACGTATGGTTCTGTTCAGTATTAAGTCAACCCTCCCAGGCTTTACCTTCTCTTATCGAGAAGGTGTTGGTGCTAAGCGCCTGAGTCGCCTCTACCGGGGAATACTGACGGGGCTGCTCTGGCATTCTTTCCAGGAACCTCCTATCTGTGGAACCCAATACCACAGAGCTGCTTCCCAGCTGACTACAACATAGTCGTCTTCAAGTCCAATGTTAACAAATTCTTGTCGAGCCGTTTGCCTAACTAATCAAATCCTTCCAATTCCACCCATCGTTTTAAATCCTCTCATAGTATTGTTCATCGCCAACTGACAATCGCATTAACCCTTGAAATCGAGTGGTTTTTGGCCTTGGTAAGTGGTGACTCATTAGTATAAAAAATAAATAAAAATAAATAAAAAATAAATAAATAAATTTAAAAAAATAAATTAAAAATAAATAAATACATAAAAAAAAAAATAAGATAAATAAAAAAAATAAAATAAAAATAAGTTTGTGCCGTAAATTTGCAAGAACTAATTTTTAGAAATGTCCATTAAATTCCTGAAAATTTCGGTTAATTATTCTGATTATTTTTTTAAGAGTTTACGATTTCATATGAAAACTTTCGCATTGAAGCAAAGTTTTGTAAATAAGTATTTACGTAAGTGTGTGTTGTAGTTTTATTAAAGCATTGTGATTATTGTATAGAAAGGTTCTAAGCTGTCATGATAGGTTACTTAATTCAACATCAGATATAGATGTGAGAACATGGAAAATTAGTTTATTCTGTCTATGGCTACACTTTGAAGAGCATTGGTGATCAAGATCTTGCTGGTTTTCTCTTTTCTGATCTGGAGAATGTGGCGCAATGGCTTGTAACACTTATAAAACCAAGCTTCTCTCCTTTCACCAACAACGCTCTGATCATTGTTTTTTCACCAGTTGAAACGAATGTCTCTCTCCTTGTTTTGATAAGCTCTTAAGACTGACTTTCACTCTAGATATAAAATGGAAGAATTACATCCAATCTATTGATGAGCTTGCTAGAAAAAGTATACGACTACTGGTTTGGTTTGGTTGTTTTGTTTTACGGCATATCAACCCTTTTCAGGTTATTTAATGCCGAATCCGGTCATTTTGGTAAAAAGTTTTTATGCTTCAAGTTCTTTTTATATTCAAATATTTATTCATGGTGTTTGGTTGAGTAAAGGGAGGGAGAAGGGAGGAGGAAAAGTGGACGAGGAGAGAAAGGGGAGAGAGAGGGAAAGGGGGAGGGAGGCAAAGGGGAGGAGGGAGGGAAAGGGAGAATCCGGTCATTTTGGTAAAAGTTTTTTATGCTTCAAATTCTTTATATTTTCAAATATTTATTTATGTTGTTTGGTTTGGTTGTTTTGTTTTATGGCATATCAACCATATCCAGATTATTTAATGCCGAATACGGTCATTTTCGTAAAGGTTTTTATGCTTCAAGTTTTTTTTATCTTCAAATATTTATTCATGGTGTTTGGTTTGGTTGTTTTACGGCATATCAACCCTTTCGAGTTATTTGATGCCGAATCAGCAATCAGCAAATATGTGTTTGGTTTTAGTTAGTTTTACGGCATATCAACCTCTTATGGGTCATTTAATGGCGAAACATTAGTTTTAGTATGTTGAAAAGTTTTTATGCTTCAAGTTCTTTATATCTTCGAATATTTATTCATGGTGTTTGGTTTGGTTGTTTTGTAGAGGAAAATTGTTGGTTTTGTTCTTGGCTTTGCAGAACATAATTGAGTTTTGCAAAGGGAAAGGAAGAAAACAATAAGATCAATGTTTGGTGCATTTTAGGTCGGAAGTTGATATCTTCAGACAACCTGATCTGGTAACACCAGCTCCGACTACTGATACAATCCTCTACGTCTACAAGAGTCAGATACATCCTAAGATGGAGTGCTGCTGCCACATCTGGGGAGGTGCTGCTAAGAGAACATTTCATATTTTGCAGCATTTTCAAGAACTGATTCTTTCTCTTCCGATCTGATGCACATGGTGCAATGAGGGGGGAGGATGGGCTTGTTATTTTCACAACTCCAAAACCAAGCTTCTCTCCTTTCACCATTGCCAAGGCTGCTGCAAAGAAGGTGGGCTCCCTATACCGTGCTAGAAAACTTCTCACATCCGACAGTATCCTATATCTTTACAAAGCCACCATCCGCCCATGCATGGAGTATTGTTACCACATCTGGACCGGTGCACTGTCCACTAATCTCTCCCTCTTTAGACAAGGTCTAAAAAAGAGTCTCTAATCTGATAGGCCCCTCACTATCCACCAAGCTCCAGCCCCTGTCCCATCGCCGCAATGTTGCATCCTTGTGCTTGTTTTACAAGTACTTCAATGGAATGTGCTCCTATGAACTTGCTGCTCTACTGCCCCCCTCGACGTAAATACACCTGACCAACCCGACAATCGGCTAAATCCCATCCATTCACTGTGGAAATCCCCAGATGCCAGACAGCCTTCGACTTCAATACCTTCTTTCTTCGAGCTGCGACCTCCGGAACTCCCTCCCTGCTCCCTGTTTCCTCGACTGTATCAACATGCAGAAATTTAAAACTAATGTGAACGAACATCTAGCTGCACGGCTCCCAATTTAGGATGACCCCCTAAACTTTCACCATGACTCTCAGTAGCCCCTTACGTCTACAGTGGCGGCCTGCCTTGTTTGGGGTGAACTATGTTAAAAAAAAAGAAAAAGAAAAAAAAAAAGAAAAAGAAAAAAAAAAAGAAAAAGAAAAAAGATCCTTATTTTCTCCCGTTTGAAATGAATGGCTCTCTCCTTAAAAAAGAAGCCACTTGTTTTGATAACCCCCCTAGGACTGACTTTGCCCTTGAGGAAGCCCCTTATTTTGTTAACCCCCTACGACCGACTTTCACTCGGGATCTAAAATAGAAAACTTATATCCAATCTGTTGCTTAGTTTGCTGGGAAAATGATTGGAGTATTCTACCGCTCCAGAAAGTACCCGCCTCCAATTGACCTCCTCTATCCATATAAGAGTCAGATCCATCCGTAGATGGGGTACAGCTGCCACATCTAGAGAGGTGCCGCTCAGAGTACCCTTTTTCGCATTGTCAGAATGCAACAAAGTTATTTTAGTTTTTAATTTTTATTTGTTTCCTCATTTTTAAACTTATACAGAAAGCGAAATAAAATTTCAGTTGTAAGAAAGACAACTCTTTATATTTCTCATTTTAAAATAAGTTATTTCCTTTGCTGATTTTTATTCTTAGGTGATTATTTTTTTAAATTTCATATCCGGGTTGGACTAAGTAATTCAAAATAAAAATTGTTGTGAAGAAAGTAATTATATTACCAATAACATTGTACAACAA
The DNA here is from genome assembly GCA_963556195.1 of Sepiola atlantica. Classification (NCBI taxonomy): domain Eukaryota; kingdom Metazoa; phylum Mollusca; class Cephalopoda; order Sepiida; family Sepiolidae; genus Sepiola; species Sepiola atlantica. The sequence goes on along the minus strand of OY744554.1, from coordinate 11,731,512 downwards.
TAATAAATGAAAGTTTGATTTGTCAACTTAAATTCTATTTAGACAAAACTTTTGAAATCAGACAAGATAACTTTATATGTTAGATACATACATATGTAAGGAACAGACACATGGATGGACTTCCTCCATTTATATATATATATATATATATATATATATATATATATATATATATATATATATATTATTGTTAAAATGTTTTAGCATATACTTTCAATACTTTATATTTACCAACCTCTTCCAATTTAAGCTCGATGAAATATATATATATATATATATATATATATAAGTGAAATATTTTTGGAAATCAACACATGGTGCAATTTAAATGAAAAAATCAGTTATTTAATTTTTTTTTTTGAAAGCTTTCGTTGTAAAAAAACTGTCAGGCGAGACTGTCTTATAGTTTTTTTCTTTCTTTTCTCCTTCGTGATTTTGACGGTATTAACCTCGAGGGGTCGAATAACGATAGAGGCAGAAAAGCACGTAAAAAAGACGTTAGGATAAGTTGAGTCCGGTCGATGTTATGCGCAGATTGGCGCTTAACCGATTCCTCTCTATTGTTTTCATTTCAAGTCACTAAAGATTCCTTATGGGCTATAGACAACTTTTTAAAGTTTAAAAAGTCAGTCCATCTGGATGAAACCGCGGTACGCCTCTAGAATATGTAACGTATAGTTTTAAAATAAATAATTTGTAATTAGCTCTCACTTTTTTTGCGATCGAGCACTTTATTGATTTCTTTTCAACATAACCTGACGCACTATATATATATATATATATATGTGTGTTTATATTACAGAAGATCAGAACAACATCGGTACCGTCGGTTTCAAATCATAACAAAGGGTACCTATAAAGGCCTTTTTATCGGACTCTCTTCAGCCTTTGTTAGTTTCTGTAGATGTAAATCCGTTGAAATTCAAGTGTTTATAAAAAGTGCTCAATAACAAGTAGAGCTGTTCATAAGTATAAATTTTTATTTATACAAACATTATTGGTTACATATGTGCATACATGTTTCGGTTGTACTCTCACAGAGAGTCAACCTCTTCAGACCAAAGACTCCAGAGAAGTGGGATGGATTTGGAGACCCTTTTCCTTTAAATAAATCTTTGAAGAGTACAACCGAAACATGTATGCACATATGTAACCAATAATGTTTGCATAAATAAAAATGTATACTTATGAACAGTTCTACTTGTTATTGAGCACTTTTTATAAACACTTGAGTTTCAACGGATTTACATCTACAGAAACTAACACAATACATGTACCATATATATGTATATATATATCAAGTTTTTTTTCTTTTTTTTTCTTAATATTTTTTTTCTCTCTAAACCTAAATGTAAAATTGCAGCATTGACGACCATTTCCCTAGTGGCATGTGGTAGCAGAACTGGACCAGATGATATAGTTCTTTCCAGTCCTGCTTTTTGTTTTTTTTAAATATGAGGAATTTTCTTGTTGTTTCTATTTTGATCTAACCACTTTTCTTCTTTTTTTTTTTTGCGATTGTAAATATCTATGATAAATAAAAAAAAAAAGTGTTAGCTCCAAGAAGAGGCCCATTACTTTCTGAGAACTTCAACTGAAGTAAAATGAGACAAGTGAAAAATGCATAGAAACACACATATGAATGCACACACACACAAATATATGAATAAACACATACAATAATATATGAATAGACTTGAACACACACATTTCATTCAGCACTAAACAATGCAATCAGGTGATTTTTGCAATATCATAAACGCGAAATAATCGTACTGTTACTAAAAAAGTTGAACCAGTTAAAACAATACACTGTTTTTTTTTTGCCTCCAAAATACAAATGCTATATATATATATATATATATATATATATATATATATATATATATATATATATTAATTATTATTTGCTTTCTCGGCCTTTTGGCCAAGATCAAAGTGTAGTATTTCTGTAAATATAACCATATTTATTTATTTATTTATTTATTTTATTTTGAAAAAAAAAAAAAAAAAAAAAAAAACCTAAGGAAAATTTTAAGATTGCCAACTTATTTTATAATAGCCTAAGTAGAACGGCCCCTAGAGTAAATGTGGTATTGTGGTGACTGAGATGATTCTAGTTAAGAGTAGGATAGACAATTTTATTACCTTAGACAAAGGATGACCAACGACACCCTCACCCCCACACTTTTGATGGCCTTGTGCCTAATTTGTTTTGAATATTAACATGTATTTTCTGCAAATAAATTTTTCAAAGTGTAGTATCTGTTCCGATGGATACTGCACCCCATAGACTGGTATTGTCTTGGCCTTCGGGGCTTGATTTACGCCGGTCTACGGGTCTGTCCTGTGCAGTTCTAGGAGGTCCACCCTCCCAAGCTTCGCCTCCCCTCTTTGGGGAGGAGTAAGTTTATTGCTTACTGTCTGAGGCGCCCCTACCGGGGAATGCCGACGGGTCTGCCCAGGCAATTTTTAATGGCCAGAGTGCTCACCTTCTCGGGCGCTGGCTTTTAAAACCCCACTTTCCGCCCCGAGCTTGGGTCACATCTTACTTGTGGGAGTAAGATAAACCTGGCCTTGTGCCTAACCTCCTGGGGAGGTAAATAAAATATTAATTATTATTTGTTTTCTCGGCCTTTTGGCCCAGATCAAAGTGTGGTATCTGTTCCGATGGATACTGCACCCCATAGACTGGTATTGTCTTGGCCTTCGGGGCTTGATTTACGCCGGTCTATGGGTCTGTCCTGTGCAGTTCTAGGAGGTCCACCCTCCCAGGCTTTGCCTCTCCTCTTTGGGGAGGAGTAAGTTTATTGCTTACTGCCTGAGGCGCCCCTACCGGGGAATGCCGACGGGGCTGCCCAGGCAATTTTTAATAGCCAGAGTGTTCACCTTCTCGGGTGCTGGTTTATCAAATCCCACTTTCCCGACCTTGTGTCACATCTTACCTTGTGGGAGGTAGATAAATAACCATTAATTATTATTACCTACAGACGTCGATGTTTCACGCTTACGCAATCTTCAGTGTAGGGGTGTTAATTCATGTCGGTTGGAGCGCTCGAACCCGGTTTTCAAGTCACCACTGACTCGTAGTCGGGTATTTTACGCCCTCCCTCCAATGGATGTTCCTCTGCGACGAGCTTGTTATTTTATTTATTTATTTATTTTATTTTATTTATTTTTTTTTTCCTTGAATTTCTTTAAGATGTGATGCTAAAGGCGCTGATGAAGAGACGTTTTGGAATAGCTTTTGTTGTTTTTTTTTTTTAAATTAAAGAATGAAATAAAGTATTTCCAGAATGTTTTGGAAACGACCGTACGCCATAATAGACTTGTTGTTCTAATTCACTAAATCTCTCTCTCTCTCTCTCTCTCTCTCTATCTCTCTCTCTATATATATATATATATATATATATATAGTCTAAAGAAGCTTTGAGTCATAAAAAAATAAAAATTAAAAATTAAAAAAAGTAAAATGCAGTTTAAATTCCCAGACAAATGACTAAATCCAAGATATTGCAGACTTAACATTCGTTGGAAAATTAATAAATGAAAAAATATAAGTAAAATAAAAAAAATAAAAAAAAATAAAAAAATAAAAAAGAGGGGGTTAATTATCTAAGAGTGTATATATATATATATATATATATATATATATATATACAGGGTGGGTCAAAATAAGGGTCCTATCTTTAAATTTGAATAACTTGAATTTGAATAACTTCCACAAAATAAAAGTTAAACTCACCAAACTTTATGTGTGTGTAGACTGACACTTCCGAGATTTTTTGAAATAAACAAAACAAATTTTAGCCGAAAAACACTTCTTAAAACTTACAAAAACTAAAGTATTGTTTTTTACACTGTTTTGAGTTTTTTAAGCAAAAATAATGTTTTCTAAATGAGGGTGCGTTCCTTAGGGCTAATACGGCTCATGCTTGCTTCGGAAGGGGTCCTTTACTTATTCTAAAAAAAAAATTTAAAAAAATCAATAAATAAAAAAGTTATGAATTTTTAAAAATAGGACCCTTATTTTGGCCCACCCTGTATATATATATATATATATATATATATATATATATATATATATTAGAAGAATACCTGTCTTAGAACGGATAAAGTTAATTC
>OY744554.1:11614887-11722387 GCA_963556195.1 Sepiola atlantica | reverse complement strand
TTGGAATCTTTTTTAATGAGCGGTGTAGTGTAGTATCGGTTCTGTTGTCATAAGACTGTTCTCCCAGCAATTACCTCCTCCGTTTTTAAGGGTATGTAGGGGGGAAATTCTCCCAGAATTAAAAATCCACAAGACTCGATTTAGTCAGCATATCGGTGCTTGTTTCCGGTTTCGGCCAAACGAAAAATTATTTATGTGTGAAAACAATATCATGTACTTACTCACTGGTATTTTATTGTTCAATGTTGAAAAAAGTAGGAAAAATTATCTAGTAGAACTTTAATTACAAATATTTTTACATTTTTCGTAACGTACGAGTAACTTCGATGAATATGCCTCCATTGGCTACAGGTCGGCAGAAGGCAAGGGCAGATAATTTGCGGTGGTAGGACAAAATCAACTTTATTTTATTATAATGTTTTTTCTTTCAGAAACTATAATTTATTAAATAAATAAATTTATTAAAATGTTTTAATCTATTGATCGTTACTTCCTGTGTATTATCTGTCGCTGTTGACTAAACTGCACAAGTGCCAACTTATTTGTTGTAATTTTTTCCACCTCTTTTTGTCTTGTTAACTACACTGCACAATCGCCAAAAATAATTCGGGAATCTTTGAAATTTCTCTGTCAGACACATCTGTTACACTGCAAAATTTACCGTTTCTTCCCTATAACACCGTTTTAGACATTTCCAACATGGCCGCCAATAGTTTTTTCTTTTTTTTTCTCCATTTGTCCGCGACGTCTGGATTTCACCTAATCAAGGGAGGCGCGAGAGCGTTCTATCCCTTAATAGACTGCAAGAATGGCCTATGCTGGAAATCTCATTTCTTTGATCAATCATAACTCAAAAACCAATAAACCAAATTAGTTAAAACTTGGCACAAGATAGGTTCTATAAGTGTGTAGAATTTCAGCATCATTAGTCAAGGCAACCCAGAGATCCAGAAAGTTCAATCATGAAATCATGTTATCCGTGTGTACGTACGTATGTGCCACCCTGTATCTCATCAACTATTTGATGGATTCAGCTGATTTTTGGCAGAGATAGAGGTTCTAGGGTCTAGTTGATGGCATTTTAATTTCAGTTTACCATATACCTTAGTTTTCCAGAAAATTCCAAAAAACCTTATGAGAAGGCATTGTATTGAGGCATAGCCTTTACAAAAGTAGTGACATTCCATGATAAATGCCAGTATACTGAAATCATATGCCCTTAATAGGGTTAAGATGAAAATTCATATACACTAAATGTACAAAAGCAAGGAAATTCCCAAATTTTTACACTTTTATTGTCATTAAGGGTATGATTACATATCAACCAAACCATTTCATTATCACATCACTACAGTATAAATCTCTATGCATGAGTGGATGAAGTGTGTGAGGTCAAGGCCACCGAGAGTTACTACAGGCCTGTTAGCTCGAAAATGACGTCACTGCATTGCATGTCAAACAATGGCCGTCGTAATAATAAAACCCAACATATATATATATATATATATATATATATATATATTCCATGATAAATGCCAGTATACTGAAATCATATGCCCTTAATAGGGTTAAGATGAAAATTCATATACACTAAATGTACAAAAACAAGGAAATTCCCACATTTTTACACTTTTATTGTCATTAAGGGTATGACTACATATCAACCAAACCATTTCATTATCACATCACTACAGTATAAATCTCTATGCATGAGTGGATGAAGTGTGTGAGGTGCGCTGAAGAGAAATTCCTACCAGTAAAATACATAGCCCTGTTGTGCTCGCATACCCTTAATGACAATAAAAGTGTAAAAATTTGGGAATTTCCTTGCTTTTGTACATTTAGTGTATATGAATTTTCATCTTAACCCTATTAAGGGCACATGGTTTCAGTATACTGGCATTTTTCATGGAATGTCACTACTTTTGTAAAGGCTATGCCTCAATACAATGGTCATTTTTAAGGTTTTTTTTTAATTTTCTGGAAAACTAAGGTATATGGTAAACTGAAATTAAAATGCCATCAGCTAGACCCTAGAACCTCTATCTATGCCAAAAATCAGCTGAATCTATCAAATTTTTACACTTTTATTGTCATTAAGGGTATGCGAGCACAACAGGGCTATGTATTTTACTGGTAGGAATTTCTTTCAGCACACCTCACACACTTCATCCACTCATGCATAGAGATTTATACTGTAGTGATGTGATAATGAAATGGCTTGGTTGATATGTAGTCATACCCGTAATGACAATATAAGTGTAAAAATTTGGCAATTTCCTTGCTTTTGTACATTTAGTGTATATGAATTTTCATCTTAACCCTATTAAGGGCATATGATTTCAGTATACTGGCATTTTTCATGGAATGTCACTACTTTTGTAAAGGCTATGCCTCAATACAATGCCTTTACAAAAGTAGTGACATTCCATGATAAATGCCAGTATACTGAAATCATATGCCCTTAATAGGGTTAAGATGAAAATCCCAAATTTATACACTTTCATTATCATTAAGGGTATGCGAGCACAACAGGGCTATGTATTTTACTGGTAGGAATTTTTCTTCAGCGCACCTCACACACTTCATCCACTCATGCATAGAGATTTATACTGTAGTGATGTGATAATGAAATGGTTTGGTTGATATGTAGTCATACCCTTAATGACAATAAAAGTGTAAAAAGTTGGGAATTTCCTTGCTTTTGTACATTTAGTGTATAGAAATTTTCATCTTAACCCTATTAAGGGCATATGATTTCAGTATACTGGTATTTTTCATGGAATGGTTATAGATTTGCTTGCAAAGCATGTGAAAACACTCCACTTCTTTTATTTGTATAGATTTCAAAAAGTCACCAATGCTACCAGCGATGTTTACACTAAATTTATATTTTCTTTTCTTTTTCTTCTTTCTGTTTTTCAACCTATTCGTCTTATTTTTCTCTCTCTGGTTAAGAAGTTAAATTATTTGTCATTTTTTTAAAAACCAGTTTCCTAAAATAATTAATTCGACATTATCCGCTTGTATTTCCGCTATTGTAACAAAAGACACATTTCAGTTTCATTCATAAAAAACAATGTTCGCTTTCATTCATACTTTCTTTACACACAAAAAATAAATCATTACTTGGGCATTTATAACGACAGTTAACAGAACGAAAAAGGGGTAAAAAAAACAGGGTATCTTTTACGACGCTCAGCAGAGGCGCGAACGGGGTCCAAAAAAAGAACGAGAAAGGGTTTAAAAACATAAATTTGCAACAAGTGAAGTTGACCTGCGATGAGAATAGATATTTTTCTACTTACCTATGTAATTTGTTTTTATTTTTACGTATTATAAATGGGTTTTTATTAGATGTAAAAAAAAAAAATGTATTGTTTTTTTTCCCAAAGGTTTGCACAAAATTCAAGATGGCGATTCACGTGCTTTGTTACCAAACCCCCCCCCCCCCCAAATCGGCCATTGTTTTTCCCAAGTTCCGGTGACAAAACTATTGATTTCTAATAAATAGCGGTTGTAACGGTCTAAAAATACAAACAAATGCCACAGGCAAGTTTGAAAATAACTTTTACAGCCTACAGTTACTTTTATTTTTGTATATTGTTTTTTTAGCGTTTTTACTCTGCTGAGCGTCGTAAAAGATACCCCAAAAACAAAAAAACAACAACAAATAAGCAACAAATAAATGTTACCAAAGGCAAGCTAAGTTACTCTTCTACCTACCTGGATAAGTTTATTTGTGTTTTTAACGTATTTTGAAGCGTTTTTCTAGTTCGATTTGAAAGTAGTGTGGAGATGTCACGTGATCAAATACGGCCATTTTTTTTGGGGGTTTCAATTCCAACATGGCGCCTCGACATTACCTTTAAATCGAACTAAAAAAAAAAAACGCTTTAAAATAAGTTAAAACACAAATAAACTTATCTAGGTTAGTAGAAGAGTAATTTATATTGCCTTTGGTAACATTTATTTGCTACCTATTTATTTTTTTGACCCCTTTTTCGTTCTGTTAGCTGTCGTTATAAATGCCCCATTACATTATACTGCCAAACTAAACTTCCGGCCTTTCTATCTTCAGCTCTCTTTTTCTTTCTTTCTTGCTTTCTTTCTTTCTTTCTTTTTTCCCTAATTCTCTCTCTATCTCTCAAACTCTCTCATTATCTCTCTCTTTCTTTCCCTATTTCTCTCTCTCTCTCTCTCTCTTTCAAACTCGTTCTCTTTTAGTTTCCCAATCTCTCTTTCTTTCCCCTCTCACTTATTTTCTCTCTCCCCTCTCTATTTCTCTTCCTTTCCATCTCAACATCTCCCTTTCTTTTTTCTTTTTTTCCAATCTCTCTTTTGTTTCAAACCTTCTCTCTTTATTTCTTAAGTTCCCTTTCTCCCTCTCTCTCTGCTTTTACAGGTCCTTCTCTCTTTTCGTCATCGTGTCACCATTCGTATATCCCCACCTTAATCTGGTTCAGTTACAAAAATTTAATCCGAGAAATTCAGACCCGAACTTAATACAGAAATTTGACACTAGGTGGCGTCTTTAAATGACACATAACCCACCCACCCTGACACACCGGCCATCAAATCCCGCGTATTCACTCAGTTTCTGTCGCAGACATCAGGAAATACTCATTTTGGCCAAGATCAAAGTGTAGTATCTGTTCCGATGGATACTGCACCCCATAGACTGGTATCGGCTTGGCCTTCGGGGCTTGATTCCGCCGGTCTATGGGTTTGTCCTGTGCAGTTCTAGGATGTCCACCCTCCCAGGCTTCGCCTCCCCTCTTTGGGGAGGAGTAAGTTTATTGCTTACTGCCTGAGGCGCCCCTACCGGGGAATGCCGACGGGGCTGCCCAGGCAATTTTTAATGGCCAGAGTGCTCACCTTCTCGGGCGCTGGCTTTTCAAGTCCCACTTTCCCGACCCGACCGTGGGTCAGATCTTACCTTGTGGGAGTAAGATAAAACTGGCCTTGTGCCTAACCTCCTGGCGAGGGGGTAAATAAATACTTATGACCGTACTCCTTCATTCGGACAATTCAAACACGAACTTAATACAGAAATCTGACATTTGGGCTTTTCTTTAGCCGTAACCATATCCACACTGAGCCCCCCCCCCCCCCCCGTGTCTTTATTCGATCTTTGTCGCGGACATCAGAAGATACCCATGACCCAATTTAACTTCATCTCACATACAGTAGTGGATTCGGTTCTTAGACATCTAAAAGCACAGGTGAAAATCGCAGTTCCAAATAAATTAACAGGAAAACACTTTGATATACTTACGCATCAGGCAAAAATAGGTATCTACACAAAAAATTAGGGAAAATTATCGAGTAGAATTTGAATTAAACACAAAAATCAGTTTTATCTTATTTTGCCGACCCGCCATTAGTAAAAGCGGAAACAATCGTAAAGCAGGGGGAGATAATTCAGTCTATCAATTAATAATGAATGGTGGATCGGCAAAATACGATGAAACTTATTTTTATTTTTACTTCAAATTCTACTCGATCATTGTTCCTAATTTTGTTTTTATGGAAATCGCTCCAGACAAGGCATGAAGCTACTTGATGTAAGGAGCTAACAAGAACGAAAGATGATTATCGCAAAGGCAGGAGATGCCTATAGACCGTAATCTTAAAAAGACCAAAGGTTATGAGTAGGAGGAAAACAATCAGCAGGAAGAGAGTTCCACAAGCCTGCAGTTCTTGCAAAGAAGCTACTGAAATAGGAAGCTGTATTACAATGGAGTATGAGGTATCGAATTGATGAAGACCACTAGACCAACGAGTCAAACGAGCTGGAACAAAGGAAGCAGGGAATAGATCACACAATTCTTAAGTAGATACCTATTTTTGCCTGAGACGTAAGTATATCAAAGAATTTTGATTTGAAAATGCGATTTTCACCTGTGCTTTAAGATGCTTCTCCTGAAAATACGCTCATACGGTATTACTGGGCAACTACTTAATATAATTAGATCCTTCCTAAACAAAAGAAAAATCCAGGTTGTCCTCGATGGCCGTTCATCTAAGCAACATGACATAAATGCTGGTGTGCCCCAGGGATCTATTCTTGGACCTTTGTTGTTCCTGATCTATATAAACGATCTCCCTGATGACATAGTGTCTGAGATCGGTTTATTTGCTGACGACACCACGCTTTACTCTCGCCATGTTGGCAAAACAGACGCGATCATATCTGAGGCAATGGCTGCATCCTTAGAAGATGACCTCCAGGCTGTAGTGGATTGGGGCCATAAATGGTTGGTGACTTTTAATGCCGCAAAGACAAAGCTCCTTTCCTTCAACAACTACAAGAAGCCTCTCCAACCACCGATTGCCATGGCAAATAACACCCTACCTGAGAGTTCATCATTCAAACTCCTTGGCCTAACCTTCACAGGTAACATGAATTGGAACACATACATTGAAGACATTGCCAAGGCTGCCGCAAAGAAGGTTGGCTCCCTCTACCGTGCTAGTGGACTCCTTACACCTGACATTATCCTGTATCTCTACAAAGCCACCATTCGTATAAGCACCGTGGATTAAATTCTTTTTATTTTATGTACTAATAAGCCTTAGCTTATCAAGGCCCAAAGGCCACTCGAGGATAAGGGTTAAAGTGGTTATTCGGTTAACAGTGAGACAACACCGTGATGATTGGTATGGTTAAGACTGGACGGAATTTGATCTATTAAAGAGGATGACTCAACAAGAATTTTGATGGTTGCACTATTCTAATCTAGTACCGGCGGTGCGGGGGGGGGGGGGTATATACTTTTCGACGCTCTTGTATAAGCAGTAACCGACCCGAGGGAGATAACTCTATTATTTTTAGCCGCCGCTATTCCGAATTCGCTTATACTTTGGCAAGGGAGATAACTTTGTTTATTAATAAAAAAACATGTTACGGTTTTGAAATGCGGTAAAAACCCTAACCCTAACCCGTTCAAAATAACTTTTAAGCACTTCATGTTATTGTTTTTTTTTCCTTTCCCTTTGCAAAACTAAATCATGTTCTGCAAAGCCAAAAACAACAATTTTGAAGATATAAAGAACTTGAAGCATAAACACATTTACCAAAATGACCGGATTCAGCATTAAATAACCCGAAAAGGGTTGATTTGCCGTAAAACAAAACAACCAAACCAAACACCATGAATAAATATTTGAAGATATAAAGAACTTGAAGCATAAACACATTTACCAAAATGACCGGATTCAGCATTAAATAACCCGAAAAGGGTTGATATGCCGTAAAACAAAACAACCAAACCAAACACCATGAATAAATATTTGAAGATATAAAGAACTTGAAGCATAAAAACTTTTACTAAAATGACCTGATTCGGTATTAAATAACCTGAAAAGGGTCGATTTGCCGTAAAACAAAACAACCAAACAAAACACCATGAATAAACATTTGAACATATAAAGAACTTGAAGCATAAAAACTTTTACCAAAATGACCGGATTTGGCATTAAATAACCCGAAAAGGGTTGATATGCCGTAAAACAACCAAACAACCAAAAAATCTAGTAGGAAAAGATCTCTTTTGTTTAGGAACAATGTAGTATCTGTTTTGTTTGGTCGGTCGTTTCATTCGTTTTAAGTCTCTCTCTCTCTCTCTCTCTATCTATCTCTCTCTCTCGCTCGACATGCTTTAACGCTGCAACACGAACATGAACGAAAGCGATGACTCCCTGGCAACATTTACATTTCTAAAACCAAGCTCCTCTCCTTTCACCACCAACGTTCTGATCCTTGTCTTGCTTCAGCTGAAATGAATGGTTCTCTCCTTGATGAAGTCTCTTGTTTTGATTAGCTCCTCGGACTGACTTTCACTCCAGATCTGCTCCCTGTCTCCACTAGTCTCTCCCTCTTAGTCCAAAAAAAAAATCTCTGATCTCATAGGTCCCTCACTATCCACCAAGCTCCAGTCCCTGTCCCATCGCTGCAATGTTGCATCCTTGTGCTTGTTGTACAAGTACTTCAATAGAATGTGCTCCTATGAACTTGCTGCTCTAGTGCCCCCTCGACGTAAATACACTCGACCAACACGAAAATCAGCAACATCCTATCCATCTACTGTGAAGGTCCCCAGATGCCAGAGAGCCTTCTACTCGAATAGCTTTTTTCCATGAGCTGCCATATTGTAGCTTGCAAGGAGGCACTTCCTCCTGCGGTAACATGCTCTACAGATGGGAAGTTCTTGGGAACAAACTCAGTTCATGGAAATTCTTGCTGATTTTCTCTCTTCTGATCTGGACCATGTGGTGCAATGGGTAAAAGAAGTGGCTTTTTACTTTTAACACCTATAAATTTAAGCTTCTCTCTTTTCACCACCAACGCTCTGATCCTTGAATTTTTTTTAACCTTTTATTCACCCGAAACAAGGCATATTGTCACTGGGACATAAGGAGCTACTGCGAATTAAAGGCCACATTTATAAGGGGTGGGGCATTCTAAATGGGGAGAAAAAGAAAGAGATTGGCAGAGAGGGATTGATAGAGGGAGAGAGAGGGGAGTGGCAGAGAGAAAAAATGGGAGAGAGAAGGAGTGGAAGATTGAGAGAATGGAAGAGAGAGAGAATGGGAGAGAAAGAAAAATAGATAGATATATAGAGAGAGGTAGTGGTAGAGAGAGAAAGTCGGAGTGAGAAGGTAAGAGAGGGGGAGTGATAAAGAAATAAAGTGGGCAGAGAGAGAGAAAGGAGTGGGAGAGAAGGTATGGAAGATTGTGGGAGTGAGAGAGAGAGAAGGCAGAGAGAGAGGGGGGGGGGTAGAGATAGATAACAGGAAGTCACGAAATTTCTTGGTGTGTCCTAGTTAGCAGTGTGGCATTTATCCACCCCCTCCCCCATATTTATGCCACCCATGATAGAAATGGAGATTCTCTGTTCTACCTGGCGTCACATTTCAAGTGACCCCAAGTAAACAAAACATTATCTGACAATTTTACAGATACATTGGAACATAAGTATTTAACAACAAACAAAACTAGCGAGTATTTATTTACTCCTCTCCAGGAGTTAGGCACAAGACCAGTTTTATCTTACTCCCACAAGTAAGATGTGACCCAAGTTCGGGTCTGGAAAGTGGGGTTTGAAAAGCCAGCGCCCGAGAGGTAAGCACTCTGGCCATTAAAAATTGCCTGGGCAGCCCCGTCGGCATCCGCCGGTAGGGGCGCCTCAGGCAGTAAGCAATAAGCTTACTCCTCCCCAAAGAGGGGAGGCGAAGCCTGGGTGGGTGCACCTCCTAGAACTGCACAGGACAGACCCATAGACCGGCGTAAATCAAGCCGTGAAGGCGGCCAAGACAATACCAGTCTATGAGGTGCAGTATCCATCGGAACAGATACTACACTTTGATCTTAGCCAAAAGGCCAAAACAAAACTAGCGAGTAACAAAAAAACCTTAAACTAAATAATATACTCCAGGGTTTGCGCCTAATTTCCGTGACTGCTCGGCCGCATCGATCCGACAGGTCGCGGAAGCGACTGAGACCTGCTGAGTCGAAAACGAGGCTGTATAAACAAAACCGAAAAATCGTGCAAAAAAAATGGATGGTTGGCAGACGACAATATAAGACGCTGAATATACGGAAAGAAAAAAAAATGCATATATTTTTATAAAAAAAATGAAAGAAATGAACAAACCCATAGCTGAAAAACTATAAATAAACTATTTGTTTTTATTGTTTTCGTGAGCAAAATGAAACATTTTTATGTTTTTTCTTTGTGTTTCGTGTTACGTAAAGCAAAGTCAGTTTTACAATTAGGCAAGTTCTTTTTTATATATATATATTTTTTGGGGGGGGGGGAATTACGTATATTTTCTCGTAGATGTTCAGGGTTTACTGCTACTTTTGCTGCCGCTTGTTTTGTTAGGCTGAGCAAAAGACTGTTATACGCCCTCCAGCAATCGGATACTACCGTCGTCCCAGGTACTGGCTTGATTATTGGAAGAGTTAGGGCTTCGGCATTCCTGTTAGGCACTGTCACCAGGAAACCCCTCCTTCTCTGCGAGGTCGTATCCCCCCCCCCCCCCCGAAGACCCAGAGCGGCTGGAGAAAACACGGCCAGCATTGTTTTTTTTGTTTTTTCCGGCGGTTGAATAGAGACTGGTCTATTTCCACCGTATGCCCTGGGCCTCCGAGTTGCCGAGGGTTGCGCGACAGACATTTTTTTTTTTTTTTGTCCAGTTTTGTTTACAGCCTCGTTTTCGACTCGGCAGGTTTCGGACGCTGCCGTGAGCTTTCGGATCGCCGCTGCCGAGCAGTCACGGAAATTAGGCGCAAACAATGGAGTAGTACCCAAATAATATATGCACACACATCTCGTACTTTAAAGATGTTTATCTGAGTAGCAAATATTAAGTACGAAATAATCGCGTTGACACACAAAAGTAAACCAACGTAGAGCCTGGCCAGAACTAGATGGGTGACCATTTGGGAATGGTAGGCACTTTGTGTTATCTTCTCGTGACCGGGACGTACATGCGGTTGGGGACCACTTGTGAATTTAATATTATCTGAAAGTTCCTCCTTGGGAGGAAGCCAGTATAGCCTGACCAGGGCTAATACTACTCTAGGTATTATCGGTTTGTTCGTAATTGGAAAACTTTGGCCCACAGGGATTTCTGAATCGGTCTAACTTGGAAAATCCGACTAACTTAATTTTATATATTACAAGCAAAAAACTACCTGCCATCTAGCTGGTATTTATCTGGGGGAGTGAGAGGGGACAGAGAGAGAGAGAAAGAGAGAGAGGAGAAGAGAGAGATAGTGGGAGAGAAGGAGAGAAAGATTGGGGGAATGAGAGAGAGGCGGCAGAGAAAAAGAGAGAGAGGAAGAGAGAGATAGTGAAGAAAGAATAGAAGAGAGCAAAAAACTACCTGCCATCTAGCGGGTATTTATTTGAGGGAATGAGAGAGAGACAGAGACAGAGAAAGAGAGAGAGAGAGAGAGGAAGAGAGAGAAAGGAGTGGAAGAGAGAGAGAGACAGACAGAGAGAGAGAGAAAGAGACAGAGAGAGAGAAAGAGACAGAGAGAAAGAGAGAGAGAGAGAGAGAGGAGTGGAAGAGAGATGAATAGAGAGAGAGAGATAAAGAGAGAGAGAGAGAGAAAGAGAGAAAAGGAGAGAGAAAGATAGAGAGAAAAAGAGAGAGAAAGAGAGATGAATAGAGAGAGAAAAAGAGAGAGATGAATAGAGAGAGAGAGAAAGATGAATAGAGAGAGAGAGAAAGAGAGAGAGAAAGAGAGAGAGACAGAGAGAGAAAGAGAAAGAGAGAGAGAAAGAGAGAAAGAGAGAGAGAGAGAAAGAAAGAGAGAGAAAGAAAGAGAAAGAAAGAGAAAGAGAGAGAGAAAGAGAGAGAGAGAAAGAGAGAGAAAGAGAGAGAGAGAGAAAGAGAGACGAAGAGAGAGAGAGAAGGAGTGGAAGATTGAGGAAGTGACAGAGATGAAAAAAAAAAAAACTACCTGCCATCCAGTGTAAGTATTCTTTTTACAGATTTCAAAGATCCTTTTTATATTTTCATATCATAGATATGTCATGAAAAAACAAAAAACAAAAATAAATAAATAAATAAACATCGACAATAATGGGTCGAGTTTTCTTCTCTTTTTTTAAAACTCTCTTTGATCTAGACATTTATTTCAAGTGGTTGCAAAACAATAGCAGAGAGAGAGAGAGAGAGAGAGAGAGAGAGAGAGAGAGAGTAGTAGTAGTAGTAGTAGTAGTAGTAGAGAGAGAGGGGAAATAGGAGCTATTTTTTTGCAATCACCTTAAAACAAAAACAAAAAGGAGAACAAAACCTAACCTATCACTGTCGATCTTTATTTTTTTTACATGACATATTTTTAATATGAATTTTTTTTCTAATTTAAAAACTAATCTAATAGTTTTCAGTAGAATTATCTTCCATGAAAATTAATAGACATAATAATTCAGGAAAGGTTTTTGTAATTTTTATTTTTTTTTATTTTATCGTTTTAATCAATTAGTTAATATCGACTAAACTGTTGCATATATATATAGTAAAATAAGACAATAAAATTACAGATGAATAATGCAAGAATAGTTATGCAAATGAGGCATACAAATAGATGTGTTTGGGTTGTATCTCTAATGGGTCGTTCAGTTTTAAAGGGTCGGTATTATAAATTGAAAATTTCGGATGCTTTACTTGGTCTTTTGGCTAAGATCAAAGTGTAGTATCTGTTCCCCATAGACTGGTATTGTCTTGGCCTCCGGGGCTTGATTTACGCCGGTCTATGGGATTGTCCTGTGCAGTTCTAGGAGGTCCACCCTCCCAGGCTTCGCCTCCCCTCTTTGGGGAGGAGTAAGTTTATTGCTTACTGTCTGAGGCGCCCCTACCGGGGAATGCCGACGGGGCTGCCCAGGCAATTTTTAAATGGCCAGAGTGCTCACCTCTCGAGCGCTGGCTTTTAACCCCACTTTCTCGACCCAAGCTGTGGTCACATCTTACCTGTGGGAGTAAGATAAAACTGGCCTTGTGCCTAACTCCTGGGGAGGAGTAAATACCTATTATAAATTGAAAATATAAGCCATTATAAATCGCCAATGACATCGGCGTGGATACATCATAACATTCATCAGAAAAACAAAAGGGAAAAAAAGGTTTATTTTTGTTTTTTGATGAAAAAAAAAAATGACACAATACTGGTCTACTACTCTGATGATGAAATTTTATTCCATAATTAATAAGATTAAAGTTAAAATAAAAAAAATAAATACTAAATTAATTTTGCATTGATAATGGCTTATATTTTCAATTTATATATATATATATATATATATATATATATATATATATATATATATATATATATATATATATATATGATAAAGATATCATTCTGTCAAAATGGAGAACCAAACATTCTAGCAAAAACTATGAAGATATAAAAACACCCTATATATATATATATATATATATATATATATATATATATATATATATAAATAATTCATTATATATATATATATATTCCCTGCGCCGACTGTGGAAAAATATATTTCGGCGAGACACAACGTCCGTTAAAGAAACGAATATATGAACATAATCGTGCCATAAAAAACGGCGATACCTCAAATGCACTATGCACTCATATGATCTCATCCGGCCACCACTTCAATACCCATAAGGCAATCCCTATCAAACATATTCATGACACCAAACTTCGACGTCTCACAGAATCCTGTCTGATCCTATGTCATAAGAACACCATTGCCCAAAGACAAGGTTTCTATAATATTGCTTTTCCTTCGGCTAGATCGATTTTATACGAGATGAATCTAAATGAATACGACTCTGGCTAACTTTTAACCCTTGTCTCTCGTATTCCCCTCCCCCCTTCCTCCCCTCTTCCCTTGTTTCGTCCCTCGACGTTAACTGCCCCAATTACTACTAATCCTGTAGACTTTTGACGCTCTCAGCCCGAATTCAATCAGCAGGCGATATCTAAGCACTGATTTTTTCTCTCTCTCTTTTTTTCTTCTTTAATAGTTTTCGACAACAACATGTCGATTTACCCTTTCTCACGTTTGCTCTCGCTTTCTCTTCTTCTTCGTTTCGTCTTCTTCAACTGACGTTCTAAAGATACTGGTTGATTGGTATCCCTTTCTTCTTCTTCCTCTTCTTCATCTTCTTTTTCTTTCTCTTTTCATAACATTCCTCGCATTCCTTTTTCTCCCCGTTTTGTTGTTCTCTGCACGTGACATTTTCTTCCAATCGCATTCTCTGTATGAATTTGAAAACTTTTCCGTTTTGAAATAAAGTTTATTAACTGATCGAAAATGGTCGTATCTACGGCCGAAATATCTCGGTGGAACTTTACAACATGAGTTTTTGAGTTTATTTTTGTTAGTTGTTGAATTGTTTATTCTTTATTCCATTTTTATTTTTATATATATATATATATATATATATATATATATATATATATATATATATATGAATTATATATATATATATGAATTATTTCAAAAGATTATCTTATATTGTTGATTCAAGTAAACATGAGCGATTTTGATGGTAATATAGATGTGATAAATCAAAAAAACTTTTGCATTTATTTATTCGACGAGAAGAATACCCGTCCCAGGATGTGTAAAATGAAATCCCAGAATTGTGTACCACTTTTATTTCACTTTACAAAGATTAAAATCAAGATATAAAGCTACCAAACCTTATGTCTAGAATCCTTATTCCAATTTTGATCAAAATCTATTGCATGATCTTGATTCTAGAAAATGCCTAAGGCTTAAGCTTAAGGGGTCTTAAGAAGAAATTCAAATTCAAGGAATCTTGCTTAATTGGTGAATAATTACTACGGATTAAATTTAATGCAAATTTGAAATATTTTAGTTCTCAAATGGGAGATTGTGCCCATATTATGCCTCCCCCCCTTAAAAACTTTAAAATACTATAAAAAAATTGAAATTTGGCGAAATTTATCTAATACCTATTGTTCAAATTTCACAGAAATCTGAATCTTCATGAAAGGCTTCGACCACCTCTTTGACTCTTTTGTATAAAACTAAATTAAAATATCCCACATTACCCACCCTTACGTCTAGCAGCTGTGTTCCAAAATTCAGAATGATCCATTAATTAGTTTAGGAGTGAATCCTGTACATAGAAATATATAAACATATACACATACCTAAAACACACACACACACACACATTATATATATATATATATATATATATATATATATATATATTCGGAGAAAACTTAAATGCTTACTAGACTGCCCTCGAGTGTCTAAGGTCTCTCTGTACAGGGGTTTGTCAGGACAACCTGGCATGAGGATACTTCGATTTACAAGTAAACCCTGACTAAATATTCAAAATAACAATATTCGAGGAATGTTGCACTTTCTCAAAGTGATGTTGCCTATACTAACAGCACTAAGCTGGATACTCCACCAGACTAGATTAATTCTTGTCCTGGAATCCGGTAAGACCAAGAGACCACAAGAAAGATATACTATAACATGTTATACTGGTCAATTGGAGAGAGGGAAATTAATATATGTGATTTTTTGAAGGCTTACCAAACCATTCTGTTCAGGAGATCAATCATCACCACAAAAGACTTTTTATTTCAAAGTTTATTTATTTATCATATATATCCAAATAAATAATCTTTGAAAGAAAAAGTATTTTGTGGTGATGAATGATCTCCTGAACAGAATGGTTTAGTAAGCCTTCAAAAAATCACATATAAATGCTCTGTACTCTGTAATCGAGTATCATCGAGCTTATTTTTATTGGCTTAATCTCGGTCTTCACTGAATAAACAATCTTCTAAGTGAAAAATCTAAATCTCTCTCTCTCTCTATATATATATATATAGTCTTGGAAGTTTCTTAACCATTAAAACTATATTAAAAAAAAACAAAATAAAAAAACCTTAAGTCCCAAGTCGTTCAGTGGAAAATCACTCGTGTAAGTCAATTTAACTTTTCAGTTATTATATTAGTTTGCTTCTAACATTATTTAAGGGATCATCAGTTGTTTACCATGAAAAACTGTTTCGGGAATTTAAAAACAAGACCGTATTTAATTTCATGGCTTCCCAGCAGAGTTGATCAGACCCCACTTCCCTTAAAAGACAAAAACATAAACGTTCCGTATACTAAACCTAAGTTTTGATCCGTATAAATGTTTTGCTAACTTATATTAGTTATTAAAAAAAAAAAAAAAGTCCTCCTTACCTGTGTTGTTCGTCTGTCTAATAAAATTTATCCGTTACTTACAAAAATGTTGCTGCATTTTAAAGTGTGTAGACGAATCCATTACACTACTTTTTAGGTGATTAATGTATTTTTAGTTTTAGTTATATAGCACGTATCACAAGTGAAAAAAAAACCAAATAAAAGTGATCGATCGTAGGTTCTACAAGAGATAATAAAAAATATTTTTTATAACATCCGACTGGTCATTGCAGAAAGATTCGACAGTCGCCCCTCCCCCCCCCCCCCTTCATTATTGAAGATTCCAAAATCAGAATTAAGAACGGTTTTCCGATTTTGGAATCTTTGATAACAACGAGAACTGATGAATCTTCCTACGATAACCAGCCAGATTTTATCCTAAATCCAGGATGACCAGATTGATGAAACCCTGGTATCTCTAACAGATAGTGTAATGTATAGTATTTACATAAAATAATATATATATATATATATATATATATATATATATAATTATTAATGACAATATATGTATTACCATATACCATCAGTTCCTTTTACTTTGTAGTCTCCTTTGAAGATACGGCTGACATTATGTAACTAGCTCTAAAATGTTGTACTTAAATGAATTTTCGTACCTAAACGACCTAAATTAACATTGATGTAACTTTAGTAGGAAAAAAATAAATTATCTTCAAGTGAATTAGAATTTTATAAATAAATTATAGAACTTATTAACTATTTTAGGAAATATTACTGAATTAAAATTTTAAAATTGTTCGCACTACATTTTTAGGATAAACTAGCTTTGAACGAAAAATTCAAAATGGCGTAATAACGTGATCTCACAGATGTGAATTTTTGCTTTTTCTTTTTTGTTTGTTTTCACCCTAAAATGAAACTACTGTATAGTGTAGGTGTTTTCAAGACACTTTAATCCAAGAACTTTTTACTCTTTGTGAATTTTTCTGATGATTTTGTAGTGTTGCAGAGACGATATTGACATAAAAATGTCGTTTGGCACAAGACAAATGAAATGGACCGTAAAAAATATATCTCACAGAAATTTAATATTTTTTCGAAATGTGGAAAAATAAAAATAATAAAATAAAACAATGGTTATTGGAATATAATATAAACTGACATATATATATATATATATATATATATATATATATATATATATATATATATATATATATATATATATTAACAAGTAAAAGGTTAGATGTGTAAAATACAATATCTATTAAGTCATCAGTTGTTCAATAACTGTGGAAGGTGTGGGGGCAAACATTGGTAGTGGTCGGAGTTTATTTAAACCATGAAAGAGACATGTTTATTGAACCCTTTTAAATTTAGCCTTGAGGTCAGAGAGTGGAAATGTTAAAAATCTGGGTCGTATAATAGGACGGTGATGGGGAGAGGGAGGGCGAGAACAACACCAATTTTTGCCCCCATACCTTCCACAGTTATTGTAATGTCTCCCACCATCTTGATGAGCCCATAACTGATCTTATCATTAGCGACCTCTTTTGGCTTACATAACACTAGCTCACTTCCCCTCCCTAATGATGTTATAACTCGAACCGCCACCATCGCCCCCTACTCTCTACAGTTAACTCAATTTCCAACCGCCACCATCTATTCGTATCACATGATTTATTTTTTCATAAACAGCCCTTCAGGCCCACCCCGGCTACCACCATTTGTTTTAAACATTTTGTACTTGTGTGTTATTTTCTTCAGACAATCATCCTGAGGAAGTCTTAAAATAAAGATGAAACGTTGATGAATATATAAATAATATTTTTTGTTTTGCTTTTTTCATTATGTGAGAACACTTTATCATATATATATATATATATATATATATATATATATATATATATATATATATATATATATATATAGTGTATGTATTATATTAGTTTCTGTAGATGTTAATCCGTTGAAACTCCAGTGTTTATAAAAAGTGCTCAATAACAAGTAGAGCTGTTTTTTAGTATAATTTTTTATTTATACAAACATTATTGGTTACATATGTGCATACATGTTTCGGTTGTACTCTTCACAGAAAGTCAACGTGTGAAGAGGTTGACTCTCTGTGAAGAGTACAACCGAAACATGTATGCACATATGTAACCAATAATGTTTGTATAAATAAAAAAATTATACTATATATATATATATATATATATATATATATATATATATATATATATATATTATATGAAAGAATAAACTTTTAGAAAATTAAACGTATTGTGAATTAAAACAAAAGCTCAATATACAAGATAGAGCAAGAATAATAAGAATAAGAGCTTTCCTAAGAATTTTAATTTCTTTGAAAAGCCGGCTTAAGGAACGAAGGAGAGGAATGGTGAATTATTATTATTCATTATTTGCCCTTGCTTTGAACTACGAATGATTTTGATTTGCATCTATCTGCGAATCTAATTATTTTTAATCGACTTATCTTATCTTATATATATATATATACGAAAAATACGCTCTATAAAGTTAAGGGCGACTAATAAGACAATTTTCTGCATGTTAATCACTTAGGAAGTGAAACAATCGAAATAATAGTAAGCAAAAAACAACGAACGCTGCTATCACCAATGAAAACAATTACATAAAAATACATTAAATATATATACATATAGTACATGAGCTAATATAATATATATATATATATATATATATATATATATATATATATATATATATATATATATTCATTTTATACGTACATTACTTTTATGTACGTATAAAATTAGTATATATATATATATATATATATATATATATATATATATATATATATATTTGTGTTATAATGGGATAATTCCAGGAAGAAATCTGGGTATGAGAGCTCAATGTAGTAAACAGAGCAAGAATAACATAAAATATAATAACACGAAATCACATAATTGTCGATGCAATAATTTATTTCAACCGTGCGGTTTTTTCAAGCATCACTCAGACAATTACATTTTTGAGACTCAAAAATGTAATTGTCTGAGTGATGCTTGAAAAAACCGCACGGTTGAAATAAATTATTGCATCGACAATTATGTGATTCCGTGTTATTATATTTTATGTTATATATATATATATATATATATATATATATATATATATATATTAATTTTATACGTACATACGTACATTTCTCTTATGTACGTATAAAATTAATATATAATCTATCTCTCTCTCTCTCTCTCTCTCTCTCTCTATATATATATATATATATATATATATCAGCTCACGCATCACATAAATGCTATAGCTAAGTACATATTTTGTTACAGGTGGAATTACCACTGTTTCATCTACAAGGAAGCCGGTTTAATTTCCTAAATCTATACTTACCTCGTGAGGTCAAACTACTCTTACATATTTGACCTAGATTATTAACACTGACACACCAAATGTTTGGCACACACACACATATATATATATATATATATATATATATATATATATATATATATATATATATATATATATATATATATATATTATATATATATATGTATGTAAAAATAAAAATGTCTGAAACATTGTTTCTTTTATTCCTCACATATATATATATATATATATATATTGTCACATGTTATATGTTACTAGATGTACCCGTGACCCGTTGGGTCACAAGCATTATTTATTCTACTTTGATTTAATTAGAACATTCATAAACTGTGACGTCATATCTTTGAATACATTATTTTCGCATAATTAATAGTAAAGTAGTAAAACCTAAGGATCTTGGCCTATTTTTAGAATTGTGAGATTCTTTAATCTTTCTAATAGTTTAGTCACTTCCAATTTTAATATTATATCCCAATGAATAACTAAAAATATAAATCTCTTTTAGAAATGGTGTTCTTGTTTAGAAAGCATTGTTTGTATCGTAATATGAATTATTAAAAATATGAACGCCATACAATGCATTTTAATTTTATTAACTTATTTTTTTGAAAAAAATGTTCAATTAAATTTTCGAAGATATACTTTATCATCAGAATTAAAAAAAAAAAGAAAATATATTAAAATACCTTTTCTTTTCTTTTCTCATCGTTTTTTTTTTTTTTTTTTTTGTGTGTTTTCAATTCGTCTGTTGTTCAAGCGAATGTGGGATGAGGGTCTCTTTACTTTCAACAAAAGACGAATTGAAAACACCAAAAAAAAAAAAAACAACAAAAAAACGATGAGAAAAAAATGAAAAAAAAAGGTATTTTAATATATTTTCTTTTTTTTTTTAATTCTGATGATGAAGTATATCTTCGAAAAATTAATTTAAAAAAAAATTAAAATAAGTTAATAAAATTAAAATACATTTTATGGCGTTCATATTTTTAATAATTATAATTTAATCAACCTAAATTGGGATCTGCGCAGCGAGATGTCTGTTTACATTAGTGTTAAATTTCTGCATGTCAGTACTGTTGGGGAACAGGGGGCAGGGAGGGAGTTCCAGAGGCCAGCAGTACGAGGAAAGAAGCTATTTGAGTAGAATTTAGATGGAAATGCTGAAAAAAGAGAGTCACTTTTTCTCTAAATATTCAAAGACATTAACAAATATTAGAGAGTGGTTGAATCAACAGAATGAAATACATAGATAGCTAAGAGAGAGAGAGAGCGAGAGAAAGAGAAAGAGAGAGCGAGAGAAAGAGAAAGAGAAAGAGAGAGAGAGAGAGAGAGAGAGATGACTTACTTGTTTAGTTAATTATAATTACCGCTAATTAGAACAATTAAAAGATCATTTATTTTCAAACATAACTCAATCCCAGGACTAAACCATATTTTAGCATGATTTTTTGTGTTCTTAAAATCTCTGTTTATCTGCTTCCAAACGAGGGGAGAGTTAGACACAAAGTCGGTTTTTAATGTGGGGAAAATCCAGTTCCCCAAAAAGGGTCACTCTCGATTGGGACTAAACTAAAAATTGCCCCAGTCTAGAAGGATATCGTATTCACTGATCGCGAATAAAAAAAAAGATAGTGTTGTATCCGAACAGATACTACACTTTGCTTCTAACCAATTTATTTAGTTAAATAACAATAATTTTCTTTGGCTTATTTTTATTTTCTTTTCCTATTTGTTTTGTGGAGATGATGGGGGGGGGGGTCGACTGTCATTTTTTTTTACAACAAAAACTTTTGCTAACTCTAAACTAGACGCTATCACCAAAATACCGCAATCACTCCATGGCTTTTATCCTACTTTCAATGAAATTTTATTTACAAAAATAAATATACATGAGTAAAAATGGGGAGTGGGACAATCTACAAACACCCAAAAAGAATGAAAAATAAAGAACCAAACAAAATGCTAACGGGGTAGGTTAGTAAGGCCCTCCCAACCCATTTGCTAAGTGTCAGACCGCACACTGTTTCCGGGTGAACCGAAAACAAGCAGGTTAGTTTCTAAATGGGAGTGGGAGCTAAGAGGGACATCAAAAGTAATAATAATAAAAAAAAAAGATTGGGAATGGATAGTGTCCTCCAATATAGAAACAATGTTTAGGGATGGCCAAGGGCAAAATAAATAGTGGGGAGTGGGTACGTTTGGAGGCTCTCTAGTACCAAATCAAAAGGCAAAGGAAGACAGAAAAAAAAAGCCATAGGGAAACAAATGTTGATTTACTCACATTTACAAACACTCACTTCAGATGGCCTTTTGGCTAAGATCAAAGTGTAGTATCTGTTCCGATGGATACTGCACCCTATAGACTAGTATTGTCTTGGCCTTCGGGGCTTGATTTACGCTGGTCTATGGGTCTGTCCTGTGCAGTTCTAGGAGGTCCACCCTCCCAGGCTTCGCCTCCCCTCTTTGGGGAGGAGTAAGTTTATTGCTTACTGTCTGAGGCGCCCCTACCGGGGAATGCCGACGGGGCTGCCCAGGCAATTTTTCAAACCCCACTTTCCCGACCCGACCTTGGGTCACATCTTACTTGTGGGAGTAAGATAAAAACTGGCCTTGTGCCTAACTCCGGGAGAGGAGTAAATCAATACTCACATTTGCAAACAGATATGTTTACATTTTTTTTTTTTTAAATATATTTGTATAGTTTTTAAATATATATATTTACAGATTTAATTGCTATTTATATATTTTCAAAGTTTTTTTTTTATATCTACAATTTCGTCTAAATATGTGAAAAACGAAAAATGCCTTTTTTTTTTTTAGAAAAATTTGAAACACGTAAAATGAAGAAATATATCCAATGGCGTGCAGAGGTCTGGCGATTCCCAAGGGATTGTCTGCCCCAAAAACTAAAGTATAAGTCCTAGTAATGAGAAATATTATGAGAAAAGGGAGATAGTTTGGATATGATTGGATACCTCCCTATTTAAATGCCGGGGGGGGGGGGGCACCAACCTGCGCCCCCCCCCCCCTGCACACCACTATATGTTTATTTGCATCCTCTGCAGAAGGTTAGACACAAGGTCAGGTGGGTTTTTGAAATGTCTACGCACTAGGTGAAGTGCACTTTGACCTACAAAAAATGCCTGAGCAGCCCTGTCGGCATTTGACAGTAGAGGCCCCCAAGCGATTAGCAATAAACTAACCCCTTCTTAAAGCGAAGGTAAAGCCTGGGAGGGTGGACCTCCTAGTACGGAACAGAACCATACCTCAGCCTGACAGCAACAAAACCACTGTCAGACTGAGTGTCGAGGACGTATCTCCGATCGACAAAACAAAAAAAGGACGATAAATTTTATAGAAAATAGTTGGACTACCTTTCTTCGTCGGGTAGATCCATTGAAAATGCGACATAAATGTTGAGATGAACGCGTGGAGATGAATTGAAAGTAAGCGATAATGAGGAATTCGTTAATTACAGCCTTGTGTCTGCCTTGTTGAATTTGTGCATTTAAAAAAAAAAATATTTTTGTCAAAACTTTCAGTGTTTGAAAACTGTCCGCTCTGAAGCTGTGTTTGAGTTGATCTGTAGACGAGAGGAGGATAATAATTATAATGATTTTGAGGATGAAGGGTTAGGATTAGTGAAATGACAAGTGGGGAGTTGATAGGAAGAAGAGGAAGGAGAAGAAGAAGAGGAGGAAGGAGAAGAAGAGGAAGGAAGAAGAAGGCGGAAGAAGAAAAGGACGAAGGGGGATAGAGAATAAGAGGAAGGAGGAAAATGGAGGAAGAAGAAGAGGAAGGGGGAAAAAGGAGAAGAGGAAGGGGAAAAAAGGAGAAGAGGAAGGAGGAAGAAGAAGAGGAGGAAGAAGGAGGAAGGAGAAGAATGAGAAAGAAGAAAAGGAGGAAGGAGAAGAAGAAGAGGGAGGAAGAAGAAGGAGGAAGAAGAAAAGGACGACGAGGGAAGGAGAATAAGAGGAAGGAGGAAAAAGGAGGAGGAAGAAGAGGAAGGGGGGAGGAGGAAGGAAAATAAGAGGAAGGAGGAAAAAGAAGAAGAGGAAGGTGGAGGAAGAAGGAGGAAGGAGAAGAAGAGGAAGGAGAAAGAAGAAAAGGAGGAAGGAGAAGAAGGAGGAAGAAGAAGAGGAAGGAGAATAGGAAAAAGGAGGAAGAAGAAAAGGAGGAAGAAGAAGAGGAAGGAGGAGGAAGGAGAATAGGAGGAAAGAGAAAAAAAGAGGAAGAAGAGGAAGGGGGAGGAAGGAAGGAAGAAGAGGAGGGAGGAGGAAAACGGAGGAAAGAGAAGAGGAAGGAGGAAGAAGAAGAAGAAGAAGAAGAGGAAGGGGGAGGAAGAATAAGAGGAAGGAGGAAAAAGGAGGAAGAAGAAGGAGAAGAAGAGGAAGGAGAAGAAGAAGAAGAAGAAGAAGAAGAAGAAGAAGAAGAAGAAGAACAACAACAACAAGAAAAAGAAGAAGAGAAAATCTAGAGGAGGAAAAAAATAATAATGCTAACAGAGGAAGAAGAGGATGAAGAAGAGAAAAAGAAAGAAAAGGAGGAAGAGAAGAAGGAGAAAAGGAAGAGAAAAACAAAAGAAGAGAAGAAAAAAGAGAAAGAAGAAGAGAAAGAAAATGCCAATAATAATAATAATAAAAACAATGTGATGACACCAGCCTCGGCTGATACCACACAAAATAGTCATGAAGGGTCAAGGAGGATGGAAAGACCGAGGAGAGAGAACACTAACCAGACCTCCACTGGAAGAGTGCAGAGAGCACTGGGACATCAGGGAGGTTGTTGCAATAACGCAAAGTCATTTGCAATAGTTATCAAAAGAGGTGAAGAGTTACGTTTTTTTTTGTTTTTTTTTTATTATTCTAACATATGTTATCTGATGAATTTCTCACCATCAGACCTAAATAGCATTGCATCTGTTAAATCAAGAATTGATTCTGCCCGGCCAGTGAAAGGTTGTCTTCCTTTGATCAATGAAGGGTTGTCTCCCTTTGAATCAAAGGAGGCGTGTGAGCGCTCTATCCCTTAATAGACTTCACGAATGGCCTATGCTGGAAATCTCATTTCTTTGATCAATCATAACTCAAAAACCAATAAACCAAATTAGTTAAAACTTTGCACAAAATTTTTATTTGATAGGTTCTATAAGTGTATAGAATTTCAGCATCATTAGTCAAGGCAACCCAGAGATCTAGAAAAGTCAGGCATGATTTTGTGTTATCCGTGTGTACGTACGTATGTGCCACCCTGTATCTCATCAACTATTTGATGGATTCAGCTGATTTTTGGCAGAGATAGAGGTTCTAGGGTCTAGTTGATGGCATTTTAATTTCAGTTTACCATATACCTTAGTTTTCCAGAAAATTCAAAAAAACCTTATGAGAAGGCATTGTATTGAGGCATAGCCTTTACAAAACTTGTGACATTCCATGATAAATGCCAGTATACTGAAATCATATGCCCTTAATAGGGTTAAGATGAAAATTCATATACACCAAATGTACAAAAGCAAGGAAATTCCCAAATTTTTACACTTTTATTGTCATTAAGGGTATGACTACATATCAACCAAACCATTTCATTATCACATCACTACAGTATAAATCTCTATGCATGAGTGGATGAAGTGTGTGAGGTGCGCTGAAGAAAAATTCCTACCAGTAAAATACATATCCCTGTTGTGCTCGCATACCCTTAATGACAATAAAAGTGTAAACATTTGGGAATTTCCTTGCTTTTGTACATTTAGTGTATATGAATTTTCATCTTAACCTTATTAAGGGCAGTATACTGGCATTTTTCATGAAATCATTCAAAACTTCAATCACTTCGACAAGTATAGACAAACCGGAAATACTAAATAATTATAACAGGAATGCGGTTAACCTTTTTTTAATGACATACCTTCTCCCGCAAATTATACTTCAGTTTTAGATATTAACAAAATCTTTTAAAAATCGGTTTAGCAGTATTTAATAATTTGCTATAAATATGTCAGGAAGAAATGTCGTTTGTCTCCGCGTTTTTCTTTTCTCAAAACCAAGATGAGTATTGATTTACTCCTCTCCAGGAGTTAGGCACAAGGCCAGTTTTTATCTTACTACCACAAGTAAGATGTGACCCAAGATCGGGTCGGGAAAGTGGGGTTTAAAAATTGCCTGGGCAGCCCCGTCGGCATTCCCCGGTAGGGGCGCCTCAGACAGTAAGCAATAAACTTACTCCTCCCCAAAGAGAGGAGGCGAAGCCTGGGAGGGTGGACCTCCTAGAACTGCACAGGACAGACCCATAGACCGGCGTAAATCAAGCCCCGAAGGCCAAGACAATACCAGTCTATGGGGTGCAGTATCCATCGGAACAGATACTACACTTTGATCTTAGCCAAAAGGCCAATTTACTGTATGAGTAGTGGATTCGGTTCTTAGACATCTAAAAGCACAGGTGAAAATCACAGTTCCAAATAAATTAACAGAGAGGTGAGCACTCTGGCCATTAAAAATTGGCTGGGCAGTGGGCAGCCCCGTCGGCATTCCGCGGTAGGGGCGCCTCAGGCGATTATCAATAAACTTACTCCTCCCCAAAGAGGGGAGGCAAAGCCTGGGAGGGTTGACCTCCTAGAACTGCACAGGACAGACCTATAGACCGGTGTAAATCAAGCACGAAGGCCAAGACAATACCGGTCTATGGGGTGCAGTATCCATCGGAACAGATACTACACTACAAAACCAAGATGAGTAGTTCGAGTAGATAAAGTTCCTATTTACTTGCCTCCCCACGAGGGCAGAGTTAGACACAAGGTCGGTTTTTAATGTGGAGAAAATCCCGCTCCCCCAAAAGGGGCACTAAGGATTGGAACAAAAATAAAAATTGCTTCAGTCGAGAGGGATTTCTCCTTCACTGACCGAGGACAGAAAAGATGAAGTGTAGTATCAGAACAGATACTACACTTTTGCTCCTAGCCAAAAGGCCAGGCAGTTTATATATATATATATATTTATATATATATATATATATATATATATA
The DNA here is from genome assembly GCA_963556195.1 of Sepiola atlantica. Taxonomy (NCBI): domain Eukaryota; kingdom Metazoa; phylum Mollusca; class Cephalopoda; order Sepiida; family Sepiolidae; genus Sepiola; species Sepiola atlantica. The sequence goes on along the minus strand of OY744554.1, from coordinate 11,696,258 downwards.
TATATATATATATATATATATATATATATAACTAGTAGGGCTACCCGGCGTTGCTCGGGAAAAAAGTGTATCATATTTCTCTTAAAACTTTTATCTCTTTATCTCTCTCTATACTTCTCTCTTTCCCCCTCCTCCGTTTTCCCTCTCCCTTCGCCACCCCTCTTTCTCCTCTGCCCATTCCACTCTCTGTAAACACACATACACACAAACAACTTTTCTTCATATAGATACATCGAGGAATGAGTCAGCATAAGGAAGGTAACTCCTTGATAAAAAAATTAGAGTTATTTCCCTTTAGTACATAAAATGGCTGAAAAACCGACCTGCGTCAGTTTAGGGTCAAATTATGAATAATTTTTTTCTAAATTTTAGATATTATTCAGCCGGACAATGCTGATCAAGAAAATACCAACTTTGTGGCTGTTGTGTAGTTTTTAAAACTTTTTGTTGGGCACACACACACACACACACACACACACACACACACACACACACAGACAAGTGGCCTTTATATGATAGAAGAAAAAGACTAGCTGCACCAACTCAGTGTAACATATTTCTATTAAAACTTCTCTCTCTCTATCTTTCTTTTCTTCCTCTTCCCCTATTTCCTCCCTTCCCCTCCCCACCCCCTCTTTTTCCTCCGTTCAGTCCATTTCTTCCTGGACATACACCGACAACTCTCCTTTATATTATAAAGATCCCCTGCAGAATGAGTCGGCATTTTCTTTCCAAATTAGTACATAAAATGGCTGAAAAACCGACACCCTCCTTGATAAAACCCACAAAGAATAAATCAATTAAAATGGCTGAAAACTCGACTCTTTAGTTAAAACTAGCAGGGCTACCCGGCATTGTCCGAGGCAAAAGTGTAAAATATTTCTATTAAAATTTCTATCTATCTATCTTTCTCTCTTCCCCCACTCCCAAGATTTCCCCCCTCCCACTCCCCAACCCCCTCTTTCTCCTCCGCCCAGCCTATTCCTCCATCTGGACACACATACACAGACAAACTCTCCTTTATATAATAGATTCCTCAGGGAATGAGTCGGAATTTTCTTTCCAAATTAGTACATAAAACGGCTGAAAAACCGCTCCCACCCCGGACATAACCTGGCTCCTAAAGAATTAAAAATAAAATTTAATTTTAGATATTATTCATCCAGGGCAATGCTGATCAAGAATATACATTTTTTTTTAATTCTAGATATTATTCATCCAGGGCAATGCTGATCAAGAATATACATTTTTTTTAAATTCTAGATATTATTCATCCAGGGCAATGCTGATCAAGAATATACATTTTTTTTAAATTCTAGATATTATTCATCCAGGGCAATGCTGATCAAGAATATACATTTTTTTTAAATTCTAGATATTATTCATCCAGGGCAATGCTGATCAAGAATATACATTTTTTTAAAAATTCTAGATATTATTCAGCCAGGGCAATGTTGATCAAGAAAATACCAACTTTCTGGCTGTTTGTTGTGTAGTTTTTGTTACTTTTAGCTAGACATACACAAACAGACAACTCAATAAGTCCCATGCCGAACTAATAAAACAACTTTTAAGCAAAATTCGACTTTATTCATCAACATAGTCTCCTTCTAGGGTGATACACCGATTCCAATGCTTTTTTAATAATTTGATGCCCTTTTTTGTAGAACGATTTGTCTTTGGCCTCAAAATACACCTCAGTTTCTGACCACTTCTTCATTGGAGCCAAATCTCTTTCCCTGGAGAATTCTGAATATGACCGTTGCCTTCTCCCCTAGCAACCAGACACCGTCATATTCCCGCTCGAGCGCTTTACTATCAGTCCTGACTGGTAACCTTGGCACAGGTTGATATGACGTCCTCAAACTTGTGGTGGGGCCGATGAGCTGATGCTATCTTTCATCTTTGTTAGCTAGACAATACCTCCCCCATGCTGTGGTTTAATAGGTATAAGTCGCTGCTGTCGGGAAGCACATCGCCTGTGTTTGTCTTCTCACATGTAGAATTGGAGAAATACAACAAAATGCTGAAATCAACAGACAGTTTGAATAACTTAAAAACACAACAAAGTTCTTGGTTTGCGTTTAAGATAATATTGTATTCTTCTTATATACAGGATATTGAGTTTTATATATATTAAAAAAAAATTTTTTATAGCAAATATTACTTAATCTTGCCTAATCAAAAAGGATTTGCTATAAAAATTTTTTTTTTTTAAATATATCAATCACTTGTTTTTGTCTTACTTCTCGACGCCGACATATTTCCATTTCTTGCATTGCGATAGCCTTCTAATACTCCTCTATATACGTATTACACACAATGCTTTAAGCAAACTACTTCTCATTATTTATTATTAAATATATATATAATGTTAGTTTAGATCAATATAATTTGCACATTGTTCCAAGAATTCAAAACCAACAAACATTCGGCGTACGATCGTTTCCAAGACTTTTTGGGGAAAAAATATTCTTCATTTTATGGTTATTTTTGATGATACCAAAAAGAGTCTTCGTCAGCGCCTTTTATACTATCGCGTATAAAAGCTTCATGATAGGAAGCATCAGATTTTTGCAGAAAAATTCAGTCCAACTGTCAGAGTATGAGATTGTAACAGCTCCGTATGTTGGTAGCAGTCTGTAAGAATGGAAAATGGACGTCCATTTTCCATTCTTACGGACTGCTATCAACATGCAAAACTGTTGCATACCCTGACGAAGCTAGGTATCTAGGGAAATGATTAGTCAAAAGACCAAAATAAAAATAAAAAAATAAAAAATCTGTTATGATTTTATTTTTATTAATAAATATCGCATCTAAACATGATTTTAAAGGCTTTTAGCCTCATTTATTATTAAATTCTTAAAAAGATCTTTAAAAAAAATTAACTCTCTTATTTTAATATTATATATATATATATATATATATATATATATATATATATATAAGTAAATTTCGTGTACAACAGAATCGTAGGATCAATTTTAGAGGAAGCATTATTTTAATCAATGAAACAGGCGGGTGGAAAAATAAAGGAAAATTGTTAAAATTACCTTAAGGCCTTATCGTCTGACCCTCTAAGAGGAAACGTCAGAATGGTAAATTAAAAACTAAAAGTCGAATGAGATATGAGCGGAAAAAATTAGACGGTCAGACGATAAGGCCTTAAGGTAATTTTAACAATTTTCCTTTTTTTTTCCACCCGCCTGTTTCATTGATTAAAATAATGCTTCCTAAAAAAAAATATATATATATATATATATATATATATATATATATATATATATATATATATATATATATATATATATACATATGTGTGTGTGTGTGTGGGGGGGGGGTGTGTGAAAAATGACAAACGGAAAACAGGTTAAAATGCAGGAGAAAAACAAAAACGAGAGATTTGACCGGTTTCTGAAGACGTTCGCATAAACAAACGAAACCGGTCAAATCTCTCGTTTTTGTTTTTCTCCTGCATTTTAACCTGTTTTCCGTTTGTCATTTTTCACACATTTCGTCTACCATGGCATTTCATTTTCATGACTTATTGTGTACCTTATCCTATATATATATATATATATCCAATAGTTCCCACTAACTACGCAGCCTGCATTGTGTTATGTCTAGAACCCCCCCCCCCCCTCCGAAAAATATATCATAAAAACAATTCCAGGGACACATTTATTTTTGTTTTCATCATGACTATGTTTTCGTTTTGTTTAACACTATATTTCCCCGCCCATTTTCTGATTTAATAGCACATTGAATAAGAACCCTGTCTCTCTCTCTTCGTAGTAAGTTCATAAAATATGATATATTTAGGTTAGCATCTCTGGTTCCTCAGTAGAAAGCCGAGAATCAGACCAGAAAGGCCCACCCGTGGGTTGGCATAATAGACCAACCCTTTCAAATACACAACATTTATAATAAAAAAAAAACAAAAAAAAACTCATTTCTCCAGCAATATACTCTCCCAAATCATGCCTAGTTTGTTATTTAATACCTTATTGAATAAGAACTCCTTCTTTTTGTAAAAAAAACAACTATATATATATATATATATATATATATATATATATATATATATAATAAAATTGAAATATAAGCCAAATTAGCAATACAAGATTAAATTTTTTTTTTTCTTACATTAATCCTATCGATTACGGAATAAAATTCCTTCTTCAGGGGTGACCAGTATTAAGTCATTTTTTTTTTCATTTTTTTTTTTTTTCATCAAAAAACAAGAATAAAGAAACTTATTTCTTTGTTAATTTGATAAACGTCTTTGATGGTACGACGTCATCGCCGTGCTGTTATGAAATGGTGGGTAGGATTCAAAAACCGGTGTCGAACGAGAAATGCGTTGGCACGCTGTACACACATTATATATATATATATATATATATATATATATATATATATATATATATATATAATAATAAACCAGGTAAAACATCCACAGGGTAGTAATCCAAAGAATTTTAACCGGGTTTATAAAAAGTGCTCAATATCAAATAGATCTCAGTTTGTAATAGCTGTTGATCGATAACATCGACATGCCAGTGTCGCAGATTTTGAACATGTCTGTGTAAATAAAAATAATCATATATATATATATATATATATATATATATAAAATGAACTCAACCACACACCCTCTTCTCTCTTTCATTCGGCCGTAGCGATAACTATAAAACACTAATTCCAGTCTTCTTATTTAAATTTAAAAAAACAAACAAACAAAACCCTAATCCTGAAGACGACTACGAAAGTCGAAAGCGCTCGAGAAAATGGCCGAATTAAAAACTATCGGCGAAGTACTATACGGATTGCCACCTGAATCCAGAAAGATGGCTCGACGGTTTGAGAACCTCACGAGGAAAATATACAAACGCGAAAGTTCCGTGATGTTCAACAACGCTTGCTTAGATAATGACTTGCTGCCTAAATATACATATATATACAGGGTGGGCCAAAATAAGGGTCCTATCTTAAAATTTGAATAACTTAAATTTGAATAACTTCCACAAAATAAAAGTTAAACTCACCAAACTTTATGTGTGTGTAGACTGACCCTTCCGAGATTTTTTGAAATAAACAAAACAAATTTTAGCCGAAAAACACTTCTTAAAACTTACAAAAACTAAAGTATTGTTTTTTACACTGTTTTGAGTTTTTTAAGCAAAAATAATGTTTTCTAAATGAGGGTACGTTCCTTAGGGCTAATACGGCTCATGCTTGCTTCGGAAGGGGTCCTTTACTTATTCTAAAAAAAAAAATTTTTTAAATCAATAAATAAAAAAGTTATGAATTTTTAAAAATAGGACCCTTATTTTTGCCCACCCTGTATATATATATATATATATATATATATATATATATATATATATATAAAGTGTAGAACTAAAAGCGAACTTTTAGGAAAGGTAAAACCTATTGTGAAATGTATACAGCTCAATATACCGGATAGAGCAGATTGTTGCATCCACGAACGAACCCTCTATTGGACTTTTTACCCTCTGGATTCTATCTATTTTGGCCGCACCTGAAGATGGTGGTTTCTGGAGTTTAACTTTGAAACCTCTCAATTTATTTCTCGTGCCTTCTAACGACCTACCTACAAATCACTTTTTGACACCGGATTTTTTTGAAATCGGACACTTGCTTGCATTCGGGCAGCTTTTTGCCTTGTTTTTTTCCCCACAATCTTTATTTTACTTTTTCAAATTTAAAATCTTGGCCTTTGCAACTTATCTATCCCAGCAATCTCCTCTGATGATAAGATTTTGATCTTTGAAAAGCGTGGCTTAAGGAAAAAATTAATTGAATAAATTGCTTTTTTGCGGAATATACCTTGCATTGAGCAACTGAATTGAAAAAAAGATCTGCCTCCGTCGCTTTTCTAATTCCTTTTCATCCTTCTACCTATATATATATATATATATATATATATATATATGATTATTTTTATTTACACAGACATGTACAAAATCTGGCATGTCGATGTTATCGATCAACAGTTATTATAAACTGAGATATCATCAGACAGAGTTAGAATCCGATCTTAACCTCACATCATATTTGGAGAGAATGTGTACATGTCTGTGTAAATAAAAATAATCATATATAAAGCTCTATTTGATATTGAGCACTTTTTATAAACCCGGTTGATATTCTTTGGATTACTACCCTGTGGATGTTTTTACTTGGAATATTACCATTATATATATATATATATATATATATATATATATATATATATATATATATTATATTTCCGTGTGTGTGTGTGTGTGTTCAGGTTCCTATTTCTTCAGTCAAAAGTAAAGTCGGTAATCAGACCATAAAGAACCCACCTGTGAATTAACAACCCCACCCTCCCATTCGAATATCCCTTACTTACAATTTTCATATAACATTCATAAGTTTTTAAAAATGGTTACTTTCTTTTAAGGCATCTAAATAATTTTGACGATTATTTAGATGCCAAAGTTAGGCATTTGGGTAGAAATATTTATTTTTAAATTATGTTTGATTATTTTAATTAGTTTCATGAGATTATGCCTAACTTTACGACATTGCGTCATTATTTTGATTGGTAGTTTTGTTTTACGGCATATCAACCCTTTTTGGGTTATTTAATGCCGAATCTGGTCATTTTGGTGAAAGTTTTTATGCTTCAAGTTCTTTATATCTTCAAATGTTTAATCATCGTTTTTGGTTTGGTAGTTTTGTTTTACGGCATATCAACCCTTTTTGGGTTATTTAATGCCGAATCTGGTCTTGTTTTCTTTCCCCTTTTAATATCTGTTTCTATTTAACTCATAGTTGGGACCCTAACAGGTACTACCACTCCGGGTCAGGGTGGACCTGGGAGCAATGGTAATTAAGAGGAGGCTCCACATTCTCCAAAGTCCGTAAGCCGGATCTCACCATCGGATGTAGTTTAAGGTCATATCCAGGACCGGGAGTAGGGTAGGAAAAATAAAAATAAAAAGGGGGAGGGAGAAAGGGAGAGGGGCTGTTGTTTTTGTTTTTGGTTTTGTAGAACATAATAGAATTTTACAAAAAAAAAAAAAAAAAAAAAAAAAAAACGTCAATGTAGGTGAATTTCGTCTCAGGGAGCCACAGGGCAGCCTGATCTGGTATCACCAGTATTTTGATTGGTTTTATGACATAACGTTACAGTCTTAATAGGTTTAACAACATTGCGTTAGTTTTAATAGGGTTTATGACATTGCGTTAGTTTTTTAATTAGTTCTATGACATTATCATATTGTTTTAATTAGTTTCATGACATTATATTGATTAGTTTTATGATATATTAGTATTTTAATTATTTTTATTACATTATATCTTAATTTCATGAAACTTATTATTTTAAATAGTTTATGACGTTATGTCATTATTTTAATTAGTTTTATAACATTGTTATTAATTTTATATAATTATGTTATTTTTTTAATAAGTTTTATGACATGTTATTATTTCAATTAGGTTTTTTAACATTTTTAATTATTTTTTATTAGTTTTACGAAAGTGTTATTTTAATTAATTTGTGATATTATGTTATTTTAATTAGTTTTATGACAATGTTATTATTTTAATTAGTTTTATGACAATGTTATTATTTTAATTAGTTTTATGACAATGTTATTATTTTAATTAGTTTTATGACAATGTTATTATTTTAATTAGTTTTATGACAATGTTATTATTTTAATTAGTTTTATGACAATGTTATTATTTTAATTAGTTTTATGACAATGTTATTATTTTAATTAGTTTTATGACAATGTTATTATTTTAATTAGTTTTATGACAATGTTATTATTTTAATTAGTTTTATGACAATGTTATTATTTTAATTAGTTTTATGACAATGTTATTATTTTAATTAGTTTTATGACAATGTTATTATTTTAATTAGTTTTATGACAATGTTATTATTTTAATTAGTTTTATGACAATGTTATTATTTTAATTAGTTTTATGACAATGTTATTATTTTAATTAGTTTTATGACAATGTTATTATTTTAATTAGTTTTATGACAATGTTATTATTTTAATTAGTTTTATGACAATGTTATTATTTTAATTAGTTTTATGACAATGTTATTATTTTAATTAGTTTTATGACAATGTTATTATTTTAATTAGTTTTATGACAATGTTATTATTTTAATTAGTTTCATGACAATGTTATTATTTTAATTAGTTTTATGACAATGTTATTATTTTAATTAGTTTTATGATGTAAGAATAAAAATTAAAGTAGAAAGAAGCAAAACATTTGAAATAATAAAAAAAATGGTGTTAAGTAAACAAAAAAGAACTGTAGCAGTTACATGAGTGAACTATTTTCCGTCGGTCTGAGTGGCCGGTAGTGAGAAGTGATTTAGCTTGGCGATTATGTAACCATTGCCTATTCATCGCACGAAAAAGAAACTCACGTAAGTTCAATGAGATTCATACGCGATGAATCATCTTGCCGCGAAACTTCAGTTCCAGACTGACTCCCAAACAGACAAGATGTAGATTCTGCATTCTCTACTGTCGCCCCGGTAAAGAAATCGAGGCACTCCAGGATTACGTTATTTCGTCTTGTCTGTCAACCCATTGTACAACCTTCATTTTGTTCCTGTGTTTTCAGTAAATAAACCTGCACACTTTTTTTTAGTTATGAAGCCATCGTTTATTTCGTGAGGAATGGGGATCCCATTTTGCTTATTCTATTTCAGTCAGATTCGGCCAGACGTATTACTCTTCCAAGTAAGTTCGTCATTCTGATTTTTTCCCCAAGATAAACCCTTGTAGCAGTCATAGATTAGATTTACTTTGTAATGCGTCCCTGTGAGTTGGTTTTGGCCAATCAGCTTGCAGGGCGCATTGATATCATTAATTCCCTAAGGGACTACTTGAGCTCCCTTAGGATATTGCAGACAATGATAAGACGGTACCCTGGCACCATCCAAGAAAGATCGCCTCAGCCTCTCTCTCCTGCCTCCTTGTCCACTGGACGCTCACGGCGCCTGCTATCTTCGCCTGAAGATATTTGAACTAAGAACTTTTTTTTTTATCTTCTTCTTTCGGACACTGTCCAAAGTTTCTTCCACCTATACCAAATGGTATAGGTAACCTGTAGCAGTTACCTCCTCCTTTCAAAACATAACTGCACCGGTTGGCCGTTAGGTGTCGCTTTTTCACCGACAGGTGGCGCTGAAAAGCGACACCAGAGTTATCTGCCTTTCTGACTATAAAAACCAGGTGCAAACGGAAAATCACCCTCTTCTTTACTCAACCGGCCTCGGCGGAACGACGCTGACACCAGCGCTCCGTCTCACTCTTTTCTCTTCAACTGGCCTCGGCAGAACGACGCTGACACCAGCGCTCCGTCTTACTCTTTTCTCTTCAACTAGCCTCGGCATAACAACTACCAACACATGTTTCTTCTGTCAACACGTGGTCAAACAACGGTAAGAGTTCTCAACTCATTTTCTTTGTGTACGGCTTTCAAAGACTTTCCCCACGCCGGATTCATTTCTTCTTATACCTTTTTCAAGAACTGTTTTTCCATCGACACACATGCATACATCACACACTTCATCATTCCACGTACACACACGTTCAATAAACGTTATTTGAACTACCTCATCTTGTTTGTTAATTATTACTCTGTCTTTGCATGCAACATTGCTTGATTTAACGTACACGCTTATAATCGGGGGACACGACCCTCGATCCGAACAAACCTTATATACGAATAAACCCCTTTCGTTTGTTGTTGTAAAATGGTTTTGTTACTTCATTAATACATTTCGTGTGTTTAACAATAATATAGATGATAACAAACCCTCTATTCTTACACCCTAAACTAAAATTGCGGGTATCTTTTACAATAATCCGCACAGTGAAAACGCTATAAAAACAAATATACAAAAAATAAAAGTAACTGTAGCCGATAAAAGTTATTTCCCAACTTATCTGTGACATTTGTTTGTATTTTTAAGCCGTTTCAACTGCTATTTATTAGAAATCAATATTTTTGTCACACGAACATTGGACAAACGATGGTTGGGGGGGGGGGGGTATCTAACGAGGTAAGGCCATTTTGTTTTGGTAAAAATACGTGCCAAAAAAAAAAACAAGATTTTTTTTTTTACATCTAATAAAAACCTATTTATAGTACGTAAAAATACAAACAAATTTCATAGGTAAGTAGGAAAATATCTATTCTCGACGTAGGTCACCGTCACTTGTTGCATATTTATTTTTTTTACCCCGTTCTCATTCGTTTTTTTTGGACCCCGTTGGCGACTCTGCGGATTATTGTAAGATACCCAAAATTGCTTCTCCCAGCTAAAATAAATTTTAAAACCCCCCAAAAAATAACCAAACTTAAAGTAAAAAAAAAATGCAGTAATTTAGTTCAGCAGTGAATCACTGAATCAGAAATCAAAATTGAAGAGTTCCATTCACTCAACCCAACCAACCGGAAGTGGTTTAGACATTGAATTTTTTATCCAAAAGTGGAGCTTAATGACAATTGTATCCTCTTCAAAAAGAAAAAAAAAATCAGACATCCCAAAGTCTTAAATTATACCAAAAAAAAATCACTGTTGACTGTTTTTAGAAAGTTTTAAATTATACCCCCAAAAATAAAATCACTGTTGACTATTCGTTTTATAAAATTTTAGGTACTCTTATAACTGACACGCTAGAGTTCCGTGACTTCGCGTCGGCAACGATCGGGCAGGTCTCGGAAGCGCCCGAGAGCTGACGAAGTATTAACTAATCAGGTTGCAGCATTCATTCGCCAAGCAGACGACAATATTTGAAAAAAAAAACACAAAAAACAATAATCGCCTTCTATTGCACCAAACAAGGAATTATTATCAGTTGGGTCAGGTTGTCGAATCTCCGCGACGGACTAATTCAAAAGCATAACATTTTCATTTCTTTCTTTGTTTTATGTTAAAAAAATATTGACAAAATGTTATCCCCCCCCCCCCCCCAAAAAAAAACATGTTCACAAACAAATCAAGCCATTTACATCTACACATTTGATTGACAATGGTTCGTTTCGCCCACCAAAAAATAAAAATATATTTATTTACAGTCCTTCATCTATGGTTTGTTCGTTTTTTTTTCTTCTTCTTTTTATCTATGTATTTTTTTCTTTGAAAGTCTTCCATTAAGCACTTGGCAGTTTCAGCCTCGTTTTCGTCTCGTCTCGCCAGCTCTCGAACGCTTCTGCGACCTGCCCGATCGTTGCCGAAGCTAAGTCACGGAAATCTGGCGCATCAGCTATAAGAGTACCAAATTTTTCATTATTAAAAAACACTGTTATAAAGTTTTAAATTATACCCTCCAAAAATCCTTATTTTGGTGCAATTTTACTTATAGGCCGATGCAGTTAATTATTTTCATGTAAAAGCATTATTTTGTACTTACTCAGTCATATTTTAGCTCTCACGCCCCGAAAAAGAATTTAAAAATATCAAGCAGAACTTTAATTAGAACGATTTTTCCATTTTCATAAACAACCTGTATTTGTGAGCGAGCCGACATTTTGGGCTGTGAGCGGTCGGTAGAATAGACAAGGGCATTAACTCCGTTTTTATTGTTAGGATTATAAAAAGAAAGAAACACATAAGCAATAGTAATAAAATATATATTTATTAAATAAAAAAATAGAAAATTAAATAATTATTTTTACTTTGTTCACCGGGATACTTTCCACGATATAATTTTCTTGTTTTTTTTTTTTTTTTTTTTTTTTTCATATTTACATGGTAACAGCGACCAAATATGGATAATAAAATATATATGTATTAAATTAAAAAATAGAAAATTAAATAATTATTTTTAATTTGTTCAACGGGATACTTTCCACGACGTGCCTACCTAGGGGACCCAATTTCGCGACACTTATCTGCCCTTAGTTCGCTAACCGGCCACTAGCCGGCCACTCCGAAAATGTCAGATTCGACATTTCATATCGCCCTTATGCAAATGGAAAAATCGTTCTAATTAAAGTTCTGCTTGATATTTTTAAATTCTTTTTCGAGGCGTGAGAGATAAAATATGACTGAGTAAGTACAAAATAATGCTTTTACATGAAAATAATTAACTGCATCGGCCTTTAAGTAAAATTGCACCCCTTATTTTTATTATTTTGCTAAAATTTTACATTATTAAATAATAATAATAATAAAAAAAAAACACTGTTCGCTGTTATTAGTGTTCGTTGTATTGATTATTTTAAATAAAAACTTCTAATTCTATGTTACTTCCGGTTGATTGTCTGCCCCTGTTTTTAAAAAAGGAAAGCAAATAGATTGTGATTCACACCAAAACTAAAGAAGTGCCTCCCCCCCCCCCAAATGCAGTAATTAAAAAAAAAAAATCTATGTAAGTATAAAACAAAAATTGATATAAGTAAAAACACACACACACACACACACACACAAATTAAATTAAGTAAAAATAAAAATCGAAAAAAAAAAATAAAATCTAGATACCTGGTCGGCTTGTCCATCACAAAAATCATTGTTGCATAAACATTTTTTTTTTTTAAAGAGTATGACAAAAAAAATGGACAGTCTTTTTCCCCCCTTCTTCCCTCTCTTCTGCTTGACACAAATATCATGATATTTAGTCGGCGTATAAGAGAGAGGGGATGGAGAGGGGGGGGGGGGTGACGTGTCCCTGACAATAGAAGAGGGTGTGCATTTGCCTGTGTAAAAAAAAAAGGCCCAGAAAGTTATAATTAAAACTAAAATGGGGTTACCCTACATTGGCCGACTGAAGGGAAGAACAAATAACACAATACAACAGAGGAACGAATGAAATGGGTTGGCTACACTAGCAAATGTATTGGGTTGGTCAAAAAGTTCGTTCGTTTTTTAAATGTTATCTTGGTACTGATATCGATCCTGACCCAGTTTTCGTGAGGTTCGACTTGGAAGCGTTCGGCTGACCTACGCAAACGCCCGAGAGTTAACGAGCCGATTTGTACCAGACGACAATTTTGATACGGAGCTGCGTCATATGATAATAATGTTTTGCTTGTTTTGTTAGGTTTAGGGTTAAAAATATTTATTTGATAACAGTAATTTCGCTCTGTTTTGCTTGTTTTATTTGTTATGTTGTTTTAAAAAATTTCTTGCAACTATAACTAAAAATTATAGGACGCAGCAACGTATCAAAATAAAAAAATAAAAATTATTTGATAACATTAACCTCGCTATGTTTTGCATGTTTTTTTTTTGTTTTTTTTTCGTTGTTTCTTTTAGAAAATTTCTTGAAAATATAACTTACAATAACAGGACGCAGCACCGTATCAAAATTGTCGTCTGGTACCATTCGGCTGTCAACACTCGGGCGTTTGCGTAGGACAGCCGAACGCTTCCGAGTCGAACCTCACGAAAACTGGGTCAGGATCGATATAAGTACCGTTATCTTTCCGGCCTACTAAAGATCGTTTTATATTCCTATTCTTCAAATCCTGTATTTGGTGTAGCGAGTATGTTGACGTCAGTGTGTAAATAAGCCTCCGGGAAGAGAAGTTCTTACATTTTTGCTTGTATTTCAGGCCTTGAAATGGAAGATCAAGCAGAGCACTACCGACATCTGATGCTTTTTTTTTTTTTACTACAGAATTTAAAAAAAAAAAAAAAAAAAGGCTACAGAAACCTGCATAAAGATATGCCGTGTGTCATAAATGGTTTGCTCGATTCCGAAAAGGAAAATTTTCAGTGAGATTCTCTTCGCTCTGACCGGCCAAAGATGATTGACAGTGACCATTGACCAAGTACAAGATTGCCGTTTGACAACCAGACAAATCGTAGACATTCTCAGGATTTCCGAATCGAGCGTGAAAAATGAATTGCATAAACTCAGTTATGTTTCTAAACTTTATGTTTGGGTTCCTCCTTCCTAAAAAAAACGAAAGAACTTTTTGGCCAACACAACATGTCCTCCTTGGTCCCTATTTAGTGGCCTCCCCACGAGGGAAGAATTCGACACAAAGTTGGTTTTCAATGTGGAGAAAATCCAGCTCCCCAAAAAAGGCACACTTTGGATTGGTACAAAAAGAAAATGGCTTTGGTCTAGAAGGATTTCTCATTATTTATCCTCTTATTCTTCTTCCCCTGTTTTTCTTCTTATTACTTGTCTACCTTTTCTACTTCTTCTTTATTATTATTATTATTATTATTATTATTATTATTATTATTATTATTATTATTATTATTATTATTCTTCCTTGTCTACTTTTTCTAGTTATTCTTCTTCCCCTTCCTCTTCTTTTTCTTCTTCTAACTAAACATCATCAATAAAAAAAAAACATTACAAATGCACTTAGGTTTAAAAAATCTCTTTGGGGGTTTTCTTTTTTTCTTTAAAGTATATATGTACCCTCATAAAATACCTCCACCCTCCCCCATGGAGGAAGGAAGCAACTATCCAAAACCTGATCCAGTCCAAAGAGAAATATCTTCTCTGCCCATTCGCCACATCAGATTAGCAGCTTCCTGTCTCTGACGTCATTGCCGGGACACGTAGCTTAACTCGACTTTTAATTGGAAAATGCCACTTTACTTAATTTTAACCTTTCGTGGAAATTTACTATTCTAACAATATTTTTCCACACATGCATCTAAACATTGTTACAGACGTACCCGTGATTCGTTGAGTCAGTATTTGTTATATATATATATATTATTAGCAGGCTACCCGGCGTTGCCCGGGGTCAGAAAAAGCAAAATAAATAAAAGAGATTAAAAAGTGTGTGTAACATCTTTATATTAAAACTTCCGTCCCTCTATCTTTCTATCTTTCTCCCTTCCCTGTTTCCCCCTCCCACTCCCCAAACCCTTCTTTCTCCTCCAACCAAACCATTCCTTGTTTTGGTACTGTTATATATGACGCGCCTGATTTCCGTGACTTCGCGTCGACAACGATCGGGCATGTCACGGAAGCGCCCGAGTGCTGACGGAATAATATCATTTTTTCTTTCTTTTATCTTATAAAAACATTGACAAAATTTTACATTATTTTCACAAAAAAAAAAAATGATTTTAATCTATGTATTTTTTCTTTGAATTTATTCGTCTTATATTAGCGTCTTTCAGTTAGAGCTTGACAGTTTGCATGCAGGGTTTGACTATCGCTAAGAACGGGAGCCCTAACCCTAACGGAAACCCGAACCCTAAACCTAACGGGAACCCTCACCCTAAACCCTAACCCATTTTCTTTCTATCTTTGTTTTATGTTAGTAAGTAGAAAAAAAAGAAAACCTTGACAAAATTCTCCCCCCCCCCCCCAAAAGTTCTTTCTACACATTTGATGGAAAATTGTTCATTTGACCCCCCCCCCCCTCCTCTCTACAGTTTGTTCGGTTTTTATCTTTTTATCTATGTATGTTTTCTTTGAATTTATTCGTCTTATATTATCGCTTGGCGTTTTCGTCTCGGCAACTCTCGGGCGCTTCCGCGACCTGCCCGATCATTACCGACGCGAAGTCACGGAAATCAGGCGCGTCATCTATAACAGCACCCTTGTTTTAATGTACTGAAAATAATAATAATGTAAATCATTTACCAGAGTCGATTGAAAAAAAAACAACAATATCTTCTATTTTACTCAGCGTTAAAAATTAAAAAAATTATTTAAAATATTTTTTTTTATTTTCTTATTTTTTCAAATAATTTTTTTTCAATTTTGTTTACTCTTAATCTTTAAAAAAAAAATTCAATTTTATTTTTTTTACTTTTTAATAAAAAATTTATTTTAAATATTTTTTATTTTCTTGTTTTCAAAATATTTTTTTTTTATTAAAAAAAAAATTTCGATTTAATTTTTTTACTTTTTAATCGTTTTTATTAAAAAAAATTTTTTTAAATTTTTTTTATTACTTTTTAATCGTTTTGATGAAAAGAAATATTTTTTATTTTGTTTACTTTTTAAATTAAAAAATGTTTTTCATTTTAACTTTTTAATCTTTTTAAATAAAAAAAATTAAAAAGAATTATTTTACTTAAGTTTATTTCGCATTTTAAAATTTGGGCACATGTTCGTCTTTAACCACTGTCCGTTTTTCACAAATTTTTACTGACCATTTTTCTTTTCTTTTTTCGGTGTACATTTATCTATCAGGCTGCTAGAGAATTCCGGCGTTTTTGGAATTTTTTTTCAAATATTTTACATTTTAGGAGGGGGGATCAGTTTCCAATGTTAATTCAACGTAGACTGATCCCCCTCTTTTTGACCATCTCAATTTTTTTAAAAATCTTTTTCGGTGTACGATTACCTGTCATGTCAATAGAGAATTCCGGGGGTTTTGGAAAGAAATTTTAAAAGATTGTGATTTTAAGACGGGGGATCAGTTTTCAATGTAAATTCAACGTGGACTGATCCCCCTCTTTTTAACCAGCTCAAATTTTAAAAATTATTCTTCTGCTTACAATTACCTATCATGTCACGAGAGAATTCCGGCGTTTTTGGAAAGAAATTTTAAAAAATTGAGATTTTAAGAGGGGGGATCAGTCTTGTTCGTCTTTTACCATAGTTCGTTTTTCACAACTTTTTACGTCTTAAAATCTCATTTTTAAAAAATTTCTTTCCAAAAACGCCGGAATTCTCTCGCGACATGATAGGTAATTGTAAGCAGAAGAATAATTTTTTAAATTTGAGATGGTTAAAAAGAGGGGGATCAGTCCACGTTGAATTTACATTGAAAACCGATCCCCCGTCTTAAAATCACAATTTTTTAAAATTTATTTCCAAAACTCCCGGAATTCTCTATTGACATGACAGGTAATCGTACACCGAAAAAGATTTAAAAAAAAATTGAGATGGTCAAAAAGAGGGGGATCAGTCTACGTTGAATTAACATTGGAAACTGATCCCCCCTCCTAAAATGTTAAATATTTGAAAATAAAATCCCAAAACGCCGGAATTCTCTAGCAGCCTGATAGATAAGTGTACACTGAAAAAAGAAAAGAAAAATGGTCAGTAAAAAGTTGTGAAAAACGGACAGTGGTTAAAGACGAACATGTGCCAAAATTTGTTTTTAGTCTCACGAACAGTTTATTTGTTGTTGTAACTTGTATTTTGTTTTCGACGTGGTTTGTTTCACGAAATTCAAGAAATGGTTCACCTTACCAACAGTCAGAAATAAATAAAATGTCCGCATGAAACGTAAAAATGTATAAAAAAACATAAACTGTCCTCATGTCTGAAAACACACACACACACAAATTCTTCACTTCTTTACTAACTCAACGTTTGACAGGTAAAGGAAAACTTCAATAGTTTATTTACCTCTCCAGGAGTTAGGCACAAGGCCAGTTTTATCTTACTCTCACAAGGTAAGATGTGACCCAATGTCGGGTCGGGAAAGTGGGGCTTGAAAAGCCAGCGCCCGAGAAGGTGAGCACTCTGGCCATTTAAAAATTGCCTGGGCAGCCCCGTCGGCATTCCCCGGTAGGGGCGCCTCAGGCAGTAAGCAATAAACTTACTCCTCCCCAAAGAGGGGAGGCAAAGCCTGGGAGGGTGGACGTCCTCGAACTGCACAGGACAGACCCATAGATCGGCGTAAATCAAGACCCGAAGGCCAAGCTGACACCGGTCTATAGGGTGTAGTATCCATCGGAACAGATACTACACTTTGATCTTGTTGGTAAAAAATATGTATCTTACTTACTTGTCATCCATGATTTGTATACGAGTTGCCATGCAATTGAATATATAAAAAAGTGAGAGACATCCCTATTTAATTGCCAATATTGTCGTCCTTTTCTTTCATGATACAAAAGAACAAATGTACCAATGCTCACTTAATGGATAGAAGAAAGAAAAAAACACAGTCATTTAAACAAATGTTGTTGTTTTTTTTTTAATTTATGTATTGCTCGTGTTTTATTCATTTTAAGATAAAGTTACTATAGACACGTAAGAAAAGCGAATACGAAGGAAAGGAGGACATATTGGCGATTGTTGACAACAAGTGGTCTATTTAAATGCGACCTTGTCAGACGAATAAAATAAGTCATTCGTCGGGACACACAGACACAAAAGCTAAATTGTTATTACAAACGGTTACTAGTTTTACTAATAATAGCCGTCTATTTCTTAACTTTCGTTGAATTTTATGGTCAAATCTATTAAATATTTTTCATCCTGGTTCTTGTATGTACAGATTAGCGTGCGTATCAAAAATGCTGAAAATCACAGTTCCAATTAAATTAACCGGAAAACTCTTTGAAATACTTATGTATCAAGCAAAAATCGATTTGTACACCAAAAATTAGCAAAAACTATCGAGTAGAATTGTAATAAAAAACAAAAATCCGTTATATCGTTTAATCGGGTTCGACCATTGATTCGAGTGAAAAACACTAAATTCAGGGGGAGATAACCCAGTCTGTCATATTAACACGTAACAAATCAATGGCGTTCATCAAAATACGATGAAACTGATTTTTATTTTCAATTAAAATTCTACTCGATCATTTTTCCTACTTTTTGGTGAGGATAATTTTTTTTTAACATAGTTCACCCCAAACAAGGCAGGCCGCCACTGTAGACGTAAGGGGCTACTGAGAAAAAAGAAAAGGGGAGAAGGTAGGGGGCGGTCAACCTAGATTGGGATCTGCGCAGCGAGATGCCTGTTTACATTAGTTTTAAATTTCTGCATGTCTGTACTGTCGGGGAAACAGGGGGCAGGGAGGGAGTTCCAGAGGCCAGCAGCACGAGGAAAGAAGCTATTTGAGTGGAAGGCTCTCCGACATCTGGGGACCTCCACAGTGAATGAATGAGATTTAGTTGATTGTCGAGTTAGTCTAGTGAATTTACGTCGAGGGGGCACCAGTTAAATCTGCTGCGTAAGTATATAATAATGTTTTTTTTTGTGTGGTATTGATAATTTAATACGGACGCTTTTCTGTATAAGGACCTTCATCCTTTTTTAGTAATTTTTTATGGTGCTTATACAGATGAAGGCACATATGTAAAAAGGCACGTGCAAAACGAATGGCCGATTCCTAAAATGTAAAAACATTTATACCCCCCCCCTCACTTACAAATTCACCAAAATTCAGGAAATCAATCAATTTCGACGAAATTTTCAGTAATTATTAATCAACGATCACGGAATATAATTAAATAAAGAAGAAGAAGAAGAAGAAGAAGAAGAAGAAGAAGAAGAAGAAGAAGAAGAAGAAGAAGAAGAAGAAGAAGAAAATAATAATAATAATTATTATTATTTTTTTTTTTTAAAATCTTAGTGAAAATGTATTATTTTGTGAAAACAAAATACATTTTTAAGTACTAATAAAAAAAACGCAGTTACACAGATGAAAATCGCAGTTCTAAATAAATTAACCGGAAAACATTTTGATATACTTATGTATCAGGCAAAAATAGGTATCTACACCAAAAATTAGGAAAAATTATCGAGTAGAATTTAGATTAAAAATAAAAATCAGTTTTATCGTATTTTACCGATCCGCCATTGATACGAGCGGAATTAAGGGGACATAACTCAGTCTATCATACAAACACGTAATAAATCAATGGCAGTCGGACAAATACGATCAAACTGATTTTTATTTTTAATTACAATTCTACTCGATAACTTTCCCTAATTTTTGGTGAAGATATTCATTTTTGTCTGATACGTAAGTGTAAACAATAGTTTTTTGTTTGGAAATGTGTTTTTCATATGTTGCATCCTTGTGCTTGTTTTACAAGTACTTCAATGGAATGTGCCCCCGATGAACTTGCTGCTCCGGTGCCCCCCTCGACGTAAATACACTCAACCAACCCAACAATCAGCTAAATCCCCTCCATTCACTGTGGAGGTCCCCAGATGCCGGAGAGACTTCTACTCGAATAGCTTCTATCCTCAAGCAGCCGGCGTTTGGAACTCCCTCCCTGCTCCCTGTTTCCCAAACTGTACTGACATGCAGAAATTTAAAACTAATGTGAACAAGCATCTCGCTGCACAGCTCCCAATTTAGGATGACCCTCAAAACCTTCACCCTAATTCTCAGTAGCCCCTTACGTCTACAGTTGCAACTTGCCTTGCTTGGGGTGAACTATTTAAAAAAAAAAAGAAAAAAAAAAAGAAAAAAAGAAGCCGGGCCGCTCGAGGATAAGGGTTATCGAGTTTGACAGGTAGATGGTGAAACACCGGGGGAGGGGGGGAGGGAATTAGTAACGATGGTTTTAACTGGTCAAAAATTGACTATTTAAGTGGACGGCTCAACAAGAATTTGTTTACATTGGACTTGAAATTTAGTGAAAATAATGTTTTTTTTTTAGGGTTAGGGTTTACGGTTAGGTTTAGTGTTAGGGGTTAGGGTTAAGGGCATTTCCATTTCGAAGAAAAAGTTTGATTCCGGAAGTTACTCCATTTCCAAGAAAAAAGGTTTTCACTATTATTTTTGGCACTTCTGCATTCTTTATGAACCCGTAGCCGATTAAGAAATCGAAATTGAAGAGTTCCGTTTTTTTTCTCCAAGTATCATTCATTCAGAATTCACCGGAAGTTGAATTTACCGGGAGTTGAAGTAGAATTTAGTTTTTAGAAAATGGAGTTAAATGAGTTGAATCTTCGCGACATTGGTAATTTAATGAACCAGACGCAAAAAACAATCGATTTTTTACAGGCACATCGCCATCCACAGGTGCCACAACAAATCATGTGGAAAACATGTGGCAAAAGGCCAAAATGCGTTAGAAAATAGAATGTGGCACCCACACGCAAATGGTGGAGTCTTACTTAATGGAATTTATGTGGCGGCAGAAGTTTTCTGCTAACCCCATGGAAGCCATTATAAATCAAATTGCAGAACTTTATCCTGTTCAATAAAAGAAAAAGGACAAAAAAATACAGCCCCCCCCCCAATGAAAACTTTTCATTTAGATAAAAAAAATCTCACCAAACAAAACTTTTCAACTACAATATATTTAAAAAAATAAAAGCAAAATCAATGTTGACCAAAAAATTCATTCCCCCCCACCCCAATCAAAACTTTACATTTTTATTTATAAAATTTTTAATTCATATAATAAAAAAAAACAATTGTTAATTGTTTCTTGTTACCCAAAAACAAATCAGTCTTGCATTTTTTTTAGGTTGTAAATAAATCACTTCCGGTTGAATTACTTCCCTTTATTTTCAGTAGAAGGACAGAAAATCTGCGGGTTCATAAAGAATGCAGAAGTGCCTTATTTTTTTTTTAAGTTTTGAAAACAATCAAATAAAAACAAATAAATTATTTTTCAAATAGTCTGTATTATGTTAATTATTAGATTATGATGAAAGAAAAGTCTGAAATTAATATGAATAAAAAAAATTGTTGTATCACTTTCAGGCATCCGTAGACACTTTCTTCGCCCTTTTTCCACCGGAAGCCAGCGTTCCTCCGTGTTCTTCGCATTTGCCAAACAGATACTACACTTTGCTCCTAGCCAAAAAGCCAGGAAGTAGAAGTTGAGTTCTCGAGTGTTAACTATTCTGTACTTTTACCTTCCTTCTTCTTTAGGTGTAACAACAAAGGTAGCGGCGACTGACGACATCATCCACCGAAACGTGAACAAGTCATTAAGTTTTTAGTAGGACATTGAACAGGAAGTACGATTCCAGCGTGCACAGACCGAGGAGGTTTTGTTGAACTTTTCAGCTTTAAGATGGCTGCGATTAAAACAACATTATCTTTACCAAATTAGTTTTAATGGATATATTTTACGACGCTCAGCAGAGTAAAAACGCTAAAAAAACAAATATACAACAAATAAAAGTAACTGTAGGCTGTAAAAGTTATTTTCAAACTTGCCTGTGGCATTTGTTTGTATTTTTAGACCGTTACAACCGCTATTTATTAGAAATCAATAGTTTTGTCACAGGAACATGGAAAAAAAATGGCCGATTTTTTTTTGGGGGGGGGGGGGGTACTAACGAATGCACGTGAAGACGCCATTTTGAATTTAGTGGAAAAATAAACAAGAATTTTTTTTTTTACATCTAATGAAAACTAATTTATAATACGTAAAAATAAAAACAAATTACATAGGTAAGTAGAAAAATTTCTATTCTCGTCGTAGGTCAACTTCACTTGTTGCAAATTTATGTTTTTAAACCCTTTCTCGTTCTTGTTTTGGACCCCGTTCGCGACTCTGCTGAGCGTCGTCGTAAAAGATTCCCGTTTTAATTATATAACAATTTAGTTCAATTAATAATTTAGTCACCAAACAATAGTTATAATATAATTTAATATAACTTAATCATCACGGTATTATTTGGTTATTAAATTATTAATTGAACCAAATTGTTATAAAACTAAAACTAATTTGGTTAAGATAATGTTGTTTTAATGGCAGCCATCTTAAAGCTGAAAACTTCAATATAGCCACGTTACTATTGACGGGATAAATTATTTCAAAGAAAATACAGTTGAGAAATTAGTTAAAAACAATGCATTTGGGTTTACCTACGCATTTGTGACCTATTTGCGCTGAAAGAGTTTAATATTTTTGGTCTTTTGGCTAAGATGAAAGTGTACTATCTGTTCCGATGGATACTACACCCCATAGACTGGTATTTTTTGTCCTTCGGGGCTTGATTTACGCCGGTCTATGGGTTTGTCCTGTGCAGTTCTAGGATGCCCACCCTCCCAGGCTTTGCCTCCTCTCTTTGGGGAGGAGTAAGTTTATTGCTTACTACCTGAGGCGCCCCTACCGGGGAATGCCGACGGGGCTACCCAGGCAATTTTTAAAATGCCCAGAGTGCTCACCTTCTCGAGCGCTGGCTTTTCTAATTCCACTTTCCCGACCTTGTGTCACATCTTACCTTGTGGGGGTAGATAAATTAGATAAGCATTTTAGGTTGCTGTAAATATTGGTGGTGAGTAAAGTAATCAGCGGCAGCCATCTTGCTTTTTCAGGAGGGTACTCGGCCGGACTGAAAATGCGCCCCTGTCATATCAAAGAACCCTCTTTTAATTTAATGACTTGGATTAAAGTAGTATCCGACTCCACCCTCCCCCCGGTCTGGTGCTTTACTTCCCGAAAAAGCAAACTGTCTGAGGTCATCAGATCTAAGCCTGTCTTTAAGACTCATTTTAGACATCTATCATATTGTTCTCATATCATTCCCTCTCCATGCAACGCATGTCCTCAACCCTCACTGGCCAGGTTTCACTTCCATACATTATCACACTGCGTACATATACTTGATAGACTCTTTCCTTGGTTGACAGTGGTAACGCTCTGCTGGTTAGTAATGACAGTGGTAACGCTCTGCTGGTTAGTAATGACAGTGGTAACGCTCTGTTGGTTAGTAATGACATTGGTAACGCTCTGCTGGTTAGTAATGACATTGGTAACGCTCTGCTGGTTAGTAATGACAGTGGTAACGCTCTGCTGGTTAGTAATGACAGTGGTAACGCTCTGCTGGTTAGTAATGACAGTGGTAACGCTCTGTTGGTTAGTAATGACATTGGTAACGCTCTGCTGGTTAGTAATGACAGTGGTAACGCTCTGCTGGTTAGTAATGACAGTGGTAACGCTCTGCTGGTTAGTAATGACAGTGGTAACGCTCTGTTGGTTAGTAATGACATTGGTAACGCTCTGCTGGTTAGTAATGACAGTGGTAACGCTCTGCTGGTTAGTAATGACAGTGGTAACGCTCTGCTGGTTAGTAATGGCAGTGGTAACGCTCTGCTGGTTAGTAATGGCAGTGGTAACGCTCTGCTGGTTAGTAATGACAGTGGTAACGCTCTGCTGGTTAGTAATGACAGTGGAACGCTCTGCTGGTTAGTAATGACAGTGGTAACACTCTGCTGGTTAGTAATGACAGTGGTAACGCTCTGCTGGTTAGTAATGACAGTGGTAACGCTCTGCTGGTTAGTAATGACAGTGGTAACACTCTGCTGGTTAGTAATGACAGTGGTAACGCTCTGCTGGTTAGTAATGACAGTGGTAACGCTCTGCTGGTTAGTAATGACAGTGGTAACGCTCTGCTGGTTAGTAATGGCAGAAGTTCCTTGAACTTACTCCATCCACTCCTAACTCTTGTTATCACCTCATTTTGCTGAACTGCTGAGACTGTTACGTTATTCTTCACAAAACTGTCTTGACTTTAAATAAAAAAATTTTTTTTTATGGAAATCGCTCCAGACAAGGCATGAAGCCACTTGATGTAAGGAGCTAAAAAAAAAAAAAAAGACAATGTTGAAGAACGAGCGAATCTAAGCGCAGTTTCGGTGTGAGGCAGAGATCTGTACCCGATATTAACCTTCGTAGATAACAACTTCCGGTATCAGGACCGGCGAGACAGTTATAAAAGTGTGTGTGTGGGGGGGGGGGGCTCTCCTAAAAAGTGTGGGGGGGCGGTTAAACACATGCATATATAACTTCATTATTGATGACCGTAAAGTGTGGGGGGGGGGGCAAGTAAAAAAGTGGGGGGGGGGCTTGACCCCCCCCCCCCCTGCCCCCCACCCCCGGTGCCGGCGTCCATAATGAATAGTATTGTACAAGACGTTCATTAGCAAAAAACATTGCATTTTATTTTCCGAAAGAAAATCAAACTGTGTAAAAAAACTAAACTGTGATTATTTATTTTTGTCAAATAAATTATTTAAAATAAAATTTAGTACAAAACTTTCATTATATTTTCTGAGAAAACATAACACCCATTCGATTAGCCAAAACAGGAAGTTTTTAACATCGTAAACAATTTCGAACGGACACCGTTTCCGGTTGGAACCAACTTTGCTTAGAGTCGGTCGATCTTCAACAATGCCAAAAAAAAAATATACTACTTCAAAATCAAAAACTAGCCAACGATAAGTGTTAGATAGATAGATAGATAGATAGATTCCGACCCAGAACACAGCCATTCTTCCCCCTTTGTCAGAAACATCGCTCATGGAATGTGAGGACTAAAAGACAAAATAAGGGAAGCGAGAGTTACGAGGCTGTCGAAAGTAAACCCACCAGTCACTTTCTACTCCCCTGAAATAACATCCGCAATATAGCTCTTTTTCGCTGTCACAGCAAATAAGTTACGATATCATAATGTATCCTTCAAAATTCCCCCCCCCCCCCCGCCTATGAAAAGTTTTAGCGGGTATTCGGCACGCATCACTCTCAGTGTTTTATTTACTCCTCCCCAGGAGTTAGGCACAAGGCCAGTTTTATCTTACTCCCACAAGTAAGATGTGACCCAAGATCGGGTCGAGAAATTGGGGTTTGAAAAGCCAGCGCTCGAGAGGTGAGCACTCTGATCATTTAAAAATTGCCTGGGCAGCCCCGTCGGTATTCCCCGGTAGGGGCGCCTCAGACAGTAAGCAATAAACTTACTCCTCCCCAAAGAGGGGAGGCAAAGCCTGGGAGGGTGGACCTCCTAGAACTGCACAGGACAGGCGTGCAGTATCCATCGGCACAGATACTACACTTTGATCTTAGCCAAAAGGCCAAGAAGCCCAACTCTCAGGGTTGCCCTCATTTCAAATGTGCGCCTTTTGTGAAACTGATTCTATCAATCGGAAACTCACAAAGAAATTTGCATATATTTGCATATTCTTAATAAGAAGAAGAATGAGAGCGGAAATGGTAACAATCAACAGAAGGGGAAAAAAGGAAATGTCAAATAGTGCATTTTGTTACGGAACTTTTGAGATGAGGATTGATTATTTGGATTATTCGGACTACTATTCTCACAACGCTTCGGCCGATGTAACCTCCGACCTTCTTCGAGTGCGTGTTGTCGAACTCGGGAATCTTACATAAGTAGTAAGACAACACATATAAAACAAGGCTGCTAAAATCTATACTAGAATTATCAAAACAACAACAAATCTCAACTATTATTATTACCTTTAAAGAGATTATTATTATTATCTATATATTAATATGCGAACATCTACCTACCTACCTACCTACCTACCTACCTACCTACCTACCTGTGTCACGCTTTGACACCCCTTTTTTAAGAAGATAGGAACACCCAATCGCCGGAGACTTATTTATTTATTTATTTATTTATTTATTTATTTATTTAACGGTGACCTTAATATACATCGAAGAGGTAGTACTTACTTTTGCCCAGGGCAATGGGGAGAGGGGATGAGGAGAGGACGGGGATGAGGGGTCGAGCGGGATGACAGTGGGATGAGTGAGAGGGGGGCAACCGGAGTTAAGGGTGGGGATGAAGGGACGACCAGGGTGACAGGACGTCCATGGAAGACACAGCTTTTGCCCCGGGCAACCGGGTAATATAAATAAATATATATACTTCCATCCCGTCACGCAAAAGTCAGCGAGTAAAATAGGTGCATATTTCTAGCAACCGGAATATTATAAACAGTAAATTATACAGATTGATGTAGAAAACACCGCGGAATTTCCACGGGGTCCCGCTAGTTATTATTATTATTTGTACTCACTAGGAGTTCTCACACAGGTCATCATCAGTGATTGCTTACTGATAATCACCGGTGGTGTTTCCTGGAGTCTAAGTGACAACAAGTCTTCCCAGATTTCCAGTACTCTCCACCTCTTTTGATAACTATTGCAAATGACTTTGCGTTATCACAACAGACACTTACCATTGATTTCTTGCTGGCAACGACTTTTGGTCTTCTCTGGGATTTGGATGGCAATAGCCCTCCCAAGGTCCCTTTCCAAATATGACCTAAGGATCAGATTTTTATCATATATTTTTATATAAGCTCTATTTGATATTGAGCACTCTTTATAGGGATGGCCTGTGGACGAGTGGTTATAGCACTTGTCTTTGGGCTGGACGACCCGGGTTCGATCCCACTCACGGCATGTGAATTTTCGGGTCTGAAAACTCCCTCTGTCCACCCAGCAGCAAATGGGTACCTGACTAAAACTCAGGGAAGGTTCAAGGCAGCGGAAGGAGAGGGATGGGCTCCGCCTTCCATATGCTGTGCCCTAGACACGGTGATTCTTAACAAATCACCGCCGCTACGGCCATGGGCAGTGTGCGATGTCGGCAACGACACTCGTGCGCGTCCAGGCTATGCGACCTTTACCTTTTTTACGGTTATTTTTATCCTGTGGATGTTTACTTTACCTAGATTACTATATATATATATATATATATATATATATATACATAAACAACATGGGCGTGACCGGTGATAGTACGCATGGGTAATCTTTGTCGACTGCCCCCAAGGGTAAATTTGTGCCTGTAGCATTTGTCTGCATGTTATAAAGTGCAGACGTTTGCATCGTTCCCAGTAGACTGTCTTCTCCATGCAGTCGTGTCTGTTTTTGTATTCTTTTGGGGCGAGTTTGCTGCATTCACTTATTATGTGGTTTACTATTACGTCTCTTTGGCCACAAAGTCTATATTTACTGTTTTTCTGGGGTTTGTCTATTTTAGATCTGATATTGTTCGATTACTATTATTGTTATCGTTCCTATTTACTTGCCTCCCCACGAGGGCAGAGTTAGACACAAGGTCGGTTTCTTAATGTTGGGAAAATCCAGCTCTTCAAAAAGGGGCACTCTGGAGTGGAACAAAAATTAAAATTGCCTCAGTCTAGAAGTATAGCCCCTTCTCCGACAGCGAACAGAAAAGATGAACTGTTGTATGAGAACAGATACTACACTTTGCTCCTAGTCAAAAGACCTATTGTTATTATTATTATTATTAGTAGTAGTAGTAGTAGTCATAGTAATAGATGGTGCCATGATGCCAAATAGAACCCGTAACCAACTGACTATTTATTTACCTCCCCAGGAGGTTAGGCACAAGGCCAGTTTTATCTTACTCCCACAAGGTAAGATGTGACCCAAGGTCGGGTCGGGAAAGTGGGGCTTGAAAAGCCAGCGCCCGAGAAAGTGAGCACTCTGGCCATTTAAAAATTGCCTGGGCAGCCCCGTCGGCATTCCCCGGTAGGGGCGCCTCAGGCAGTAAGCAATAAACTTACTCCTCCCCAAAGAGGGGAGGCAAAGCCTGGGAGGGTGGACCGCCTCGAACTGCACCGGACAAACCCACAGACAGGCGTAAATCAAGACCCGAAGGTCAAGCTGACACCAGTCTATAGGGTGCAGTATCCATCGGAACAGATACTACACTTTGATCTTGGCCAATTTATTTAGGCAGGTGAGTTCCTTCGGACAACCTTCATCTTTATCTACAGATGAAGATTTTACAAACCTTGGGAACTCACCAGACCTTAGGCATAGCGCCCGTTATGTAGGGGGAGGGGGGGAGGTCGGGGATAACTGAGACAAGCTGTTCAATATTTTTTATTTCAAAAAATTATACAAACAACATTAAAGAAACGTTTGCTGACTCTAAACTAGATTCTTGCACCAAAATACCGCATTCACTCTGTGGGTGGATCCCTACTTAAAATATCCCAAAAAAACATCGATGTAAAAAAGGAATTATCTTGGGAGTGGGAAAAAATATTAAAAACACCCCAAAAAGAAAGAAAAATAAAGAACAAAATAAAATGATAAAAAAGTTAGTATGGCCCGGCTTTCCCTCATGGCTAAGTGTTAGACCTCCCGCTGTTTTCCGGCACGAGACCGAAAACAAGCGGGTTGGTCACTTAGTGGGAGTGGGAACTTTAAGAGAGGAGTGTTCAAAAAATAAATTCATCGGGAATGGGATCATGGGGTGGATGGCGTCTTCCAAGATAGTAATGCCAAGGGTTTCAAAAGACCGGGGATCTTGGCCAAAAGGACTTTGATAAACTCGTAACAAACTGACTAGATACAATCATTCTAACTGTTGGATCGCATCGTCCGTTTTATTCAAAATCCATGGCCTCCTTAGGCTGATCCAGATTCTGAACTTCCTCGGGTACATAAATAATATGGGCGTGACCAGTGATGGTATGCATGGATAATCTTTGCTGAGTGCACCCAAGGGTGGATCTGGGATGGGTACGCATTATAACTTCAAAGGAGAACATGACCCAGATGAGATTCACACAACAAAAACATATTTTATACAAGGAATCAATTGTAATCTTCATGCAAACAATTTGAAATTCAAACATTTGATAACACACTAATCTCAATTAGGGTCACAGAGTGCGATCAAAAAGTAATCAGACATTACTATTTTTCAGGCTGGCAATCCTCATCATATTCGGTTTGATGTCTGTACGTACTGGCATGTGTTGGACTAGGTTTGTTTGTTGGTGTTTAACGACCTTTCAACCATTCAAGGTCATCTCGGGTCAAACATTTTTTTGTGTTTTTTTTTTTCCGAATCAGGAAATTTTTACTGGTTATTTATCTAACCTCCCACAGCGGTAAGATGTGACACAAGGTCGGGAAAGTGGGATTAGATAAGCCAGCGCTCGAGAGTTGAGCACTCTGGCCATTTAAAAATTGCCTAGGCAGCCTCATCAGCATTCCTCAATAGGAGCACCTCAGGCAGTAAGCAATAAACTTACTCCTCCCCAAAGAGGGGAGGCAAAGCCTGGGAGGGTGCACCTAGAACTGCACAGGACAGACAACCAATAGACCAGTGTAAATCAAGATCCGAAGGCCCTGACAATACCGGTCTACGAGGGGTGCAGTATCCATCGGAACAGATACTACACTTTGATCTTGGCCAAAAGGCCGAGAAAGCAATTTTTACAATGTTTCTTCTTTTAGAGTGTGGGATTTGACTATTCATAATGTGTGAGTGATTTTGTTTGATTTTTAGATTTTGGTGTGCTTTTTTCTTTCTTTTAGGTTGTTTAAGATATTATTTGGGCCATTCTTTAGAAGAGAGTTTTTCAAATTGTTTGCTTGGTAACAAGATAATTAACATTTCTATGCAGGTTAGTTTGTATGTGTTTACTTGTCAGATGTTATTTTGTTAATAGTGGATTCTTTTTTTTCTTTAAATTAAATATGTGTGTACAAATTAGTTTCTTTAAGAAACCGTATTATTTAAGAAAAAGTTACATTTTTTAATAGTTTTTTTATCCCAAACCAGCCAGTTTAGCGTGCAAAAATGGGTAAATATTGTGAAATTTCCTTCAGCTGAGTTTTACTACCTGGGCGACTCCCTTTCAACCGATGGTGGTTGTGAAACTGCTGCTATTGCCCGATGCAAGTCTGCCTGGAGGGGCTTCAAAGAACTCCTGCCCATCTTGACAAATAAGCATCTGGCGATCACAACTAGAGGACAGGTGTACACCAACGGTGTGAGGAGTGTTATGCTTTATGGCTCTGGAACATGGGCTGCATCGGTGAGCACTCTCAAGAGACTGCAGCGCAACAAAAGAGCCATGATTAGATGGATCTGTCATGTTAGGCTGGAAGACGTCACTCTTTCGAGACTCTTCTCTCTAGGATTGGTATACGGGAAATAACTGATTTCCTTTAGTTGGGCAGGATGAGATGGTTTGGCCATGTTGACCGAAGCTCCAGCTGGATCTCCCGGGTCAGAAACATGTTCATCGCATCAAGTCGGCAGGCTGGAAGACCGAGGCTTTCTTGGAATGAGCTGTGTAAACGTGACCGTGCAGCTCTGGGGATTACAAACTTAGATCCTCGCGACCGCCGAGCCTGGAGTGGAAGACTTTGATCAAGACTGACAGGCAGGCCCCACCCTCTTATAGAGGACTAATGAGGGGCCTGTTCAAAAATAAATCGGATGAAGAAGAAGAAAGAGAGGGAGAGAGAGAGAAAGAAAGAGAAAGAGAGAGAGAGAGAGAAAGAGAGAGAGAGAGAGAGAGAAACAGAGAGAGAGAGAGTGAGAGAGAAACAGAGAGAGAGAGAGAGTGAGAGAGAGAGAGAAAGAGAAAGAGAAAGAGAGAGAGAGAGAGAGAAAAAGAAAGACTGACAGGCAGGACCCACCATTATCTTATAGAGGACTAATCAAAGGCCTGTTCAAAAATAAATCGGATGAAGAAGAAGAAGAAGACAAAGAAGAAGAAGAAGATGAAGAAAAAGATGAAGAAGAAGAAGAAGAAAAAGATGAAGAAGAAGAAGTTAATTCATTTGTTTTTTGGGTTATTTTGATCAAATTTGGATATTGTTGCGGATTGATAGAACCACCCCTCACGAGCTTAATAGACTCGTCTTAAAAACTATAAATATATATACATGATGTATTATAGTGTATTCTACATTCGAGAATTCTCTACATACAGTTGACAGTCAAGGACACGTCCTCGACACTCAGTCCAGCAGAGGGTGGGAGGTTGTTGCATCCTCTGGCTCTGCTCTGTTGGGCTGAGGTATTTGTTCTGGGTGGCTCTAGGAGATCTATCCTCCCAGGCATTACCTTCTCTCTTTGAGAAGGAGTTGGCTTATGGCCAATTGCCAGAGGCGTCTCTACCAAGGAATGCCGGTTGGGCTGCTCAGGCATTTTTTTGCTACTTTTTGTGCACTGGCCTACCATCCCCACCATCTGGCCTTGCACCACATCTTCCCACAGTAGAGGGAGGTAAATACCTTCTGTTAATTGAGTTATCTCCCCTTTGCAGATTGACTGTTTAAAGCAGGGGCGGGCAACCTCCGGCCCGCGGGCCACATCCGGCCCGCGAAGGCTTAGCGTCCGGCTCACCACCCTGCTAGGCTTTATTATTGCAATCCGGCCCGCGGACCTCCCAGTAAAACTCATATCATTTTGTGACATAGACGTAAAAGTAGGTTTCAATTAAGATTTACAGTGCGATAAAAATGTATGAACATCAGCGAGCGATGGTGCATATTTCATTTTTCTTTAACTATTAATTTCAAATCCTTGAAAAAAGAAAGAGAGGCAAAGAGGAAACGAGAGACGAGGAAAGGGCATGAAACAGAACTTATGTGGTGTGTCAAAACGAATGCTGGATCAACTTGCTACTTCCCCCGTCATTATTTTTTTATGATTCCAAAATTGCTCTTCGTCGGCGCCTTTTATAACATCACATACAGAAGTCTCCTGAGAAAAAAATATCAGATTTGTAGAGTGTTCAATGCAATTTTTGTACAATTTATTCATGTAAACAAAATATAGTGATTCTGAGATTTCGTTTTTCGCTCCGGCCCGCGATCTCCTTCCAAAAGTCTCATCTGGCCCTCACTCTGAAAAGGTTGTCCGCCCTTGGTTTAAAGTGTATAAAGCCTGATCTCAGCTTTGAAGTCAACGAGTTCCCTTCATTTATGAGAAAAGATGGTGCTTCTACTGTTTCACCATCACATTAAAAATTTTAAAGAAATGTATAAACTTTGTTATGTACTTACGTGTTCGCTGAAAATAAGATTGTGCAGAAAAAAAATACGCAAATTCATCCAGTATTTATTAAATTAAAAAAAAAATAAGAAAAAAAAAATAACGATTTTACGTATTGTTAGACATTTTGTAACAAGGGAGATAACTATTTATTTTATTACCAATTTAGCAGAAATAAAAAAAAATATTAGTTATCTCCCTTGTCAACCCAGGATAAAATCGGGCGATTGAAAGATACAAGATGGCGACATATAGATAAAAGTTTGTTTCAATATAATTTCATCCAGTATTTATTAAATTATAAGATATAAAAAAATTGGTGCTTGTTCAGTGTTTCGGCCAGACGGAAAAATTATTTATTTATGAAAACAATATTATGTACTGACTCAGTGGTATTTTATTGTTCAATGTTACTTCGGCTAGACGAGAGGTCAGAGAGGCCCGATCCTATCAATTTTTGAGATAGGGATTGGTTATTTGGATTATTCGGACTACTGCTCTCATCTTGGATGTTATTCTCACAACGTTTTGGCCGCTGTAACCTCCGACCTTGTTTAGGTACATCCTGTCGAACTCGGGAATCTGTACAGAATTTCGAACTGAACCATTTATTTAATTCACGGGGGTAGATTGTTCTCATTCCGTCATTCTTGAGCAGGTAAAAGATTTCTTTCTTGTTTTCTTTTTTCTTTTTTCTTCACTCTCTTTCTCTCTGTTTATTTCTTTCTCTCTTCTTTTCTCTTGCTTTCTCTCTCTCTCGTTTTCTCTCTTTCCCTCTCTCTTCTTTTCTCTTGCTTTCTCCCTCTATCTCTCTTTTTCTCTCTCTCTCTCTCTCTCTTTTTCTCTCTTTCTTCTTTTCTTTTGCTTTCTCCCCCCTCTATCTCTCTCTCTCTTTTTCTCTCTTTCCCTCTCTCTTCTTTTCTTTTGCTTTCTCCCCCCCTCTCTCTCTCTCTCTTTTTCTCTTATTCCCTCTCTCTTCTTTTCTTTTGCTTTCTCCCCCCCTCTCTCTCTCTCTCTTTCCCTCTCTCTTCTTTTCTCTTGCTTTCTCTCTCTCTCTCTCTCTTTTTCTCTCTTTCCCTCTCTCTTGCTTTCTCCCTCTCTCTCTCTCTTTTTCTCTCTTTCTTCTTTTCTTTTGCTTTCTCCCCCCCCCCTCTATCTCTCTCTCTTTTTCTCTCTTTCCCTCTCTCTTCTTTTCTTTTGCTTTCTCCCCCCCCCCTCTCTCTATCTCTCTTTCTCTCTCTCTTCTTTTCTCTTGCTCCCTCACTGTCTTTCTCTTTCTCTCTTGCTTTCTTTCTCTCTTTCGCATGCGTTCTTTCTTACTTTCTCTCTCTTTTTCACTCTTGCTTTCTCCCTCTCAGTTTCTTTTGCTTTCTCCAGCTCTCTCTCTCTCCCTCTCTCCCTCTCACTTTATAACAAAGTGATGCTGAAAACAAAAAAACAAACAAAAAATAAAAAAACGAACCAAAAAGCCGCACTTACTTCTTCATCTTTTTCGCATTGTATTTGATTAGAAAAGCCGTGTGCATCAGATGTTCCTGGTCCTGTTCATAAATTGCAGGCACAGTTTTCTGAAAAAACTGAAAAAAAGAAAAAAAATTATTAATAAAATTCTGTGTTTCTCACAACTACGTGACTTACACATTTTTGTTATATTCACTATTAATCAAATATTGATTGAAATCAAATATGCAAAAGCATATAATAAAACGATTTTTAAAAAAATTCAATTTAAAAAAATAATTCAATTACGAAATTAAATCCACCAGAATGCATTTCTGTTTCTTCATAAACAAGTGAGCCGTGTTAAATCTTTTGCTAATAGTTGAAAAAACAAAGCTAAAATGAATAACTTTGCAACTTAAAAACTTGGACGCCTTTAAACTGTCGAATAGAAAGTAATTTAAACTGGCTTTAAAATTTCGACGCCTTTAAACTGTCGAATAGAAAGTCATTTAAACTGGTTTTAAAATTTCGACGCCTTTAAACTGTCGGATAGAAAGTCATTTAAACTGGCTTTAAAATTTGGACGCCTTTAAACTGTCAAATAGAAGTCATTTAAACTGGCTTTAAAATTTGCTAGCCTTTAAACTGTCGAATAGAAAGTCATTTAAACTGGCTTTAAAATTTTGAAGCCTTTAAACTGTCAAATAGAAGTCATTTAAACTGGCTTTAAAATTTTGACGCCTTTAAACTGTCAAATAGAAGTCATTTAAACTGGCTTTAAAATTTCGACGCCTTTAAACTGTCGAATAGGAAGTCATTTAAATTGGCTTTAAAATTTCGATGCCTTTAAACTGTCGAATAGAAAGTCATTTAAACTGGCTTTAAAATTTCAATGCCTTTAAACTGTCGAATAGAAAGTCATTTAAACTGGCTTTAAAATTTCGATGCCTTTAAACTGTCGAATAGAAAGTCATTTTAACTGGCTTTAAAATTTGGAAGCCTTTAAACTGTTGAATAGAAAGTCATTTAAACTGGCTTTAAAATTTCGATGCCTTTAAACTGTCGAATAGAAAGTCATTTTAACTGGCTTTAAATTTTTGGAAGTCTTTAAACTGTCGAATAGAAAGTCATTTAAACTGGCTTTAAAATTTGGAAGCCTTTAAACTGTTTAATAGAAAGTCATTTAAACTGGCTTTAAAAATACGGGTATCTTTTACAATAATCAGCAGAGTCGCCAACGGTGTCCAAAAAACGAACGAGAACGGGGTAAAAAAAAAATAAATATGCAACAAGTGACGGTGACCTACGTCGAGAATAGATATTTTCCCACTTACCTATGAAATTTGTTTGTATTTTTACATACTATAAATGGGTTTTTATTAGATGTAAAAAAAAAAATTCTTGTTTTTTTTTGGGCACGTATTTTTACTAAAACAAACCTCGTTACGAACCCCTCCCCCCCCCCATCGCTTGTCCAATGTTCGTGTGACAAAAATATTGATTTCTAATAAATAGCAGTTGGAACGGCTTAAAAATACAAACAAATGTCACAGATAAGTTGGAAAATAACTTTTATCGGCTACAGTTACTTTTATTTGTTGTATATTTGTTTTTATAGCGTTTTCACTCTGCGGATTATTGTAAAAGATACCAGCACCTACTATCTTCGCTTGAAGATAGTTGCTGACAGACCATCAGGCAGCTCTAAGAACGTCCTAATTTCCTCCTCCTCTCTCGGACACTGTCCAAGTTTCTTTCTACCTATACCAAACGGTATAGGTAATCTTTACGAATAAACCCTTTTCGTCAGGCTTTGTTAGTTCATTTCGTGTCTGAAACCAAAGAGAAGGACAACGCCCCCCTTCTTAACATAGTTAATAAAGCAGACATCGGGGAAAAATAAAATAGACAACAAATAACTGTAACCAAATGCAAGAAAATTAATTTTTTTACCGACCTGCATAGGTCTAAAGTTCTGAAACTTTTAAATTTTTTTTTTTAATTTCAAATATAAGATTTCATTGATATCTGTTTCCGAAATATAATAACAATCCAATATGGCCGACCCACGTGTTGTTGGTGTTTCATTTCTTAAAAAAGTCAGAATCCCACCCACACCCCTGGACTTAGAGTTAGTGGAAGGGTAAGCCTTTTTTTTTTAACTATCTTTTAAACAAATTAGCGACCATCTCCAAACAAAATCAGCTGCCATTTTTTATTTACTTGTGTTTGACTAAGTAAAAGTGACAATAACAAATTTAGAGATAATAATAAAGCTTACAATAAATTTCCACTATTTAAAAGTATACAAGTCAGTAGAAGATTAAATGTTCTTGCGTTTGGTAAAAGCAAATACTATCTTCGCCTGAAGATAGTTGCTGACAGACCTCGGGCAGCTCTAAGAACTCTTAATTTCCTTTTCCTCTCTCGGACACTGTCCAAGTTTCTTTCTTCCTAACCCAAACGGTACAGGTAACCTTTGTGAAAAAACCCTTTTCGTTGTTGTTATAAAGAGATTTTGTTAATTCAGTTCGTGTCTGAAACCTAAGAGAGGGACAACGTCCCCCTTTCTTTATAACTTTCCTTTCTCCCTACTTGTGTCTAGCAAAGTGTAGTATCTGTTCCGATGGATACTACACCCCATAGACTGGTATTATCTTGGCCTTCAGGCCTTCATTCCGCCGGTCTATTGGTTGTCGGTCCTGTGCAGTTCTAGGAGGTGCACCCTCTCAGGCTTTGCCTCCCCTCTTTGGGGAGGAGTAAGTTTATTGCTTACTGCCTGAGGCGCACCTACCGGAGAATGCTGACAGGGTTGCCCAGGCAATTTTTAATGGCCAGAGTGCTCACCTTCTCGGGCGCTGGCTTTTCAAGTCCCACTTTTCCGACCCGACCTTGGGTCACATCTTACCTTGTGGGAGTAAGATAAAACTGGCCTTGTGCCTAACCTCTTGGAGAGGAGGTAAATAAATACTCATGTCTAGCGTCAGACAAAATTTCCATGGACAGTGTTTCTTTACAATGACTTCCCGCCTATGGAACACATTATCGTCGGACTGCTTCCCTGTTGATTACAATATGGTCGTCTTCAAATCCAATTTCCACAAATTCTTGTCCTAAACTGCCCCATAAGTAATGAAACATAGTTCATGCCATTTATCAATGCGAGTACTCTAATAGTGTTCCTCATCTTTCAGCTGACAATCATTTCCGTCCCATTAACCCTTATCCTCGAGTGGCTCTTGACCTTGACAAGCGGTGACCAAATAATTAAAAAAAAAAATCCTTCCAAAATTTCTGAAAATGGTACTTTTTTAGATTTGGACCCACGCTAAAATCGACTTGGCGTTGGTACTTTCCGGATGTTTACGTAAACCACCAAAAAGTACCGACGCCAAGTCGGTTGACCTACCTACGTCCAAAAAATCAGAAACGAGGCTGGATTTACAAGTGGATAAAAAAAAACATTAACCAACATTTAAAGCAAAAAAAAAAAAAATCAAATAAAAACATTTAGTCAAATTGTATGAAAGAAATATTTATTTTTTTTAACGAAGAAATATTTTTATTTCTTCGTTAAAAAAAATAAACGTAAAAAAAAAATTAATATTAAACAAAAAAAAAATTAATTAATCTTGTATTGTTATTGGCTTATATTTTCAATTTATGTTTTAAAAAAATAAATATTTATAACAGTTTTGTTTTTAACTGAAAATTATTTTTGGTTTCGTTAGGGTAGGTATTAAAGTTTTTTTTTTTTTTTTTTTTGCCTGAACATTTTTTTTTTTTCTTTTGCGATCAGTTTTTATTCTTAACAAATGTTTATCACTCCTTCGGGAGACGCAACAGCCAGTGATAGCTTGTGAAAATTCATTGCAGTACTTCCGTGTTTCCATCAGTTGAAATGTTGACATGTCGTCTGCTTATTTTCTTGCAATTTGATTGTCTAATCACTTCGGTACTTTCCGGCAGTTTACGTAAACATCCGGAAAGTAACGACGCCAAGTCGATTTTAGCGTGGGTCCTAATCTAAGAAAGTACCCTGAAAATCAAACATTTATCAATAGACCTCCAGTCATTTTTCTCACCTGTGCCACGCAGTGACCTGTAGTATAGAACACCATTTATCAAGTACCCTAGTAAATTTGATAAATCTACACTTAACTTTAAAATCATATTACTGCCAAAAAATGTAGACACGTAAATAAATATTTACTTTGTTATCTGATTAAATAAAAAATATAATAAAGAATATATTTACCTTTAACATGCCTTCCATATCGAGGGACATTAATTTTTCTTGGCTCATTTGTAAAATAGACATCCCGATCCGAAAGATTATTTCCATACCCTGAAAAGATGAATAATATCTTTGAAAATCTTTTTAAAAAGTGTAGCAGTTGCATAAAAGATCGATTTTGAAGAACCTGAAAATACAGAGCTTATCAAAGCTGCGGTTGAAACATGTTTCGATGTGTAGCTGTATGTTTGTATAAATAACAACTTTTGTAGCAGTTGCATTTTTGTTCATATGTACGCGCAATATCTTGACACTCTCGACAATCACCACAGCTTTACAAGCACCAGGGTTGATCGCAGACTCATCAGTTCTTTCATCAAAAATTCCAAGAAAACGTTGAAGAGGGCAGGAGATAAGAAACAACCATAGTATAATCTTACAGTTACTTCAAACCAATTTGCGATTAATGACTTAGTGTTTTTAGCTTTTTAGTCTATAAATTTTAAAAAGGTTTATTACCTCGGAGATGAACAAATCCATGACTCTGCAGGCAAGGGACAATGGCAGACTGGTCGCAAACAGTGTTAGAAACCAGGATGAGGCATACATTGATGTGTGAAATCCTTGTGTTTGGAAATGGAGGTGAAGATCGGGCAGGAGCTCCTGAAATCAAAGAAAGGTAAAAGACATCAATGAAAATACAATTTAATATAAATTTAATAACAATACTTAATTTAATATTGAATATTTAATTTGGTATTTATTTCTGAATATATTTATTTCTGAATATTTATTTATTATTATTATATATATTATATATTTATTATTATTATATATATTATATATTTAATATTATATTGTCTGAATATTTATTTCTGAATATATATTTATTATTATATATTTATTATTATTATATATTTATTATTATATATATGTTATATATTTTATATTATATTATCTGAATATTTAATTCAGTATTTATTTCTGAATATTTATTTATATTATATATTATATATTTATTATTATTATAAATTTATTATTATATATATTATTATATATTTATTATTATATATTATTATATTTTTATTATTATTATATATTATATATTTTATATTATATTATCTGAATATTTAATTCAGTATTTATTTCTCAATATATTTATTTATTTCTGAATATTTATTTATATTATATATTTATTATTATTATTCTATATTTATTATTATATATATATTCTATATTTATTATTCTATATATTATTCTATATTTATTATTATTATATATATATTATTATATATTTATTATTATTCTATATTTATTATTATATATTTATTATTATTATATATTTATTATTATTCTATATTTATTATTATATATTTTATTTTATATTACCTGAATATTTATTTCAGTATTTATTTCTGAATATTTATTTGTATTATATTATATATTATATATTTATTATTATATATTTATTATTATATATTTTATATTATCTGAATATTTAATTAAGTATTTATTTCTGAATATATTTATTTATTTATGAATATTTATATCATATTATATATTATATATTTATTATTATATATTTATTACTATAATATATTTATTATTATTATATATTATTATATATTTATTATTATTATATATATTATATATTTTAGATTATATTATCTGAATATGTAATTCAGTATTTATTTCTGAATATATTTATTTATTTCTGAATATTTATTTATATTATATTATATATTATATATTTATTATTATAATATATATTATTATATATTTATTATCATTATATATTATTATATATTTATTATTATTATATATTTTATATTATATTATCTGAATATGTAATTCAGTATTTATTTCTGAATATTTATATTATATTATATATTTATTATTATTATATATTTATTATTATTATATATATATATTATATATTTTATATTATATTATCTGAATATGTAATTCAGTATTTATTTCTGAATATATTTATTTCTGAATATTTATTTATATTATATTATATATTATATATTTATTATTATATATATTATTATATATTTATTATTATTATTATATATTTATTATTATATATATATTATATATTTTATATTATCTGAATGTTTATTTTTGAATATTTAGTTCAATATTTAATTCTGACTTAATACTGAATTTAATAAAGAAAAAGGTGAATGCGACTATAGAGTAAACAAAAGGCGAGGGGAGAAGAGACAACGGCGCTAGGGATGAAGATGATGATGAAGAAGCGAGAGAAGAAGATGAAACGGGCCGTAAGGAAGAGAATGGAGGGAATACTAATAATACAAATAATAATAATCTATCAATATTGGGCTTTGCTTGGGGAATAGGTGGAATGTGGGATGGCGCAAAGCAGACAAGATAAAAGGGTAAACGAAATTGAAGGTCACTGATATGAGAAGTCTCTCCAGAGTTGAGATCCTACAAAGTATAATCAATCCATTCTCATGCTGTCTTTTTGACTAGTTTGACTGACTATCTCTCTCTCTCTCTTTCTCTCTCTCTCTCTTTTTCTCTTTCTTTCTCTCTCTTTTTCTCTCTCTTTCTCTTTCTTACTCTCTCTTTTTCTCTTTCTTTCTCTCTCTCTTTCTCTCTCTCTTACTCTCTCTTTTTCTCTTTCTTTCTCTCTCTCTCTTTCCCTCTATCTCTTACTCTCTCTTTCTCACTCTTTCTCTCTCTTTTTCTCTCTTTTTCTCTTTCTTTCTCTCTCTCTCTTACTCTCTCTTTCTCTCTCTCTTTCCCTCTCTCTCTCTTTTTCTCACTCTCTCTCTCTTTCTCTCTCTCTCTTTCCCTCTCTCTCTTTTTCTCACTCTCTCTCTCTCTTTCTCTCTCTCTCTCTTTCTCACTCTTTCTCTCTCTCTCTCTTTTTCTCTTACTCACTCTATCTCTCTTTCCCTCTCTTTCTTTCTCTCTCTTCCCCTCTCTTTCTTTCTCATTCTCTCTCTTTCTCTCTCACTCTTTCCCTCTCTTCTCTCTCTAAAAAAAAAGTAAAAAAAGGTAAAAGACATCAAATTTATAGTTTGAAGAGAAATATATTTTATCGTGATACTAGAGTGAGAGGGGGTGAGAGAAAATGTTACTCTTATGAATGACGCACCATGTTTCCGTCGTCAACGTTCAGGCAGGTAACGGAAGTGCCCGAGAGTTGACGAGGCGAAAACTACCAAACGCTAAATTGAAGACTGGCAGCCGATAAATTACGACAAACGAAGAAAATCAAACTAAAATATATATATATACAAATAAAGAACGAACAAACAATAACTAAACAACTGTTTATTAGATGTTTATTTTTGCTTGTTTTTTTTTTGTTTGTTTTTTGTCAAAAGAACGATTGTTAATCAAATGTTTTTAAATAAAATGTTTTTTTTTGTCTGAGCACCGGAAAGTTTCAAAAGATGTTTTTGTTTAAACATTTTTTTTCAATATTTTTTTTTTCATTTTCTGTCAAAGCTTTTTTTATTATTAACAGAAACACCTAATGAACAAATTATTTTTTGTTTTTGACACATGCGTTTACATTTTTGTTTCGCGAAAAGAGACCTTTGCTGGCAAAACTCAATTAGTCCTTCGAGAGATTCAACGAGCTGACAGGTTGGTTAATAGTTTCGTCAACTCTCGGGCGCTTCCGAGAC
The DNA here is from genome assembly GCA_963556195.1 of Sepiola atlantica. Taxonomy (NCBI): domain Eukaryota; kingdom Metazoa; phylum Mollusca; class Cephalopoda; order Sepiida; family Sepiolidae; genus Sepiola; species Sepiola atlantica. Next base: position 11,654,672 of record OY744554.1, on the reverse strand, counting down.
CTGCCCGAACATTGACGACGCAAAGTCACGGAAACATGGTGTGTCATCTATAAGAGTATCGAGAAAATACATAGATAGCTAAAAGAGAGATGGCTGACTTTTCCAGTTAATTATAAATTACGGCTTATTACAACAATTGGAACTTTCAACATTCACCATGTTTAAAACACTAATAAGCCATGATACATCGAAACAGCTGTCTTTCGTTGACTACATTGAGCTCACGGCTCAAATTTCTCGCTGGCAACGACCATTGGTGTTCTCTGGGATTTGGGTGGCAATAAGCCTCCTCAAGGTCCCAGTACTCTCCGCACTCTTCCAGTGGAGGTCTGGGAAGTGCTCTTCCCATCCTCCTTGACCCTTCATAACAATTTTTTGAGGTATCAGCTTTGGGGGGGGGGGGGGCAGTTTATGAAGTTATTTTGCAGTTTCTGTTCCTTGGGTTTTTTCAAAAAAAAATTTTTTTAATTTTTTTTTATTTTTATTATTATTATTATTTACTCACTAGGAGTTATCACACTGGTCATCGTCAGTGGTCGCCCACTGCCGACAACCTGTGGTATTCCCTGGAGTCCGAGTGACAACAAGTCTCCTCAGGCCTCCAGTATGCTCCACCTCTTTTCGTTCATTACCGCTGATGACCTTGCGGTAATCGCAACAGCCACCTACCAACGATTTCCCGCTGATAAGGGCCATCGGTCCCCTCTGGGGCCCGAGTGGCAACAAGCCTTCCCAAGGTCCCAGAGCTGTCCGCGCTCTTCCAGTGGAGGTCTGGTTTGCGCTTTCCCTCCTCGACCCTCTGTCCATAATTTTTGTGGCGTCAGCCTATGCTTGCACCTCATTCGTGCGGTTGTTATTATTATTATTATTATTATTATTATTATTATTATAATTATTATTATTATTATATACAAGTATTATTATTCTTTATTATTCTTATACACATATTAAGAAATTAATTGTTTTTCCATCTAATTTACACACGTGTGTGTGGTGTGTACAGACACGTTTGTAAATTAGAGGCGATGCTTAAAAAAACGAGAGTCACTCTTTCTCTAAATGTTCACAGACACATTAAGAAATATTAGAGAGTGGTTGAATCAACATAGAGTGAGAGCAGGCGAGATAAATACATAGATCGCTAAGAGAGAGATGATAACTTTTTTCAGTTAATTATAAATTACGGCTGATTAGAACAATTAAAACTTTGAACACTCACAGTGTTAAAAAATGCAGCATGCAGTAATACAGCGAAACAGCTGTCTGTCATAAAGCATTGAGTTTACGGCTCAATTGGCATTTAATAGGGTTCTAAATAACTTTCCGGGTCATTAGACGAAATAAATAAATAAATATTCCTGAAGGGAGTGGTACAGACAGTAAAGAGGACGGTAGTTTGGGAATTTGATCCTAAGAATTTTGCAATATGGCGTCGTTAAGTCCGATTCATAGAAACTTCTGTTTTATCAACTTGGAAAATTTTTCAATTGAACAAGACAGGTACCAGTGACCCGTTGGGTCACAAGTACTATCACTATTTATTCTACTTTAATTTTGTTGTGATGGGATACCTGACTCCCCTCAAGGCTGATAAGTGTACTAGTCTGTAGTATATATATATATATATATATATATATATATATATATATATATATATATATATATATATATATATACATACTACAAACAGTGATATGTATTGTGGACTGTATTCGACCGTATTAGGTTAATCCTATTGGATTACCGGTAGTGTTGTTGTTTTGTAAAAGATATACGTTGTAATAAACGTTTTGTAAAATATATACGTTGTAATAAACGTTTTGTAAAAGATATACGTTGTAATGAACGTTTTGTAAAAGATATACGTTGTAATAAACGTTTTGTAAAATATATACGTTGTAATAAACGTTTTGTAAAAGATATACGTTGTAATAAACGTTTTGTAAAAGATATACGTTGTAATAAACGTTTTGTAAAATATATACGTTGTAATAAACGTTTTGTACAAGATATACGTTGTAATAAACGTTTTGTAAAAGATATACGTTGTAATAAACGTTTTGTAAAAGATATACGTTGTAATAAAAGTTTTGTAAAAGATATACGTTGTAATAAACGTTTTGTAAAAGATATACGTTGTAATAAACGTTTTGTAAAAGATATACGTTGTAATAAACGTTTGTAAAAGATATACGTCGTAATAAACGTTTTGTACAAGATATACGTCGTAACAAACATTTTGTAAAAGACATACGTTGTAATAAACGTTTTGTAAAAGATGTACGTTGTAATTTACGTTTTGTAAAATATATACGTTGTAATAAACGTTTTGTAAAATATATACGTTGTAATAAACGTTTTGTACAAGATATACGTTGTAACAAACGTTTTGTAAAAGATATACGTTGTAATAAACGTTTTGTAAAAGATATACGTTGTAATGAACGTTTTGTAAAAGATATACGTTGTAATGAACGTTGTGTAAAAGATATACGTTGTAACAAACGTTTTGTAAAAGATATACGTTGTAACAAACGTTTTGTAAAAGATATACGTTGTAATAAACGTTTTGTAATAGATATACGTTGTAATAAACGTTTTGTAAAAGATATACGTTGTAATGAACGTTTTGTACAAGATATACGTTGTAATGAACGTTTTGTAAAAGATATACGTTGTAATGAACGTTTTGTAAAAGATATACGTTGTAATGAACGTTTTGTAAAAGATATACGTTGTAATGAACGTTTTGTACAAGATATACGTTGTAATGAACGTTTTGTACAAGATATACGTTGTAATGAACGTTTTGTAAAAGATATACGTTGTAATGAACGTTTTATAAAAGATATACGTTGTAATGAACGTTTTGTAAAAGATATACGTTGTAATGAACGTTTTGTAAAAGATATACGTTGTAATAAACGTTTTGTAAAAGATATACGTTGTAATAAACGTTTTGTAAAAGATATACGTTGTAATAAACGTTTTGTAAAAGATATACGTTGTAATAAACGTTTTGTAAAAGATATACGTTGTAATAAACGTTTTGTAAAAGATATACGTTGTAATGAACGTTTTGTAAAAGATATACGTTGTAATAAACGTTTTGTAAAAGATATACGTTGTAATAAACGTTTTGTAAAAGATATACGTTGTAATAAACGTTTTGTAAAAGATATACGTTGTAATAAACGTTTTGTAAAAGATATACGTTGTAATAAACGTTTTGTAAAAGATATACGTTGTAATAAACATTTTGTAAAAGATATACGTTGTAATAAACGTTTTGTAAAAGATATACGTTGTAATAAACGTTTTGTAAAAGATATACGTTGTAATAAACATTTTGTAAAAGATATACGTTGTAATAAACGTTTTGTAAAAGATATACGTTGTAATAAACGTTTTGTAAAAGATATACGTTGTAATAAACGTTTTGTAAAAGATATACGTTGTAATGAACGTTTTGTAAAAGATATACGTTGTAATAAAAGTTTTGTAAAAGATATACGTTGTAATAAACGTTTGTAAAAGATATACGTAGTAACAAACGTTTTGTACAAGATATACGTTGTAACAAACGTCTTGTAAAAGATACGTTGTAATAAACGTTTTGCATATGATATACGTTGTAACAAACATTTTGTAAAAGACATACGTTGTAATAAACGTTTTGTAAAAGATATACGTTGTAATAAACGTTTTGTAAAAGATATACGTTGTAATAAACGTTTTGTAAAAGATATACGTTGTAATAACCGTTTTGTACAAGATATACGTTGTAATGAACGCTTTGTAAAATATATACATTGTAATGAACGTTTTGTAAAAGATATACGTTGTAATGAACGTTTTGTAAAAGATATACGTTGTAATGAACGTTTTGTACAAGATATACGTTGTAATGAACGTTTTGTAAAAGATATACGTTGTAATGAACGTTTTGTACAAGATATACGTTGTAACAAACGTTTTGTAAAAGATATACGTTGTAATAAACGTTAGTAAAAGATATACGTTGTAATAAACGTCTGTAAAAGATATACGTTGTAATTAACGTTTTGTAAAAGATATACGTTGTAACAAACGTTTTGTAAAAGATATACGTCGTAACAAACATTTTGTAAAAGACATACGTTGTAATAAACGTTTTGTAAAAGATGTACGTTGTAATTTACGTTTTGTAAAATATATACGTTGTAATAAACGTTTTGTACAAGATATACGTTGTAACAAACGTTTTGTAAAAGATATACGTTGTAATAAACGTTTTGTAAAAGATATACGTTGTAATGAACGTTTTGTAAAAGATATACGTTGTAATGAACGTTTTGTAAAAGATATACGTTGTAACAAACGTTTTGTAAAAGATATACGTTGTAACAAACGTTTTGTAAAAGATATACGTTGTAATAAACGTTTTGTAATAGATATACGTTGTAATAAACGTTTTGTAAAAGATATACGTTGTAATGAACGTTTTGTACAAGATATACGTTGTAATGAACGTTTTGTAAAAGATATACGTTGTAATGAACGTTTTGTAAAAGATATACGTTGTAATGAACGTTTTGTAAAAGATATACGTTGTAATGAACGTTTTGTACGAGATATACGTTGTAATGAACGTTTTGTACAAGATATACGTTGTAATGAACGTTTTGTAAAAGATATACGTTGTAATGAACGTTTTATAAAAGATATACGTTGTAATGAACGTTTTGTAAAAGATATACGTTGTAATGAACGGTTTGTAAAAGATATACGTTGTAATAAACGTTTTGTAAAAGATATACGTTGTAATAAACGTTTTGTAAAAGATATACGTTGTAATAAACGTTTTGTAAAAGATATACGTTGTAATAAACGTTTTGTAAAAGATATACGTTGTAATAAACGTTTTGTAAAAGATATACGTTGTAATGAACGTTTTGTAAAAGATATACGTTGTAATAAACGTTTTGTAAAAGATATACGTTGTAATAAACGTTTTGTAAAAGATATACGTTGTAATAAACGTTTTGTAAAAGATATACGTTGTAATAAACGTTTTGTAAAAGATATACGTTGTAATAAACGTTTTGTAAAAGATATACGTTGTAATAAACATTTTGTAAAAGATATACGTTGTAATAAACGTTTTGTAAAAGATATACGTTGTAATAAACGTTTTGTAAAAGATATACGTTATAATAAACGTTTTGTAAAAGATATACGTTGTAATGAACGTTTTGTAAAAGATATACGTTGTAATAAAAGTTTTGTAAAAGATATACGTTGTAATAAACGTTTGTAAAAGATATACGTAGTAACAAACGTTTTGTACAAGATATACGTTGTAACAAACGTCTTGTAAAAGATACGTTGTAATAAACGTTTTGCATATGATATACGTTGTAACAAACATTTTGTAAAAGACATACGTTGTAATAAACGTTTTGTAAAAGATATACGTTGTAATAAACGTTTTGTAAAAGATATACGTTGTAATAAACGTTTTGTAAAAGATATACGTTGTAATAACCGTTTTGTACAAGATATACGTTGTAATGAACGCTTTGTAAAATATATACATTGTAATGAACGTTTTGTAAAAGATATACGTTGTAATGAACGTTTTGTAAAAGATATACGTTGTAATGAACGTTTTGTACAAGATATACGTTGTAATGAACGTTTTGTAAAAGATATACGTTGTAATGAACGTTTTGTACAAGATATACGTTGTAACAAACGTTTTGTAAAAGATATACGTTGTAATAAACGTTAGTAAAAGATATACGTTGTAATAAACGTCTGTAAAAGATATACGTTGTAATGAACGTTTTGTAAAAGATATACGTTGTAACAAACGTTTTGTAAAAGATATACGTTGTAATAAACGTTTTATGAAAGATATACGTTGTAATGAACGTTTTGTAAAAGATATACGTTGTAATGAACGTTTTGTACAAGATATACGTTGTAATGAACGTTTTGTAAAAGATATACGTTGTAACAAACGTTTTGTAAAAGATATACGTTGTAACAAACGTTTCGTAAAAGATATACGTTGTAATAAACGTTTTATGAAAGATATACGTTGTAATGAATGTTTTGTAAAATCTATACGTTGTAATGAACGTTTTGTACAAGATATACGTTGTAATGAACGTTTTGTAAAGATATACGTTGTAATGAACGTTTTATGAAAGATATACGTTGTAATGAACGTTTTGTAAAAGATATACGTTGTAATGAACGTTTTGTACAAGATATACGTTGTAATGAACGTTTTGTAAAAGATATACGTTGTAACAAACGTTTTGTAAAAGATATACGTTGTAACAAACGTTTCGTAAAAGATATACGTTGTAATAAACGTTTAGTAAAAGATATACGTTGTAATGAACGTTTTGTAAAAGATATACTTTGTAATGAACGTTTTGTAAAAGATATACGTTGTCATAAACGTTTTGTAAAAGGTATACGTTGTAATAAACGTTTTGTAAAAGATATACGTTGTAATGAACGTTTTATAAAAGATATACGTTGTAACAAACGTTTTGTAAAAGATATACGTTGTAATAAACGTTTTGTAAAAGATATACGTTGTAATAAACATTTTGTAAAAGATATACGTTGTAATAAACGTTTTGTAAAAGATATACGTTGTAATAAACGTTTTGTAAAAGATATACGTTGTAATAAACGTTTTGTAAAAGATATACGTTGTAATGAACGTTTTGTAAAAGATATACGTTGTAATAAAAGTTTTGTAAAAGATATACGTTGTAATAAACGTTTGTAAAAGATATACGTAGTAACAAACGTTTTGTACAAGATATACGTTGTAACAAACGTCTTGTAAAAGATACGTTGTAATAAACGTTTTGCATATGATATACGTTGTAACAAACATTTTGTAAAAGACATACGTTGTAATAAACGTTTTGTAAAAGATATACGTTGTAATAAACGTTTTGTAAAAGATATACGTTGTAATAAACGTTTTGTAAAAGATATACGTTGTAATAACCGTTTTGTACAAGATATACGTTGTAATGAACGCTTTGTAAAATATATACATTGTAATGAACGTTTTGTAAAAGATATACGTTGTAATGAACGTTTTGTAAAAGATATACGTTGTAATGAACGTTTTGTACAAGATATACGTTGTAATGAACGTTTTGTAAAAGATATACGTTGTAATGAACGTTTTGTACAAGATATACGTTGTAACAAACGTTTTGTAAAAGATATACGTTGTAATAAACGTTAGTAAAAGATATACGTTGTAATAAACGTCTGTAAAAGATATACGTTGTAATGAACGTTTTGTAAAAGATATACGTTGTAACAAACGTTTTGTAAAAGATATACGTTGTAATAAACGTTTTATGAAAGATATACGTTGTAATGAACGTTTTGTAAAAGATATACGTTGTAATGAACGTTTTGTACAAGATATACGTTGTAATGAACGTTTTGTAAAAGATATACGTTGTAACAAACGTTTTGTAAAAGATATACGTTGTAACAAACGTTTCGTAAAAGATATACGTTGTAATAAACGTTTTATGAAAGATATACGTTGTAATGAATGTTTTGTAAAATCTATACGTTGTAATGAACGTTTTGTACAAGATATACGTTGTAATGAACGTTTTGTAAAGATATACGTTGTAATGAACGTTTTATGAAAGATATACGTTGTAATGAACGTTTTGTAAAAGATATACGTTGTAATGAACGTTTTGTACAAGATATACGTTGTAATGAACGTTTTGTAAAAGATATACGTTGTAACAAACGTTTTGTAAAAGATATACGTTGTAACAAACGTTTCGTAAAAGATATACGTTGTAATAAACGTTTAGTAAAAGATATACGTTGTAATGAACGTTTTGTAAAAGATATACTTTGTAATGAACGTTTTGTAAAAGATATACGTTGTCATAAACGTTTTGTAAAAGGTATACGTTGTAATAAACGTTTTGTAAAAGATATACGTTGTAATGAACGTTTTATAAAAGATATACGTTGTAACAAACGTTTTGTAAAAGATATACGTTGTAATAAACGTTTTGTAAAAGATATACGTTGTAATGAACGTTTTGTACAAGATATACGTTGTAATAAACGTTTTGTAAAAGATATACGTTGTAATGAACGTTTTGTAAAAGGTATACGTTGTAACAAACGTTTTGTAAAAGGTATACGTTGTAACAAACGTTTTGTAAAAGATATACGTTGTAATAAACGTTTTGTAAAAGATATACGTTGTAATAAACGTTTTGTAAAAGATATACGTTGTAATGAACGTTTTGTAAAAGGTATACGTTGTAACAAACGTTTTGTAAAAGATATACGTTGTAATGAACGTTTTGTAAAAGATATACGTTGTAATGAACGTTTTGTAAAAGATATACGTTGTAACAAACGTTTTGTAAAAGATATACGTTGTAACAAACGTTTTGTAAAAGGTATACGTTGTAACAAACGTTTTGTAAAAGATATACTTTGTAATAAACGTTTTGTAAAAGATATACGTTGTAACAAACGTTTTGTAAAAGATATACGTTGTAACAAACGTTTTGTAAAAGATATACGTTGTAATAAACCACCTTCTTTTAAAGACCTTACACTCTGGTTAGTTTTGTTATAACTTCTAACCAAATTATATCAGCTGGCGGCGAGAATTTCGAAAACGAACCCTTAAAAGATATGGCAAAGTCAACTATATGAACTGGTAAACAAGGATTCAAAACAAAACCAAATGTTGAAATATATTCAGTCACACGCGTGCTTTGTTTTATTCAGTAAATACATGCAAGTTCCATTACGAACAAAATAATCCGACTGACGTTGATTTAAAGATATCAACTGTAAACGTAGTTCTCTAATCGAATTCACACTACAAAGAAGGATTTACCTCTACAAGGTACAAAAGAAATGAAAAAAAAAGCATCCAACAAACAGTTTTTATTGTCGGGCGTACATGTGCGCTAACGAACAAGGATTACTGTGGATTTGTTTTGTTTCCAGTACAACTAAAAGACATCTAAAAAAGGGCGTATCAAAGAGGAAAACCTTTTAAAAAAGTAAGAATACTTTTATTGTTCGGAAAAAAAAAATGAAACTAAATATAAATAATAATATAAATACATTAAACAATAAATAACCAAATAAGTAGTGTAATGGATTCGTCCAAACACTATAAAATACAGCAAATTTTTGTAAATAACAAATACATTTTCTTAGACACAGACGAACAACACAAGGCGGACATTTTTTAATAACAAAATAAGTTAGCAAAAAATTAATCTGGAACAAAATACTAGATATAATATCCGGAACGTTTTTGTTCTTGTTTTTTAAGGGAAGTGGGGTCTGATCAACTCTGCTGGGAAGTCATGAGATAAAATACTGTTTTGTTTTTAAATTCCCGAAACAGTTTTTGATAGTAAACAACTTATGATCCCTTAAAAAATGCTAAGACTAGCGTAAATTCTTGGAAGCAAACTAATATAGTGACTGTTAAATATTAATTAATTTACAAGCAAAGTAGTTTTCCAGCGAAGGACTTGGGACTAAAAGTGTTGTTTTTTCCATATAGTTTTAATGGTTAAAAAACTTCCAAGACTATATATATATATATATATATATATATATATATATATGTATATATATATATATATATATGTATATATATATATATATGTATATATATATATATATGTATATATATATATATATATATATATATATATATATATATATGTATATATATATATATATATGTATATATATATATATATGTATATATATATATATGTATATATGTATATATATATATATATGTATATATATATATATATGTATATATATATATATATATATATATATATATATATATATATATATATATATATATATGTATATATATATATATATATGTATATATATATATATATATATGTATATATATATATGTATATATATATATATATATATATAATGAGATTTAAATGTTACTACAGCTTAGAAACGCTGTTGAAATGATAAACTTTGAAATTTTAGAATCAGGCAACATGATGCGATGGTTGCGGAGAAAAATTCGGACGGACAGACAGACAGAGGGACATGCCTCAAAACATAAGTCCCCCGATTTTATAAATCGGGGGACCAATTAAGACAGGTGCTGGGCTGCTGTATCCTCTTCTGCGTAAATTTCTAGCACCCTTTCCCTACATGGCGACTGAAGCATGCGTGTTTTATTTTTTTAGCCAAATTTATTGGGCCCCGATTTATAAAATAGGGGATCTATGTTTTGAGGCATTTCCGTCCGTCCGTCCGTCACATACAGAGGGGGACTACGCATGCGCGGCTTGTTGAATGTTCAAAAGACGAGTAATCTAAAGTGTCTTAACACTCACTTGAATCAGACATTCCAGTTGATACATGCAAAGACCCAATTCCGCCATACTCGGTTTGAACAACTCTCGCAGACGATATTCTTGCATCAGGGTCACCAACACAGCAAACGCTTCTTCTTCAGGCATCTGGAAAAAAAAAAACAGGCATAATTATGCAGAAAAGGGGGAAAAGAAAAAAAAAATTTTTTAAACATAACTCAATCCCATAACTAAGATATATTTAAGCATGTACTTTGTGTCATTAAAGTATATACGAAAAAAGCCTTAAGGAAACAAACGTTGATTAACTCATGCCTGTATATAATGTTAAGTATGTGTATTTATATATATATATATAGTCTCGGAAGTATCTCAACCATTAAAACTATATAAGGAACCCCCCCCCCCCCCAAAAAAAAAACCTTAAGTCCGAAGTCGTTCAGTGGAAAATCACTCATGTAAGTCAATTTAATTTTACAGTTATTATATTAGTTTGCTTCTAACATTATTTAAGGGATCATCAGTCGTTTACCATGAAAAACGGTTTCGGGAATTTATATATAGGATTCACTCCTAAACTAATTAACTGATCATTATGGATTTTGGAACACAGCTGCTAAGTATAAGGGTCGGTAATGTGAGCTATATTTAGTTTAATTTAGTTTTATGCAAAGGTGGCAAAGAAGGGGTGGAAGCCCTTCGTAAAAATTCAGATACCTCCGATTTTTGTGAAATCGTAACAATCGATATTAGACATCAACTAATAAATATTCCACAAATTTCAGTTTCTTTGGAATATTTTAAAGGGGTAACATAATATAGGTACAATCGCCCATTTGAAAATTCAAATATTTCAGATTTGCATTTAAATGTGATCCATAGTCATAAGACACGAATTAAGCAAAATTCCCTGAATTTTAACTTCTTCTTAAAACCCCTTCAGCTTAAGGCTTACATTTTAGTCATTTTCTTAGAATGAAAATTATGTTATGGATTTTGATCAAAATTAAAAAAGGATTCTAGACATAAGGTTTAGTTAAATTATATAATGATTTTAATCTTTGTAAAGGGACATAAAAGTGGTGCAAAACTGTTCTGTTTGGGGAATTAATTTTATTTTATTCTTCGAGTTAAAGCAGGGGCGGGCAATCTTTTCAGAGTGAGGGCCAGATGAGACTTTTGGAAGGAGATCGCGGGCCGGAGTGAAAAACGAAATCTCAGAATTACTATATTTTGTTTACATGAATAAATTGTACAAAAATTGCATTGAACACTCTACAAATCTGATATTTTTTCTCAGGAGACTTTTGTATGTAATGTTATAAAAATCGCCGATGAAGTGCCATTTTGGAATCATAAAAAATAATGACGGGGGAAGTAGCAAGTTGATCCAGCATTCGTTTTGACAAACCTCACATAGGTTCTGTTTTATGCCCTTTCCTTGTCTCTCGTTTCCTCTTTGCCTCTCTCTTTCTCTTTTTCTATTTTTATCTCAGGCCAAGGATTTGAAATTAATAGTTAAAGAAAAATGAAATATACATGCATTATCGCTCGCTGATATTTATACATTTTTATCCCACTGTAAATCTGAATCGAAACCTACTTTTACGTCTATGTCACAAAATGATATGAGTTTTACTGGGAGGTCCCTTCGCGGGCCAGAGGTTGCCTGCCCCTGAGTTAAAGTATATAGATAAAAAGTTTTAGGGAAACAAACGTTGATTAACTCACATTTAGTATAATCTAAATAAATAAATGTTATTTTTTTTTATTCATCATACTTATATTACCATCAAAACGGATCACTGTTATTTCAATACAACATAGTCTTTTCAAATACTGTATATATAGTAGAGAGCAAAGACCCAAAACACAACTATTTGCCTGCCTAATTTGCATAACTATTTTTTTTTAAATTCATAATAAATTAACGTTAGGTCTTATTTTCTTATATATATGCAGTAATTTTGTCGATATTAACAGTAATTTATTAAGGATAAATTACCTTTCTTAAAATATTATGTTCATAAATTTTCAAGGGAGGTAATTTAAATAAAAACTATTAGTTTTGAAACTTACAGTAGCTTTATTTTATGGAAATCGCTCCAGACAAGGCATGAAGCCACTTAATGTAAGGAGCTAACAAGAACAAATATGATTATCGCAAAGACAGGAGATGCCTATTGGCCTTAGTCTTGAAATAAAGCCATTGTTATAGGTAGGAGGAAAACAGTCAGCAGGAAGAGAGTTACACAAGCCTGCAGTTCTTGGAAAGAAACTACTGGAAAATAGGAAGCTGTATTACAATGAGGTATCAAAACAGCGAATTGATGGAGACCACTAGACCAATGAGCCAAATGAGCTGGGACAAAGGAAGCAGGGAATAGATTACATAATTCTGAAGAACACATGGCTATGAGAGAGAGGGTGTAGAGAAGAAGAAAGAGTGGGGGGCCAATCAAATTACAGATAAGTTTCTGCACCTTATCAAGAACCCTCAAATGGGACAGAGATTCACCAGCCAAAATATGACGACAGTACTCAATACATTTATATTAAAGATATGTAATGTAAGTTTAAAAAGTATAAGAGTGAGTAATGTGAGCTATATTTAGTTTAATGCAAAGATTTTGATACCTCATATATATATCTATGTTTTGGTACAGAAAATTAGTACAACATCAGTACCGTCGGTTTCAAGCTTAGAAGGCGTTAACCATCCGGCTCTCTTCAGCTTATGTAGTCACCTGGTAAAGAAATGGGAACTCACGTATCACTCTTGTGGTAATAAAATAGCAGAGTTTAAAAATCTCCTAAATAGTATCAATCCACGACCTAATCCTTGTTCTTATCTCTACATCAGACGTAATCAAAATATCATTATTATTATCTCCATTTTGAGTTTGCATGTTCTAATGAACCTTAGTAACAAATGTTAGATTTCCAATACAGAATCATTAAGAATTTCGTAGAGTTACTTCCCTTAGATTGATTGCCAGCTTACAAGATTCGATTTGGTTTAAATTAAAATCGTTATTTAAAGTCTTATTTTGGAATGATTAAACATTTAAAGTCTTTTAATTCAGGCTTTGAATTTAAATTTGTTTTGTTTTTTTTACTCTCTTGAAAGTTTAATTCTTAAATAATATATATGTATATGTATGCATATATATGTATCTATGTATAAAAAAGTAATGTGTAAAAAATATATAAATGTTTATACAGGGTGGGCCAAAATAAGGGTCCTATCTTTAAATTTGAATAACTTCCACAAAATAAAAGTTAAACTCACCAAACTTTATGTGTGTGTAGACTGACCCTTCCGAGATTTTTTGAAATAAACAAAACAAATTTTAGCCGAAAAACACTTCTTAAAACTTACAAAAACTAAAGTATTGTTTTTTACACTGTTTTGAGTTTTTTAAGCAAAAATAATGTTTTCTAAATGAGGGTACGTTCCTTAGGGCTAATACGGCTCATGCTTGCTTCGGAAGGGGTCCTTTACTTATTCTAAAAAAAAAAATTTTTTAAATCAATAAATAAAAAAGTTATGAATTTTTAAAAATAGGATCCTTATTTTTGCCCACTTTTTTCTTGTCTGTTGACGAATAAATACAAAAAAAATGTATTTTAAAAAATGTATTTCTTTTGTAGGATGGTGGGGACAATCCCAGCAAAGTGCTCGATGAATTTGAATTTAAATTTGATATTTTTATACCCTCTTGAAAGTTTAATTCTTAAACTCTCTCATTTTCTTCTCAGAACTTTCTAGACGATACTAATTCAACCCTTCAAAACAATAACGGCCGAATATTAGCTCCTAATAAACATTGAATCACGGGACTTGTATGAAGATATTTTAAAATATTTTTAAAATTTAAAATCGGAACTGTCATATTTTACCCCCCTCCCCCCACACTTCTTTTTTCCGGACTTTATTAAACTTTTTAACCTCACATTTCTTTCCCTAACACAAAATTTTAAACAACTATATTTAACGCTCCAAAGCAAATAACGTATCCAAACTAGAGTTCTCATTTCTTTGCCGGGTGACAACATAAGCTGAAGTGAGCCGGATGGTTAACGATGGTTCTGATCTTGAAACCGACGGTACTGATGTTGTACTAATTTTCTGTACCAATAAATAAATAAATATTTACGTTCTTAATTTTGATTCTTAATTTTGATTCTCAATTAATCGAGCACTCTGCTGGGATTTTTCCCACCATCTTACAGAAGAAGTTATATATATATATATATATATATATATATATATATATATATATATATATATATAAGAACAAAGGGTAAGGTAAAATAAAATACCTTTTAAAGCAAGTTTAAAGATGCGATTTTTTTTTTTTATTAAAAAAAAAAAATCGATACCGATTTTTTTTTGATTTTTTTTTTATAAACTTTCATTTTTAGTTTATAGTACAGATAAATTTCGCCAAGATAGAATTGGCCTCTTCAGTGTAGTTTGTAGATCCGATCTTATTGGACAGCCGGTTTAGTTGTTGCAGCCGATTGCAACAACTAAACCGTACAAACCGGCTGCAACAACTAAACCGGCTGTCCAAAAAATCGGTATCGATTTTTCTTTTCTTAATAAAAAAAAATATATCGCATCTTTAAACTTGCTTTAAAAAGTATTTTATTTTACCTTACCCCTTGTTCTTAAATTTAATTTGGATGCTTTAAAAAAGGTATGAACTTTTACAACATATATATATATATATATATATATATAAATATATATATGGTAGATAAGTATTCCTACCAGTAAAATACATAGCCCTGTTGTGCTCGCATACCCTTAATGACAATAAAAGTGTAAAAATTTGGGAATTTCCTTGCTTTTGTACATTTAGTGTATATGAATTTTCATCTTAACCCTATTAAGGGCATATGATTTCAGTATACTGGCATTTATCATGGAATATATATATATATATATAGAGAGAGAGAGAGAGACTTACCTGCATTAATAATAAACTGTCATATTTTACCCCCCCCTTCTTTTTTCCAGACTTTATTAAACTTTTTAACCTCACATTCCTTTCCGTAACACAACATTTTAAACAACTATATTTAACACTCCAAAGCAAATAACGTATCCAAACTAGAGTTCCCATTTCTCTAACAGGTGACAACATAAGCTGAAGAGGGCCGGATGGTTAACGCCTTCTGGGCTTGAAACCGACGGTACTAATGTTGTACTAATTTTCTGTACCAAAAAATAAATAAATATTACGCTCTTAATTTTGATTCTCAATTAATCGAGCACTCTGCTGGGGCTTTTCCCACCATCTTACAGAAGAAGTTTATATATATATATATATATATATATATATATATATATATAAACTATTATATTTTATATATATATATATATATATATATATAAACTATTATATTTTATATTATATTTTATGTTATATATATATATATATATATATATATAAGAACAAGGGGTAAGGTAAAATAAAAGTACCTTTTAAAGCAAGTTTAAAGATGCGATATATTTTTTTTTATTAAAAAAGAAAAATCGATACCGATTTTTTTTTCCTTTCTTTTTATAAACTTTCATTTTTAGTTTATAGTACAGATAAATTTCGCCAAGATAGAATTGGCCTCTTCAGTGTAGTTTGTAGATCCGATCCTATTGGACAGCCGGTTTAGTTGTTGTAGCCGGCTGCAACATATAAACCGTACAAACCGGCTGCAACAACTAAACCGGCTGTCCAATAAGATCGGATCTACAAACTACACTGAAGAGGCCAATTCTATCTTGGCGAAATTTATCTGTACTATAAACTAAAAATGAAAGTTTATTAAAAAAAAGGAAAAAAAAATCGGTATCGATTTTTCTTTTTTAATAAAAAAAAAAATATCGCATCTTTAAACTTGCTTTAAAAAGTATTTTATTTTACCTTACCCCTTGTTCTTAAATTCAATTTGGATGCTTTAAAAAAGGTATGAACTTTTCAAATATATATATATATATATGTAGACTTACCTGCATTAATAATAAACCGACAATGAAACCGCTCCCCTGACAGTATCCCACCTCTCGGTCGTGTAGCGAATACGCCTATATCGGGGAAAAAGAAAAAAAAAAGAAATGAAAATATTTATTTTGATGGTGATTGTTTTGGTGGGTTTATTTTACAGCATATCAACCCTTTTCAACAAAGGAAAAGGAGAGGAAGGCATGTCATTACACATTGACCCAAACTACCTACAACATGTCAATGAGACTTAAGCTGTTTTCTGTCAGCAAGACGACGACGGGCAATCTGATATACTTGAAAATTTATGGAGCAATTTAATTTAAACAATATTTACGGGCTACTTTAATTGATGCAAGTTTTACTCCGATGCTTTCTTGGCCTTTTGGCTAAGATCAAAGTGTAGTATCTGTTCCGATGGATACTGCACCCCATAGACTGGTATTGTCTTGGCCTTCGGGGCTTGATTTAATTTACGCCGGTCTATGGGTCTGTCCTGTGCAGTTCTAGGAGGTCCACCATCCCAGGCTTCGCCTCCCCTCTTTGGGGAGGAGTAAGTTTATTGCTTACTGCCTGAGGCGGCCCTACCGGGGAATGCCGACGGGGCTGCCCAGGCAATTTTTAAACCCCACTTTCCCGATCTGACCTTGGGTCACATCTTACTTGTGGGAGTAAGATAAAAACTGGCCTTGTGCCTAACTCCTGGAGAGGAGTAAATCAATACTCCGATGCTTTGGTAGTTATGTTTTCAGATTTTGTTATTTTTCCCATCCAGGTTGAATTGGAAGAAATAGAAAGTAGAAATGAAGAGTTGATCAATACCTTAATTAACAGTTCAATTCCACAAGGATTCGTTCGGGCAGGTCTCGGAAGCGCCCGAGAGTTGACGAAACTATTAACCAATCAGGTTGCAGCAGGAATTAACCAATCAGGTTGCAGCAAGCAGACGATAATTTTTGGAAGAAATTAATTTCTACAATCTGCAACGTGTTTTAAAAAAAAAATGAATTTCTACAATCTGTGCCAGCGCGTTGAATCTCTTGAAGAACTCATTGAGTTCTGTCAGCAACGATCACTTTTAGCGAAAGAAATTGGGAGGTGACGGTGGTTAAGTGGATATCGACACGGACTGAAGACCTGAGTATTCCAAGTTCGAATCCAGTCGGTTACACAGTACTACTTTCATTTAGGGATGTTGGCAACCTTCTCGTGGTTCTTCCCGTAAGTACCTGATGTCTTTCCAGAAAGATTTCTAACTAGAAAAACATTGGGGAAACTAATGCCAACACCAGAATCATCTGATTCACACGAAAGAAGAAGAAGAAGCGAAAGAAATTATGTACTTAAAATGATAAAAAAGAGGGTTGTCTGCCCCTTACACTATTGGAGCTCTTCTGAAATAAAAACAAATAAATTCGCTCCCTCCCTAAAGGCAACGTAAAAATTGAAGTTAAAAAATGTCAATAAATAAAGATGCCAATGTGCTTAGCCAATTAGAAGGCTTTAAACGTGGCCTGAGGAAGCTCTATTTCGAAAGAGATCGCAGCTGAAACAGGTATGCACATATGTAGCGAATAATGTTTGCATAAATAAAAGAATTTATACTATAATACAGCTCTACTTACTATTGAGCACTATTGTATAAACACCGGAGTTTCATTGGATTAACATCTAGGAAACATCAATACAATTACTATATATATATATATATATATATATACAGGGTGTCTCAAAAAAATGTTCCTAATGACATGTTTCGCGACGTTTGCGAATCCCTTGGTGCGCGTTATCAGCTTTGTTTGAACAATAATGGTCATCAGTTTGAACATTTGCGAACATGATTCTTCAATTACATCTGTCTCATGTATTCGATGCTATTTCATTTCACTCTATGTTCATAAATAAAAGTTTTCTCGTCATTCTACGAGTGAGTACATTTTTTTGAGACACCCTGTATATATATATATATATATATACACACACATAAGGTATTTCAATTTTTCTGATGGTCTTTTTTGTATTAAAATCAAAAAATTTAATAAATGTTCCATAGGTTTCACAGGTTTCACGAACGTTTTGATTCTGTGTCAAATCATCTTCGAGTGTCAAAAGCAAATGAACAAAAAAGCTGAAGAAAGAAGAGAATTTTAAAAAGACGGTGGAGAAACGCTCATAGAACGTTTTTCGCATTGTTCTATTAGCTTTATAATAACAATAAAATTAGACTCATTATTTACTATAAGAAATTTAAAATCCAAAATCTTGTAGCAAAAAACAATTCCTTCCTAACTCAAAAACCACTAGAAAGTACCAATGTTATTTATAAGTTTAAATGCTCTTTGGGAGAATGTAACTCCCAGAATAATAATAAAGCATTGGTTTTACAAGCACTACCCTATCCCGCCGCCTCACCATGCATTTTGTAAATTCTAGCTCAATTAACCAACATCTACAAAAACATAAATGCCCTCCCTCTGATTTAAGACAAATTCTAGTTAATAACACTAAAATTATACATTCTGAAACTAATTTAAAAAAATTAAAAAATACTCAAAGCTATCTACATGAACATTAAACAACCTAAAATTAACAACATCACATATGAAACCAGTGGTAACATTTTAAAATGCTTAACGTAATGCGATTTTGTTCTGTGATGCCATCCAGCATTGCTGAATTTAAATTGTCAACGACTTCCTGGAACAATACGAAAAAAAAAAACAACGTTCTATGTGCATTTCTCTACCGTCTTTTTAAAATTCTCTCCTTTCTCCAGCTTTTTTGTTCATTTGCTTTTGACACCTGAGGATGATTCGACGAAGAATCGAAAATGTTCATGAAACCTGTGAAACCTATGGAACATTTATTACCTTTCTTGATTTTAAATACAAAAAAGACCATGAGAAAAATTGAAAAAATAAAAAGGTATAATTTAACAATGTTTGCATAAATGAGAAAATGCTACCTAAATACACACACATTATATATATTTAATATATATATATATATAAAATATATATATATAATTTATTTCAACCTTGTGATTTTTTCAAGCATCCGATCCAGACGATTACATTTTTGAAACTGAAAAAAATAATTAAATTCACACTCGACAATTCAAATATAATTGGAGAGAGAGGGGGTAACAAACTATTTAATACATATTTAGAGAGAGGGGGAAATTTGAAGCATATCTAATCTTTAACTATAAGTTGAGAGGGGGAATTCCATAATCTATTACAGACCGTAATATATATATATATATATATATATATATATATATATATAATTCGCTTGTTACAAATATCCAAGGGGTATACATATGAAGGAAGTGTAAACCGGGTTCATGAGAGTGCTCAATAAAAATTCAGAGCAAAGTATATTTAGTTGATGGTTTATTCCATTTGCTACAAAATATATTCTGTTTCATTAACGCTTAAAATAAGCATCAATTCATCAGGCATTTCTGAGCAGTATGGTTCTGAAATGCCTGATGAATTGATGCTTATTTTAAGCAATTAATGAAACAGAATATATTTTGTAGAAAATGGAATAAACCATCAACTAAATATATATATATATATATATATATATATATATAATATTATATATATATATATAAATAAACATATATAAGAAGATGATGACTGACCTTCATGACATTAAAAAGACTTTCTTGACCGAGCCCGTCTTTTTCTTTAAAAAAATCATGATCGGGGAATGTTCGAGCGATGTCTCGGCGGATGAGTTTCTCACTAGGTGACGTCTTTTTGAGATATTCAACATATTGTGCTTTGGCTGGAGAGTCATGGACATTCAGTAGCAGTTGCCAGGCAAGTCCACGGAATGGATTTGGGATGCCCTTTCTGACCAATTCCTACAAAGAAAAAGAATTTATGACAAAGACTAAAATTTTAATTTATTGACTTTTGGGTACTGGTACAGTTTTTGAACCAGAGAAAACTGACTTTTGCCAACACAGAAATACGTAAACAGTCAGAAAAAAGCTGTAACAAAACGAATCAGCGTCACAATGAAATGAGGCGTTTTTTTTAACAAAAAAAATAATGAAAGAAAAACACTCACTGTATGTTTATTTTTATGACAATTTATTTGTTTTTTGACAATTTATTTATTTTTTGACAATTTATTTATTTTTTGATAATTTATTTGTTTTTTGACAATTTATTTATTTTTTGACAAAGAAAATCAATGAAATATTTTTTTTTCATGAGAAAGTTAAAATTTAACATTTTTTTTTCTGATAAATAAAGTTTTTTTTGTGAATAAATTAAAGATTGAAGAGACTATAATCAATGAAACAACGATTTTTACAGATTTTTTCCGTTTTTTATTTCGGGGGGGGGGGGGGGGGGGGGGGGTACTGGAACAGTTTTTGAACCGGACAAAAACCGACTAGGTTAGGGTTAGTTTAGGGTTGGTTAAAGTTTAAAAAAAAACAAAAAACGGTTTGATGTTTGTCTGGTTCAAAAGCTATACAAACTTTTTTTGCAAGAATTTTTTTAGTACAGGTAAAGTTGTCGTCTGCTTTTCGAGCCTTCTGATTGGCTAAGCGCTTCGGCATCTTTATTTATTGACGTTTTTAACTTAAAAAAAAAACTTAATAGAAATTTTTTTTTTTTAACCTAGTTCACCCCAAACAAGGCAGTCCGCCACTGTAGACGTAAGAGGCTACTGAGAAAAAAGAAAAGGGGAGAAGGTGGGGTGGGGTGGGTTGGGTAGGGGGTTTGTCAACCTAAATTGGGATCTGCGCAGCGAGATGTCTGTTTACATTAGTTTTAAATTTCTGCATGTCAGTACTGTCGGGGAAACAGGGGGCAGGGAGGGAGTTCCAGAGGCCAGCAGCACGAGGAAAGAAGCTATTTGAGTAGAAGGCTCTCCGGCATCTGGGGACCTCCACAGTGAATGAATGAGATTTAGTTGATTGTCGAGTTGGTCTAGTGAATTTACGTCGAGGGGGCACCAGAGTAGCCAATTCATCGGAGCATAATCCATTGAAGTATTTGTAAATATCTTAGAGGATTCATCAACACTGGTTATTATATGAATACGTGTATTTGCCAAGCGTGGAGTGAAAATCGACTCTCTCCCCTCTCTTAGCCATGAGGGTAGATTATTCTCGTTCGATCAGCCATGACCGGGTATTGATTTACTCCTCTCCAGGAGTTAGGCACAAGGCCAGTTTTTATCTTACTCCCACAAGTAAGATGTGACCCAAGGTCGGGTCGGGAAAGTGGGGTTTAAAAATTGCCTGGGCAGCCCCGTCGGCATTCCCCGGTAGGGGCGCCTCAGGCAGTAAGCAATAAACTTACTCCTTCCCAAAGAGGGGAGGCGAAGCCTGGGAGAGTGGACCTCCTAGAACTGCACAGAACAGACCCATAGATCGGCGTAAACCAAGCCCCGAAGGCCAAGACAATACCAGTCTATGGGGTGCAGTATCCATCGGGACAGATACTACACTTTGATCTTGACCAAAAGGCCAAGAACGTCCTGACCGTGTAGAAGTCTTAAGTAATTCTTAATTATATTCTTAGTATCGCCCGCACTGAGGATTGAACCTTCAACCTCCAGAAGACTGTCACTTAGAACCGATCGTTTCTTAGAAATTTACCTATTCGGCCGCAAGAGGGAATGAGAACAATCCACCCCCACGGATTGAATAAATGGTTTAGTTTGAAATTCTGTACAGATTCGTGAGTTCGACAAAGACGCACCTGAAGGAGGCTAGAAGTTACATCGGCTAAAACGTTGTGAGAATAATATCCAAGATGAGAACAGTAGTCCAAGTAATTAAAATAATACAAATTATCAATCCTCATCTCAAAAATTCTGAAACAAAATATAAAATATAATAAAATTATTGAAAGTTACAAGTTGTAATGTATACAGAAAACGACCCGGCTGTGCTCATACTTTTTTTTAATGAAAATCGCTCCAGACAAGGCATGAAGCCACTTGATGTAAGGAGCTAAAAAAATACTACTTCAAGGTCAAAATCTAGCCAACGATAAGTGTTAAATGGATAGATTCCGACCCAGAAAACAGCAATTCTTCCCCCTTTGTCAGAAACATCGCTCATGGAATGTGAGGACTAAAGGACAAAATAAGAGAGTTAGGAAGCTGCCGAAAGTAAACCAAAGTTAGTCACTTTCTACTCTCCTACTACCGTCATACTCCTCAAGATTCTTTTTACTAGTCTTGGAACAATTAATCGGAATCAGAAAAATCAGAACTTTTTTGGATATTTCCGATTCCAGAGACGATTCTTTTAATTTTTTTTTCTTGAGAATAAAAAATGAAACAATCACAATATATTTAGTCATTCGAAGAGTGTTTATTTACCACACAAGACAAACGGCCACAGGACCACAGGTTAGGTATCCCATTACCAGATTTAGCATTGACTCTTAGCTAAGGTGGCATCCTTTTGGTCGTACCTAGAAGGGCTTTTTAATTTATCATATTAATCTGTGACTTATCGACGAAACTCTATGAAGAATCAATTTATATTTATATAAAACTAGCTATTTCTGCCAGACATTGTTTTTCCTCTTTGATATGACCGTGTCGGTAGTTTAAGTGATGTTGCAAGATGGACGAATATATGAAAATGAATTTGGATGAAAAATCTTAGGTATAGATAAACAATGATATTTATTAATATATTTACAACTGAAAGCAGAATTTACTTTTATAATGAGGACATTAATTGAAGCCGCTGCGCGACGCACGTCCATTGAAATCTGCTCTCTCTGAAATTGAATGCAAAGGACGTAACTCTTCTCAAAATATCTTTGAGGCAAGCTCAAAGGGCAAGAGTTACTTCCCTTTAAATACAAAAATGTTTTCATATTTATTCTATAGATGAATCTGTTTTCATCTAACAGACTCCCAGCATTTTTATGACTCCGACTCTTTTCAAAACCTCCGACTCCAACTTCACAACCCTGAAGGTCAGAATGTTATATTTTCAAATATAGTTGACTTAATTTCCTAAAAAAAATATCTGAAAATCAAACCTTTGTCAATAGGCCTCCAGTCACGTTTTTCAGTTACACCATGAAGTGGCCTGTCATTTTTTTTTGTTTCATTTTACTTCAGTAAAAGTTCTCAGAAATCAAGGAGCCCTCAAGCTTTGAGTTAGTAAAGAAGTGAAGAACATTTATTTTCCTCTCTTTAATTAACCAGTTACATATATTATAGTATATCTTTCTTCATATATTTGTGTTTGTGTGCATTCATATGTGTGTTTTTGTGCATTTTTCACTTGTTTCATTTTACTTCAGTTGAAGTTCTCAGAAATCAAGGAACCCCTTCCTGCGGCTAACACTTAATCTCTATATGAGATACATAGATATTCGAATATTCCATTAATTTCTCCTTTACTTGTCAAACGTTGAGTTAGTAAAGAAGTTCAGAACATTAATTTTCATCTCCACAATTGACTGGTCAACTATGTTATAGTATATCTTTCTTGTGGTCAATTGGTTTTACTTGATTCCAGGACAAGAATTCATCTAGTCTGGTGGAGTATCCAGCTAAATGCTATTATTTTATGTAACAGTACTTGGAAAGGGTGCGCAATTCATCGTATGAGCCAGTGTATAGCCGTGTCGAGGGGATCTTATTTGGGATTCAAATACCATGTCATTTCGAATATTTGGTCAGGGTTTACTTTTAGGGGGAAGTATTCTAATGTCAGGTTGTCCTGACAAACCCTTCTACAGAGAGACCGAGAACACTCGAGGATGGTGTCTAAATGCCACGTGTGATATCAAGTAACCTTGAAAGTGACAGAACATATCCAAGGCGTTGGTTGAATGACCCCCAATCTGTAGTGGAATGGGGCCATAAATAGATGGTAACGTTTAATGCTACCAAGACAAAGCTCCTTTTCAAAAATAGAAAATGACCCCCAGTCTGAAGTAGAATGGGGCCATAAATGGATGGTAACATTTAATGCTACCAAGACAAAGCTCCTTTTCAAAAATAGAAAATGACCCCCAGTCTGAAGTGGAATGGGGTCATAAATAGATTGTAACATTTAATGTTACCAAGACAAAGCTCCTTTTCAAAAATAGAAAATGACCCCCAGTCTGAAGTGGAATGGGGCCATAAATAGATGGTTACATTTAATGCTACCAAGACAAAGCTCCTTTTCAAAAATAGAAAATGACCCCCAGTCTGAAGTGGAATGGGGCAATAAATGGATGGTTACATTTAATGCTACCAAGACAAAGCTCCTTTTCAAAAATAGAAAATGACCCCAAGTCTGAAGTGGAATGGGGCCATAAATGGATGGTAACATTTAATGCTACCAAGACAAAGCTCCTTTTCAAAAATAGAAAATGACCCCCAGTCTGAAGTGGAATGGGGCCATAAATAGATGGTTACATTTAATGCTACCAAGACAAAGCTCCTTTTCAAAAATAGAAAATGACCCCCAGTCTGAAGTGGAATGGGGCAATAAATGGATGGTTACATTTAATGCTACCAAGACAAAGCTCCTTTTCAAAAACAATTCTAAGAAACCTTACCAACCACCGATTGCCATGGCTGATAGACACCCTTCTCGAGGGTCCAACATTCAAACTCCTAAACCTAACATTCACAGGTAACATGAATTGGAATAAAGACATTAAAGATAGTAGCAATTCTGCTGCAAATAAGATGGGCTCCCTTTACCATGCTAGAAAAATTCTCACATCTGACAGTATCCTATATCTCTACAAAGCCACCATCCGCCCATGCATGGAGTATTGTTGTCACATCTGTGCTGGTGCACAGGGTCCAAAAAGAGCATCTAACCTAATAGGTTCCACACTGTCTGTCAAGCTCCAACCCCTGTCCCATCGCCGCAATGTTGCATCCCTATGCTTGTTTTCCAAGTATTTCAATGGAATGTGCTCTGGTGAACTTGCTGTACTTGTAAAATACCTCCGACCGACCCGACAGCCAGCAAAATCCCACCCCTCTACTGCAGAGGTTCCGCAGATGTCAGAAGATTTTTTTTTACTCTAATAGCTTATTACCTCGAGCTGCTAGCCTTTGGAATTCCCTCCCTGCTCCTTGTTTCTCTGACTGTACCAACATGCAGAAATTTAAATGTAATGTGAACAAGCATCTCGCTCCCCACTTAGGATGTCCCTATAAATCTGGCACCTAATTCACAGTATCCCTTTACGTTTCAGTGGCAGTGTGCCCCCTTGTTTAGGGTGAATTGAAGTAAAAAAAATAAAAAGAACCCTGATGCATTTGACAAACTGAATAAAGTCATAGTAAAAAGAGAAGCGCATAGAGACAGTGGAGGTAGCAGGAGGTTTTAGTGTTTGATACATATACAAAAATATTAACAGAAAAAGAAACATAGCAAAGATGGTGTTACCTTGACATTATTGGGTTTCTTTTTAAAGTTGTCCCATTCATTTACGATTCTACCCCATGTTTGCCAGAGATTTTCAGAAGCTGCAAAAAAAAAAAAAAGAAGTTACTAAATTAATAGTTGTAGAAAAACATATTTTTTAATCTTAAATATAGTGTGCAAACCAAAAACACGACATACACTCCAATCGTCCACTCCATAACAAGTGTTGCATAGCCCCTTGCTTGGGCCGCGGCGGTACTCGTTTCGTATACTCGTCCCTGAAAGGGCCGTGGCAGTTCACATCTAATACTCGTCATTTTTAAAGCATCATAAATCACATAGTTCATATATTGTTTGCGTACTTTTAGATTTCTCCCTCGCTGTGTAGAGGGTCGCCGTCTCGATGTCGTCTAGTGGTTGAACCCTCTCTTCTGCTGTGAACCACGCCGCTGCAACAAAACTCCATGATCAGGTCGGAAGACAAACAATCTTCTTTAAATTTAATTCTTTTTATTACAAGCGATAGTTATCAAATCAGCTGGGAGATATTCACTACGTCGAGAGAGAGAGAGAGAGAGAAAGAGAGAGAGAGAGAGAGAGAGAGTGAGAGAGAGAGAGAGAGAGTGAGAGAGAGAGAAAGAGAGAGAGAGAGAGAGAGAAAGAGAGAGTGAGAGAGAAAGAAAGAGAGAGTGAGAGAGAGAGAAAGAGAGAGAGAGAGAGAGAAAGAGAGAGAGAAAGAGAGAGAGAGAGAAAGAGAGAGAGAGAGAGCAAATTACTACTTTATCGTAATTACTTATCAAATAAGTCTTAACCATTCGTGGAGGGGGGGGGAACAGATCTTCCACCTGTATTTTCTTAGGGAAATATTTCCCATAATCGGTTGTAGACTACATGCAAAAAATCACGTCTCATCGGTTCGCCTCCAAAACCTAGACTGACTAAAACTCGCTTCTCACGAAGAACGAGTGACATCACAGATCCCTCTGTTTCCCACGCAAGGCCTGTGACGTCACAGAGCCTCTCGCAGGTGCACATCGACCCTTGATCTGTGACCTTGTCATGTCTGTGATTTCTGACTGTGAGAACAGGCCCTATTCTGCACTCGACTGCCGGGTCCACCCCACGCTAATTCGCGCAAGTCAAACCAACGATTTCCAACAGATACGTCCATTCCCATAGGGCCATTATCCAACAGTTGGGTAATTTTGCTAATAATATATCAACAGAAACACATTACCATGGGACTGCTTCCCTACAGACTACAACATGGTCATCATAGGGCCATTATCCATAACAAAGAGCAATGTGTATGTATTTGTAAACATGGTTCAAGCCACATATATAGACAACAGTTCGCTCGCCGTCTACAAATATATACACAAGGCCTTCACACATAGTTAAGTAACAATCAAATCCTGTGTCCATGTGTTCACATGAATAAAACAAGAAAACACTTTTTTACAAACCATGTTTTCTTCCTTATGGTGTCTTGCATATACTAACACCAACTAAGACAACAAGCATAATGTGTGGTGTGTGAAATGTACAAGCAGGCGGGTTTCGAATCTCAGCTTGAAACACTCACCAGGTTTAAAACACTACTGCATGCCGTTATACGCCGAAACAGCTGTCTGTGGATGACTGCATTGAGTTCACGACTCAATTAGCATTTGATAGGGTTCAAAATAAATATTCCTAAAGAGTAGTTTTAGAATTTGATCCTAAGATTTTTGCAATATGACATTATTAAGTCCGATTCATAAAAACTTCTATTTTATACACTTGAAAAAATTTTCAATTAAACTAGACAGGTACCCGTGACCCGTTGGGTCACAACCACTATTTATTCTACTTTGATTTCATTCGAAAAATTCATCAACTCTGATACATCTGTTAAGAAATTTTTCTTTCATAACTAAATATAATAAATCTACTTCTATATTATTATCTGGTGATACCAGATCAGGCTGCCCTGTGGCTCCCTGAAACGAAATTCACCTACATTGACGTTTTTTTTTTTTTTTTGTAAAACTTAATTATGTTCTACAAAACCAAAAACAAAAACAACAGCCCCTCTCCCTTTCTCCCTCCCCTTTTTTATTTTTATTTTTCCTACCCTACTCCCGGTCCTGGATATGACCTTAAACTACATCCGATGGTGAGATCCAGCTTACGGATATATAAGAAAATTTAAGGAAATTTAAAGTTACCCAAATATACTTATCCATGTATAAATACAACATTTAATTTCTTAGTTCGATTTTATAAAAAAGGGAGGAAAGGCTAAAAAAGTCTCTCTCCCCCCCTCCCCAATAAAAAAAAAATTAAAAAATTAAAAAACTCCGGCATTAAATGACCACATAGGTTGATATGCCGCAAAACCAACCAATCCAATCCTATATTATTATTATTATTATTATTATTATTATTTTTATTATTATTATTATTATTTTTATTATTATTATTATTATTTTTATTATTATTATTATTATTATTTTTATTATTATTATTGAGAAGTATTTTATTCTGCATTATTCTTATATAGAAATAATAGAGACTTATCATTTTGCCATTTAATTTACATAAGTGTTTGTGGTGTGTAGAATTATTATTATTATTATTATTATTATTATTATTATTATTATTATATAGAAGTATCATTAATAATTGGTCACAGATACGTCTAGCTGTTATTAAGAGACTTATTATTTTGCCATTTTGGTGTGTACAAACACACTATATAAATTAGATGTCAATATTAAAAAAGAGAGTCACTCTTTCTCTAAATGCTCACAGAGAGATTAAAAATATTAGAGAGTGGTTGAATCAAGATAGAGTAAGAGGGACGGGAGAAATACATTTTATATATATATATATATGAGAGAGAGAGAGAGAGAGAGAGAGAGAGAGAGAGGGGGGAGAGGGATATTAGCCGTACCCGTGACCCGTCGGGTCACAACTACTATCACTATTCTAGTTTGATTTCATTCGAAAAATGCATAAACTGTGACGTCATATCTGTTAAGAAATTCTTTGTACATAACTCAAAATAAGTCTGTTTACTTCTATATTTATTATTATCAATGATGAAAGAGTGGATGAGACTGCTTGGGTCATTAGTTGTAGAACAGTTGAGGTAACAGGGTCAGTTAGCAGTGGAAGGCCAAGGAAAAGATGGGAGGAAGTGATAAGGATGGACTTGAGAGAAAGAGGGATAAATAAAGACCTTTCAAAAGCAACACATGTAAAACAGATGTTAAACTGATGATGATGATGATGATGATGATGATGATGATGATGATGATGACGACGACGATTATTATTGGTCCCCCGATTTATAAAATCGGGGGACTTATGTTTTGAGGCATGTGTCTTAATATGTGTCTTCCCGGTCATCCCATCCCTACCTCCCTCCCCCCTTCGATGTAGAAAAAAAAAATCTTAGAGGTTGGTTGGGATCGAACTATAAACCAGTCGGGCCGATGTCAAAATCCTACGTCGCTAACGGTTGCGCCAAAAGAGAAATACTTGAAAATATTACGAAAATTAGGTGACTTGAATGCTTTTCCAAATCAAGGTGCGGCACGCATGCGTAAAGCTTTTGGTGTAAGAGTGACACACGCTATCGTATTAATATATAGATAATCGTTGTCGGCGTCATCACAATAGTTTAACATCTATTTTACATGCTGGCATGTGTTGCTTTTCGAGTTTTTCTTTTTTTTGAACATCAAGTCAATTCCCTTGACCTTAGACATTCAAGCTGTACCTTAACACTTTCACTGTTCCTAACAGGCAAGCCTTTTGCAGAATTGGAAAAGAAATTATCTCGTCAATTTGTTTAAGCCATTTATGGTGGCTTTTCGTTATGGTTCCAAGCGTTCCAATTACAACGGGAATCACCTTGACTTATTAACATTTCCATAGTTTAACTAATTCCATTTTTAAATCTTGATATTTATTTTATTTTTCGTGTTATTTCTCCTGCACTCTTGTATCGAAGGGGCAGGCTATATCAATGATTAAGCAGGTTTTCTTGTTTTTGTTCAGAAAGATTATTATTATGTTTTGAGGCATGCCTGTCCGTCCGTTCGGATTTTTCTCCGCAACCATCCATTGAATTTCTCTGAAATTTTGCATGAAGTTGTAACTTAGGTCAGGTTAGAAAGTGACATTCTCCGATTTTTGAAAAAAAACTGGTTAACTACCCAGGGGGTCAAAAGGCCCCGAAATGGCAAAAAATGACATTTTTTTGCCCCATAACTTTTCATCCATCCATTCAATTTCTCTGAAACTTGGCCAAAATGTGGGGACAATTGTTCCTAATAGAAAATAAGTATCGCTGACCTTGGAAAAAATCTGGTTCACGCCCCCAGGGGGTCAAAAGCCCCTAAAATGGCAAAAAATGACCCTTTTCTCCCATAACGTTTGATCCATCCATTCAATTTTTCTGAAACCTGGCCAAAATGTAGAGGCAATTGTTCTGGATATAAAATGAGCATCCTTGACCTCAGAAAAATTCTGGTTCGCGCCCCCAGGGGGTCAAGGGGGTGGGTCAAAAATGCCCCAAATTGCCCAAATTTATTGCATTTTACACTCGCCACATCGAGTCACATACAGAGGGGGACCACGCATGCGCGGCTTGTTATTATTATTATTCAGTACTCACTAGGAGTTCTCACACAGATCATCATCATCAGTGATTTCTCACTGATAATAACCGGTGGTGTTCCCTGGAGTCTGAGTGATAACAATTCTCCCAGATTTCCAGTACTCTCCACCTCTTTCTGATAACCATTGCAAATAATTTTACGTTATCGCAACAGCCGCTTACAATTGATTTCTCACTGGCAACGACCATTGGCGTTCTCTGGGATTTGGGTGGCAATAAACCTCCTCAAGGTCCCTGTAATCTCTGCACCCTTCTAGTGGAGGTCTGGTTTGTGCTGTCCCTCCTCGGTCTTTCCATCTTTATCGAGCTTTCACGACTATTTTGTGCGGAATCAGTCGAGGCTGGTGCCGTCGTCACTTTTGGGGGGGGGGGGGGGGGGGGGACGAAATTTATTGCAGTTTCAGTACCCTTGGTTTCATGTGGTTGAGTTTTTTCCTATGTTTTTGTTTCATTTCTATTGCAACTTCTATGTTACTAGTTAGTGTTCGCAGTTTTTGTGGGTTGGTTTCCGCATTCAAGGATTTTCCTTAAGATTTCAGCTGTTTTCATCATGGCTGTACATTGTATAGTCTCAGTCTTCCCTTTGATCCCAATTTCTCACAATCTTTTTTTCCAGGACTGTTCCGAGTGCTCCTGCGATTATTGGTATTGTATTGACTTTTTTTCATGTTCCATATCCTTTTCAGTTCTCTGGCAAGTTCTGTGTATTTGCTCCGATTTTCTGTCTCCGTGATCTTCACACTATGACCTGCTGGGACGGCAAAATTATTTTTTTCATTATTATTATTATTATTATTATTATTATTATTATTATTACTATTATTATTATTATTATTATTATTATCATATATAAGTATTATTATTCTTGCTTTTCTTACATAGATTAAAGAGACTTTTCATTACCCTTATTATATATATATATATATATATATATATATATATATATATATGTTAACTTATATAAAGTTAGGTATGTTTATATTTTTTTCATGTAGATGATTCACTCCTAAACTAATTAAGCGTAAGGTGTTGTAATGTGGACTATATTTAGTTCAACTGCCGACCTTTGGAACTCTCTCCCTGCTCCCTGCTTCCCTGACAGTACCGACATGCAGAAATTTAAAACTAATGTGAACAAGCATCTCGCTTAGGATGCTCCCCTAAACTTTCACCCTAATTCTCAGTAGCCCCTTATGTCTACAGTGGCAGCTTGCCTTGTTTGGGGTGAACTAAGTTAAAAAAACAAAAAAAACTTAGTTGAATACAAAAGGGGAGGGGAATCAAAATCCTCCAGTTTTTTTGTAAAATGCTAATATGTATCAGACATCCATTAATAAATACCCCCCTAATAAATGTAAGATTTGGGGGACTATTTTAAATGGATTCAGGGTCATAATACGGGCACCGCCTTCCATTTGCAAATTCAAATATTTCAGATTTGCATTGAGTATGATTCATAGTCATTAGACACCAATTAAGCAAGATTCCCTGCATTTCAATTTTTAAAGATTACTTAAATTTAATTCAAGACATTTTCTAAAATCAAAATAATGTAACGAATTTTAATCAAAATCAGAATAAGGATTCTAGACATCAGGTTTAGTATGATTATAGCTTGATTTTAATCTTCTTAAGGGGGAAATAAAAGTGGTACAAAATTGTTCTGTCCAGGGAATTAAATTTACCCATCCTGGGATGGGTATTCTAATATATATATATATATATATTAAAATAAACATAGTTTGAGCGCTCGACAATTGTTTCAAAGCCCTGCCAGCTTCCTTGATAAGGAGCCGGCAGGGCTTTGAAACAATTGTCGGGCGCTCAAACTATGTTTATTTTAATATAGATAGCTCTAATATATGTTGAGCACTTTTGAAAAATATTGGTTTTGTTCATTTTTTAAAATATTTGAACTGAATTAATTAATATATATATATATATATATATATATATATATATATATATATATATATATATATATAGATAGATAGATAGATAGATAGATATACATATATCGCAAGCATGAAGGAAAGACAAATTCTATCGCTCATGATTAAAAGTTAATCAAGAAAAAAAAAAAAAAATGCCCGCTGATCGGTTACTCGATACAGCCTTTGTTAAAAGAGGGCGAAACCGGTCGGCTGGTATTTTTATTTTTTTTGATTAACTTTAATCATGAACGATAGAATTCGTCTTCCCTTCATGCTTGCGATAATAAAATGTTGTACTCCCCCAAAAAATCATAAAATAAAAATATATATATATATATATATATATATATATATATATATATATATATATATATATATATATATATACTCTGTATATAAGCCCCCTTCTCTGGTAGAGTACTGTTGTTAAATGATATCGCCTGCTGCTTACTTAGCGTCATGCAAAACTCTTTGTTCGTAAATAAACAAAAGGGATCACTGTAAAAGTGGTGGTCAATGTTTATATAAAGACATTGTAACTATCATTTACCAGCGCCTGGCACGTGGCTCAGTGGTCAGAGCTGCCGACTATCAACTAGATGGTTGAATGTTCGATTACTGGTTTAGGTTTGGTGCTAGTTTAGAAGCACTAAAGAGCTGTGATACAGCGAAACAGTCAGTCTGCGGATGACATATATATATATATATATATATATATATATATATATATATATATATATATATATATATTCAATGGACACTAAACATTAATTTGATCTTCCATTGGTACCTTCAGTTTCATGGAAACGCTGGAAACTAAACCCGCAGGGTTAAAGATACCAAGTGTGACCGATTTATCATCAGCTGACGTTTTGATAGAGTGATTCACAATTGTAATATTATTATACATCAAAAATACGTCAGGGAAGGGTAGGGTCCTTGTGTTACCCCTCCTCTAATTCTTTGGACTCTGCCATTGGCCAGCATTTGGTTGAAAACCCTAGCTGTGCCAGTGGCTATAAAATAGACCGTTTTGAGGTCTTGCATCGAGCAGATTCCAAGAACCATTTGAAAATATTGGAATCTGTCTCTATCGCTATTCGCAAACCTTGCTTGTGCCGGCAGAAGGAATTAATTAGATCGCTAAATCTCTTTAGGGAACTTTGAACTCCCTCCCATTTTTTTTTTATTTGTTCCTTAACATAGTGCCTTTTAATCGATTTTTAACGAAATCATTAAATTGAATTTTAATCGCTTTATCGTTCATTTTGGCACACTCAATTCCCCATTTTGCTCTTTCTTTCGACATTATTAATTGAAACTATCGATTTTCTCCTGACGAGATGATAGTTGAAAGGGCCTTAGAGAGATTTCCGCGTATTCTTTTTAAATCTATTTATAAATTTTGTACCTCAAAACATATATATATATATATATATATATATATATATAGTAAGCTATGAATATATATTTATGGCAATTAAGCTACACATAAATATATTTTCATAGCTTACTACCTAGCTCTACTTACGTATCGAGCACTGTTGAAGTATATATTGAAAATTGATACATAAAAAATTATAACTCCTTATAAAATTTTATGTGGATACATGAAATACTAATACATATATATATATATATATATATATATATATATATATATATATATATGACTACATAGGCAGCATCTTCTCTTGCAGGCAAGTATTGTTGAATGTAAGAGACAACTAATGTCTAGATATCCTTTGGTAGATCCTTTCAATAGTCCGAATTGGAATCTTAGTTTCGGAGGGGAATTGGCTGATGAATTTGCCATAATTTGGATTTGTCTCCCAAGTACTTATATATTAAAAACTTCTCTTTTTACTTACATTCCAGCTCAAACTCTTCTTTACAATTCCATTTCGAAGATTTCATTCTTTGGAACATTTTATAAGCAAAAATGGAACAAAATCACTTTCGGCTGAATGAGGACAGAATCGAAAAGACCAGAACATACAAGTTCAGAGACTTGAGAGAAAACAAATTCTTGAAAAATATATTAAACAAAAAACCAAAACCAAAAACAGGAAACATATTTTGAATAGTTGTTTGAAATAATGAAATAAATAAAACATTTACTGAATTTTGAAGCAAAATGGCACATAAATAGAAGTAAAAACAGGTCAAATTCCAATTTCTCTAATATTAACAAGCCGTGTGTGCGTGGTCCCCCTCTGTATGTGACTCGACGTGGCGAGTGTAAAATTCAATAAATTTGGGCAATTTGGGGCATTTTTGACCCCTCTTTGACCTCCTGGGGGCGCGGACCAGAATTTTTCTGAGGTCAAGGATGCTCATTTTATATCCAGAACAATTGCCTCTACATTTTGGCCAAGTTTAAGAAAAATTGAATGGATGGATCAAACATTATGGGAGAAAAGGGTCATTTTTTGCCATTTTGGGGCCTTTTGACCCCCCTCGGGGCGCGAACCAGATTTTTTCCAAGGTCAGCGATACTTATTTTCTATTAGGAACAATTGCCTCCACATTTTGGCCAAGTTTCAGAGAAATTGAATGGATGGATGAAAAGTTATGGGGCCAAAGATATGATTTTTTGCCATTTCGGGGCCTTTTGACCCCCTGGGGGGCTAACCAGATTTTTTTTTCAAAAATCGGAGAATGTCACTTTCTAACCTGACTAAAGTTACAACTTCATGCAAAATTTCAGAGAAATTCAATGGATGGTTGCGGAGAAAAATCCGAACGGACAGACGGGCATGCCTCAAAACATAATAATAATACTCTTTCTAAAAAAAACAAGAGAACCTGCTTAATCATTGATATAGCCCGCTCCTTCGATACAAGAGTGCAGGAGAAAGAACACGAAAAATAAAATAAATATCAAGATTTAAAATTGGAATTAGTTAAACTATGGAAATGTTAATAAGTCAAGGTTATTCCCATTGTAATTGGAACGCTTGGAACTATAACGAAAAGCCACCATAAATGGCTTAAACAAATTGACGAGACAATTTCTTTTCCAATTCTGCAAAAGGCTTGCCTGTTAGGAACAGTGAAAGTGTTAAGGTATAGCGTGAATGTCTAAAGTCAAGGGAATTGACTTGATGTTAAAAAAAAAAGAAAAACTCCAAGAGCAACACATGCCAGCATGTAAAACAGATTTTCAAGTATTTCTCTTTGGCGCAACCGTTAGCGACGTAGGATTTTGAGGTTTGTTTTTGACGTCGGCCCGACTGATTTATAGTTCGATCCCAACCAACTTCTAAGATTTTTTTTTCTACATCGAAGGGGGGAGGGAGGTAGGAATGGGACGACCGGGAAGACACATATTAATACGATAGCGTGTGTGTTATTTTGTGTGTCACGCTTACATCAAAAGCAACGACCTTCCGAATCTTTGTATGCTACTCATGAATTGGAGCCAAATTTAATTTAATCTAAAACATTTACAAAGTAATGTATAGGATGATTAGTATTGAAAACAACATTTTGTGTAATTTACACGGGTCCCGCTAGTTGTTGTTGTTGGTGTTGTTGTTATTGTTATTATTATTTGTACTCACTAGGAGTTCTCACACAGATCATCGTCAGTGATTGCTCACCGACAACAACCAGTGGTATTTCCTGGAGTCTGAGTGACAACAAGTCTCCTCAGACTTCCAGTACTCTCAACAAATTCATTTTTTCTATAAACTAGCCGGGTACCATTGACCCATTAGGCCACAACAACTACCAATATTTGTTCTACTTCGATTTCATTCGAAAATTTATAAACTGTGACGTCATATCTGTTAAGACATTCTTCGTGTATAAATTATTAAAAAAACCATGTACGGTAGGCGTCAGGCAGTATGAAACCCCTAGTCGGCACTAGAGCCCCGGGGAGGCCTGGTCGTTCAAAGAAAAATATGTGTGAATATTGCTACTAACATACCTAAATGAATAAATGCGAAAGTTTTTCTCATCTATCCTAACTATATTTACATCAAAACAGGTTGTGCTTATTTAATTTCATGATACAACATAATATTTTGTAATACCATACATATAGTAAACTGCAAACACCCACAGACTGCCTTAGGTCTCCTTAATTTGCATATTTATTTCATAAACAGCTTCAAATAAATTAATATTTTGTAATACCGTACATATAGTAAACTGCAAACACCCACAGACTGCCTTAGGTCTCCTTAATTTGCATATTTATTTCATAAACAGCTTCAAATAAATTAATATTTTGTAATACCGTACATATAGTAAACTGCAAACACCCACAAACTGCCTTAGGTCTTCTTAATTTGCATATTCATTTTATAAACAGCTTCTAATAAATTAATATTTTGTAATACCGTACATATAGTAAACTGCAAACACCCACAAACTGCCTTAGGTCTTCTTAATTTGCATATTTATTTTATAAACTGCTTCCAATAAATTAATATTCTGTAATATACAGTTGTAATTTTACATTGTCATATTTTCTTATATATAGACAATATTTTCGTCGATAATAAAACGTTTGAAGTCGCTGAGATTCCGAGAACAGATACTACACTTTGATCTTAGCCAAAAGGCCAAGTTATTTTCCTCAGAAAGTTAGACAAAAGGTCAAAGTCCTTTTTATTAATCTCCTCTCCAGGAAGTTAGACACAAGGTCAAAGTCCTTTTTATTAATCTCCTCTCCAGGAAGTTAGACACAAGGTCAAAGTCCTTTTTATTAATCTCCTCTCCAGGAAGTTAGACACAAGGTCAAAGTCCTTTTTATTAATCTCCTCTCCAGGAAGTTAGACACAAGGTCAAAGTCCTTTTTATTAATCTCCTCTCCAGGAAGTTAGACACAAGGTCAAAGTCCTTTTTATTAATCTCCTCTCCAGGAAGTTAGACACAAGGTCAAAGTCCTTTTTATTAATCTCCTCTCCAGGAAGTTAGACACAAGGTCAAAGTCCTTTTTATTAATCTCCTCTCCAGGAAGTTAGACACAAGGTCAAAGTCCTTTTTATTAATCTCCTCTCCAGGAAGTTAGACACAAGGTCAAAGTCCTTTTTATTAATCTCCTCTCCAGGAAGTTAGACACAAGGTCAAAGTCCTTTTTATTAATCTCCTCTCCAGGAAGTTAGACACAAGGTCAAAGTCCTTTTTATTAATCTCCTCTCCAGGAAGTTAGACACAAGGTCAAAGTCCTTTTTATTAATCTCCTCTCCAGGAAGTTAGACACAAGGTCAAAGTCCTTTTTATTAATCTCCTCTCCAGGAAGTTAGACACAAGGTCAAAGTCCTTTTTATTAATCTCCTCTCCAGGAAGTTAGACACAAGGTCAAAGTCCTTTTTATTAATCTCCTCTCCAGGAAGTTAGACACAAGGTCAAAGTCCTTTTTATTAATCTCCTCTCCAGGAAGTCAGACACAAGGTCAGGTGTGGTTAGCCAGCTCACTAGGATTAGCGTGCTCTGGCCTACAAAAAATGCCTGAGCAGCCCCGTTGGCATTGCGTGGTAGAGGCGCCTCAGGCGATTAGCAATAAACTAACCCCATCTCAAAGAGGAGGTAAAGCCTGGGAGGGTGGACCTCCTAGAACTGTACAGTACAATACCTCAGACCGTCGGAATCAAGGCCCGAAGGCCAAGACGGTACCGGTCTACAGAGTGCAGCATCCATCTGAACAGATACTACACTCTGATCCTAGCCAAAAGGCCAAGGAACCATAAAAAAAAATGTTTTTATGGCTAAACATTTTTAAATGAATGAATAAAAAAAACTGATTTAATCTATTATTATATTATCTTTTAATGAGGGTGGGTAATGTAGTATCGGTTCTGTTGTCATGAGACCGTCTTCCCAGGAATTACCTCCTCCTTTTTTTAAGGAGGTAGGTGTAATCCTCTCAAGTATTACATCCTCCTTCGGGGGACGGATTAGACGATCTTCCCAGGGATTATCTTTTCCTTTTTGGGGGTAGGAGTGGGAAGTAGCGAAGTATATGTTCTGTTGACATGAGACCATACTCACAGGCATTACTTTCTCCTTTTTATGAGGCGATCCTCCCATGTATTACCTCCTCTCTTTGGGAGCAGTATAGTATATGTTCGTTCCTCATGATACCATCCTTCCATGATTATCTTCTCTATTTAGGGTGGTGGTTAGTGCAGGACCGGCGGGACGGTTATAAAAGTGGGGGGGGGGCTCTCCTAAAAAGTGGGGGGGGGCGGTTAAACACATGCATATATAACTTCATTATTGATGACCGTAAATTGGGGGGGGGCATGTCAAAAAGTGGGGGGGCTTGATCCCCCCCCCCACTGCCCCCCCCCCCCCGGTGCCGCCGTCCATGGTTAGTGTACTATCTGTTCTGTTGTCATGATATCATCTTCCCAGGTATTAACTCCTTCTTTGAAATATCAGCGCCATATTGCCATATCTCAAAGAAGATATTATAAATTTTTGCAAACTAGAGAAATAAAGTCTGGAATTTTGGGTGTTATCTCCCTTAGCTTCTTTGAATATAACCAAAAATGCTGCTGATATATCAACATTGCCCGTTTATCGATAAAATTGGATTTTCTTTTAAAACTATTTGATTAATTCACGTGATTTTTGGTATACGATATATTCATTCCGTGACAGGTACGTACACCAAACAGATATTTCTCAGTTTGTTTCATGTTTTGTTTTTTTCGAATGTCTCCGTAATTGTAAATAAGCACCATTTATTTTTTTGCATTTTAAATTCAATAAAAAAAATCACCTAAGTTTGAATTATCTACCCCTTTCATATTTCGTTTCGGTCATGTCTCTAAAGAAGCACAGAGGTTTTTAATCTCACAGTCATTGCGATGAACTTCCCAACTTTATAAGTAGAGAAAGAGTATCCTCATTATTATCTATATGATAATATGCTAAGCCACTTCATGTCCGTACGTACATCATCACGTTTCGCAAACATTAAAAATAATGAGATCGTCCAATTAGCAAAGATGGTAATTAATCTGATGTCGCTTAAATAAATACAAAAAATCCGACTTTACCCATTTTTTAATGAATTGTTCCAGAATAAAATTATGTCGTCCCTTCGATTAAAACTGTACACTTTTAAATAAATAGTGACATTCGTTTTAATGATTTGAAGAATATTTGAAGAATATGTCTAAATGTGTGTGTGTGCATTTTTCCGATTTTGTAACACAAATTATTTATAAAAGCTCAATAGTTTAAAGCTAGAGCTATGCTATATTCAGTATTTTTATGTAGTTCAATACCACATCATTATCACAGAGGACAGATTCACATCATTTTTTACAACTTATTTTTTATTTCACAGACAACTGTTTCGGCTAACATCAAGTATTTGTAAAAAGTATATATATATATATATAGTCTCGGAAG
>OY744554.1:11552387-11609887 GCA_963556195.1 Sepiola atlantica | reverse complement strand
TAGTCGGACTTTGGCGTACCCGGAGACCTTTGAGCCACCATTTTTGCTAAGTCAATGTCGGGCAGATTCAAGTTCTTCAAATATATACTCAACCGCTTTCTTCTTTGCGACCATTTTCGCTTGTGAGAATCGAACGTTTTCGGAAAATATTGTTGGCTTTCGTCTTCCGTCTCCTCCATTTCATTAAATTGTGTCTCGCTAGTTAAACCCTTCGTCGCATACTTATATATATATATATATATATATATATATATATATATATATATATATACACACACACACACACACACACACACACACACACACACACACACACATCTATTGCTAAAAGTAGGCTATTTAACATCCTGGTTCTATCATCATAAGTACTTATATCCCAAA
The DNA here is from genome assembly GCA_963556195.1 of Sepiola atlantica. Lineage (NCBI taxonomy): Eukaryota > Metazoa > Mollusca > Cephalopoda > Sepiida > Sepiolidae > Sepiola > Sepiola atlantica. The sequence continues at coordinate 11,609,506 of OY744554.1, read as the reverse complement.
TAAAAATATATATCTCAGCTCCCCAACCCCTACATCCTCCCTGTCCAAGGTCACTTGAGCATAATTCAATTGTTCTAGCTTTTATTAGCAGGAAAACCCGGCGTCGTCCGGGATTTAATGAGGGATTCTATGTCCCTATTTAATTACCTCTCCACGAGGGTAGAGTTAGACACAAGGTCGGTTTTTAATGTGGAGAAAATCCAGCCCCCCCCCCCAAAAAAAAGGGGCACTCTTGATCGGGACAAAAAAATAAAAATAATTGCCCCAGTCTAGAAGGATTTGTGTTCACTGACCAAGGACAGAAAAAGAGGTTGTGTAGTATCAGAACGGATACTACACTGAATTATTTATTTGCCGAAAATATTAAAAAATTAGATTGAAAACAAATTAGGTACAAGGCCATCAAAAATGTAGGTAAAAATGGGGGTCGTCGTCATCCTTTGTCTAAAGTGATAACAATGTCTCTCCTACTCTTAACTAAAATCTTTTGGCTAAGATCAAAGTGTAGTATCTGTTTCGATGGATACTGCACCCCATAAACTGGTATTGTCTTGGCCTCGGGGCTTGATTTACGCTGGTCTATGAGTCGGTCCTGTGCAGTTCTAGGAAGTCCACCCTCCCAGGCTTTGCCTCCCTTCTTTGGGGAGGAGTAAGTTTATTGCTTACTGCCTGAGGCGCCCTTACCGGGGAATGCCGACAGGGCTGCCCAGGCAATTTTTAATGGCCAGAGTGCTCACTTTCTCGGGCGCTGGCTTTTCAAACCCCACTTTCCCGACCCGACCTTGGGTCACATCTTACTTGTGGGAGTAAGATAAAACTGGCCTTGTGCCTAACCTCCTGAAGAGGAGGTAAATAAATACTCTTCTAGAATCCTTTCAGTCATTTGTCTAAAGTGATAAAAATGTCTCTCCTACTCTTAACTAAAATCATCTCAGTCACCACAATACCGCATTTACTCTAGGGAGATATCCTAGTTAAGATAACCCCAATTTGATCTTAGCTAAAAGGCCCAAGAAAGATAGTCCCTATTTACTTGCCTCCCCACAAGGGTAGAGTTAGACACGAGGTAGTCCTTTATGTGAGGGATATTCAGCTCTCCACAAAGAGGCACTCTGAATGGGACAACAAAAAAAAAAAATTTCCCCAGTCCAGAAGGATTTTTCCTCCTCTGACCGAGGACAGAAAAGATACTACACTTTGAATTATTTATTTGCAAAAAATATATAATTTACATTTAGAACAAATTAGGCACAAGGCCATTAAAATTGTGGGTAAAATGGGTGTCGTTGTTTATCCTTGGTCTAAAGTGACAAAATTAACTATCCTACTCGGTCACCACAATACCACATTTACTCTAAGGAGCATCCTACTTAAAAATATCTCAAAAATGTTTCACAAAATTTGAATTTTATTTATACACTTTGATCTTAGATAAAAGGCCAAAAATGTTAGTGACTATTTACTTGCCTTCCCACGAGGGTAGAGTTAGACACGAGGTTGGGTGTTTTATGTGGGGAAAACACAGCTCCCCAAAAGGGACACTCTGGATTAAGGGAAAAATAAAAATGCCTCAGTCTAAAAGGATTTCTGCTTCACTGACCGAGGACAGAAAAGGATGAAGAGTATTATCAGAACAGATACTACACTTTGACTGAATTATTTGCACAAAATATAAAAATTTACATTCAATACAAATTAGACACAAGGCCATCAAAAGTGGGGGGAAATGGGTGTCGTTGGTTTATAGTGATAAAAGTGTCTATCCTACTTTCAACTAGAATCATTTCAGTTACCAAAATACCACATTTACACGAGGGGCTGTTCTACTTAAAATATCCACAATTGGTTTGAATTTTTATTTTTTTTGAATATGGTTGTATGTAAAGAAATTCATTGGAATAAAAACGGGGAGTGAGGAAAGAACAAAAAACAAAAAAAGTTTGGTTGTTAAGAACCTCTAAAAACTTTCTAGATAATAGATTGCCCATTGTTTTCCGGTTTGTCCCAAACCGAAAACAAGCAGGTTAATCTCTAAACGGGACTGGGATCTAAGTGGGAGAAAAAAAAGCTAACAGGGAATGGAGTTTGGAAAGTAAGTTGTGTCCTTCCAAGAAAAATGCAATTTGGGGAAGGCCGAGGGCAAAAAGGCCGAGGACAAAATGGCCGAGGACAAAATGGCCGAGGACAAACAGGCCTAGGACAAAAAAAACGAGAACAAAAAGGTGAGGACAAAAAGGCCAAGGATCTCTTACCCCACCCATAATGCAATAAGTTGGCTTAGTTGTTTTGTTTTACGGCATATCAACCCTTTTCGGGTTATTTAATGCTGAATCCGGTCATTTTGGTAAAAGTTTTTATGCTTCAAGTTCTTTATATCTTCAAATATTTATTTATGGTGTTTGATTTGGTTGTTTTGTTTTACGGCATATCAACTCTTTTCGGGTTATTTAATGCTGAATCCGGTCATTTAGGTAAAAGTTTTTATGCTTCAAGTTCTTTATATCTTCAAATATTTATTTATGGTGTTTGGTTTGGTTGTTTTGTTTTACGGCATATCAACCCTTTTTGGATTATGTAATGCCGAATTCGGTCATTTTGGTAAAAGTTTTTATGCTTCAAGTTCTTTATATCTTCAAATATTTATTTATGGTGTTTGGTTTGGTTGTTTTGTTTTACGGCATATCAACCCTTTTCGGGTTATTTAATGCCAAATTCGGTCATTTTGGTAAAAGTTTTTATGCTTCAAGTTCTTTATAACTTCAAATATTTATTCATGGTGTTTGGTTTGGTTGTTTTGTTTTACGGCATATCAACCCTTTTCGGGTTATTTAATGCCAAATTCGGTCATTTTGGTAAAAGTTTTTATGCTTCAAGTTCTTTATATTTTCAAATATTTATTTATGGTGTTTGTTTTGGTTGTTTTGTTTTACGGCATATCAACCCTTTTCAGGTTATTTATATATGGTGTTTGGATTAGTTGTTTTGTAAGACAAAAAACAAAAAAAACAATGTTTGCTGTTGTTTTTTGTGTCTAGAACATGATTGAGTTTTGCAAAGGGAAAGGTAAAAAAATTTCAAGTGGGGGGGGGGTGTACAAGTAGCAAGTCAGACAACCACCTCAGACTTACTCCACCACCTGAAATGAATTCGAAAACAAATCCTCTATTCTATAATAAAAAATCAACTGTGGGTGTATTTTTTTTTCTTTAGGTCATCAGAAATGACAATAGTAGTTTACACATAAAAAATTAAATTGATAACACAATTCTATGATTTCATGTAAATATTTTAGTAATATATCTAGAAAAATTGCGAGTGCGAACACTGGGGAAACATAATTTTTTACCCTAATTTTTGAGGGAGGGTGTACACTAATAATAAAATAATGACTTCCGATCAAGGCGATCCATAATACAGGCCTGGCAAACATGCGACTGGGGTCAACGACTGGGGACGGACATATGAAGACCAAAATTAATTACAGAGAAAAGTTTAAGTAAGAAATTTCTTAGTAATGTCCAGTAATTAGCAACTCTACATATTATTAGGAAGCAGCTTACAATGATTGATTTATTTCCATCAAATGTAAAAAGTACAAAAATATAAAAGAACTATTCTATTTATCTTCCTCCCACAAGGTAAGATGTGACACAAGGTCGGGAAAGTGGGATTTGAAAAGCCAGCGCCCGAGAAGGTGAGCACTCTGGCCTACAAAAAATGCCTGGGCAGCCCCGTCGGCATTCCCTGGTAGGGGCGCCTCAGGCAGTAAGCGATAAACTTACTCCTCCCCAAAGAGGGGAGGCAAAGCCTGGGAGGGTGGACCTCCTAGAACTGCACAGGACAAACCCACATCAAGACCCGAAGGCCAAGACGGTACCAGTCTATGGGGTGCAGTATCCCTCGGAACAGATACTACACTTTGATCAAAAATCATGAGTCAATTTGTTTATATTAACTAATTGATTACAGAAAATATAATGACACAATACTGTCTTAATAATAAAATTAACTTACATTAACAAGAACATGAAACCAATAAAATATATGTAAAACATATCTGAGAACTGCTTCGAAAATTATGTATTAAAAAAAATATGAGATTCTACTTCTTTAGGCGATTACTTAAAAACAATTGTCTTAGAATTTAGAGTGAGGGATCAGTTTCACATATAAATTTAACATAAAATGATCCCACATTTCTGAGCTATTCTAGCGTTTTAAGGCAGTTCACCAATTTTTTCTTTATTTTTATATTTTTTCTTTATTTTTTGATTATCTTGTGCGTTTTTGAGGGGTGGGGGCGAGTGGTGGTTCTACTTTCTTTAGGCGATTGTGTGTGGTTTTACGACCTTGCCACTCGGACTTAGGGTTATTGGTAAAAATCTTTTAGTTAACTGCTCTAAAAAAAAAAAAAACTAGAATAGCCCAGAAATAGGGGGGATCATTTTACGTTAATTTTATATACGAAACCACTCCCCACTCTAAATTCTTAAATAATTGTTTTTGTTTTTTCTTCTTTCCGCCAAATTCTTCAGGGTGTTTACACAAATAAAGTAGAATCTCATTTTTTTTAGATTTTAGTCACGGAGCAGAGCACAAATAGTCAAAGAAGAGTTATTGTTGCTTAAAAGAAAACCTTACTAAAAAATAGATCTGGTGATACCAGATCAGGCTGCCCTGTGGCTCCCTGAGACGAAATTCACCTACATTGACGTTTTTTTTTTTTTTTTTTTTTTTTTTTGTTTGTAAAACTTAATTATGTTCTACAAAACCAAAAACAAAAACAACAGCCCTTCTCCCTTTCTCCCTCCCCTTTTTTATTTTTATTTTTCCTACCCTACTCCCGGTCCTGGATATGACCTTAAACTACATCCGATGGTGAGATCCGGCTTACGGACTTTGGGGAATGTGGAGCCTCCTCTTAATTACCATTGCTCCCAGGTCCACCCTGACCCGGAGTGGTAGTACCTGTTAGGGTCCCAACTATGGGTTAAATAGAAACAGATATTAAAAGGGGAAAGAAACAAAAAAGAGAAGAAAACAAGACCAGATTCGGCATTAAATAACCCAAAAAGGGTTGATATGCCGTAAAACAAAACTACCAAACTACCAAAAAATAGATAAAACATTTTATGTAGGGACAAAAGTACAATTTCAAACCAGACCCAAAATCAATTTTATCCAATTTTGGCGAAATGGGCAATAAAATTCAACAGAACAATTGAAGCTTAAAAAGTATTTAAACTTGTTAATATAATTTTACTTGAGTGATTGACCCCCACCCTTTCAGATAAAATAAAAAGAGTCGGCAACCTAATAGGTCCCTCACTGTCAACCAAGCTCCAGTCCCTGTCCCATCGCCGCAATGTAGCATCCTTGTGCTTGTTTTACAAATACTTCAATGGATTGTGCTCCGATGAATTGGCTGCTCTGGTGCCCCCTCGACGTAAGTTCACTAGACCAACTCGACAATCGACTAAATCCCATCCATTCACTGTGGAGGTCCCCAGATGCCGGCGAGCTTTCTACTCAAATAGCTTCTTTCCTCGTGCTGCTGGCCCCTGGAACTCCCTCTCTGCCCCCTGTTTCTCCGACGGTACTGACATGCAGAAATTTAAAACTAATGTAAACAGATATCTCGCTGCGCAGATCCCAATTTAGGTTGACCCCCCCCCCCCCAAGCTTCTTCCTTTTCTTTCTTCTCAGTAGCCCCTTACGTCTACAGTGGCGGCCTGCCTTGTCTGGGGTGAACTATGTAAAAAAAAAAAATTTTTTTAAATAAATTATGATGACTAAAATCTTGTCAGTTTCTGATATGCATCATTTTAATATGAAAAGAGAAGTTGATATTATCGAACATATTTAAAAAAAAAAAATTATCGTTTGTTTGATTCACCTAATGCAATTCAAGAACCAGTATTAAAAGTTCTGAAATTTTCTTAAAATATTAAAAATTGTTTCTCCAAACATTATTTCATTCACAAAGTATTTGATTTTGTAAAATATTGAATTGCTTTCTGATTATATGTCATTCTATCAGGTTGAAACGAAAGTAATGTCGTTTTTGTCCAACACATTTATTTCATCTGAAACATTCACATTAGAGAATTTTTAATATTTACAATACTTTCCCTCATTTTCTATGACTTTTGTCCAACGATCAACTAGCTTCTTGATGCCTTCTTCAAAAAATTTCTCTGATTTTTGAGAGAAAAACAAATTTAGGTCATTTTTATAAATTTTATTGTTTAAGTGATGCTGCAACGACCGGAAAAGATGGTAGTCGGATAGAGCAATGTCAGGTGAATAAGGCGGATGAGGCAAAACTTCCCAATTGAAACTCATAACTTTTTCCTGAGTGAGTTTTGCTGTGTGAGGTTTCGCGTTATCATGCTGAAGCACTACACGCTTCCTATTGAGTAATGCTGGTCGTTTTTTTGATAAAGGAATTCTTAGATCATCCAGCTGCGAACAATATTTGACTGCTGTGATTGTTTGATTAGGCTCTAGTAACTCATAATGAATCAGTTCGCTCATGTCCCATCATAAAGTAAGCATAACCTTCTTTGGGTGTAGTCCTTGTTTTGGAACAGTCTGTGGACTTTGGTTTCAGTCTAACCTTGTCTTTTGCGTTGGATATTCTTGTAAAGAATCCATTTTTCATCTCCAATCACAATTCTTTGCAAAAATAGTCCTCAATGATTCCTGGAAAGCAAAGATGTGCAAACAGTCAATCTTTGATTTCGTTGAGCATCGGTCAAATCGTGGGAACCCAGAGTCCAAGTTTCAAAACTTTTCCTAACTCGTGAAGGCATGAAACAATTGTGGTATGGGTTGTATTGAATTGTTGGGTTAATTCTCTGCTGGTTAACTTTGGATTGGCCTCCACAGCGTCTTTAATGGCGTCTTTATCAACTGATTTTGGCCTTCCCGAACGTCGCCGATCTGACAAGTTAAAATCTCCATAAGAAAATTTCGCAAACCACCGTTGACAATTTCGATCATTCAGAACATTTATCCCATAGGCAGTTCCAATATTCCTTGTAGCCTGCAACTGAATTTCCTTTTTTGAATTCATAGAGCATGCAATGTCTCAGATGCTCCTCACTAATATCCATTTTTTGACGGTAGAGACCGTTAAACTTAATATTTTCCAACTAATTACTATATCTTAAAGGCAAAGCAAAATATTAAGATACTAATTCACCAAAACATCCAGAACTGTGTACAACTTAGGAGGCTGCAAAGTGATGAAGTAAAAAATACGACATTACTTTCTTTCCAACCTGATAATTTCTGTAATCAACAAATTGTAAACAAATTGACTCAAGATTTTTGAAATATCAAAAATGTGTATAATTCATTGTAAATAAAGTGATATTTTGTGAATTTAGTTTTATTATATTTTTGTACTTTTTACATTTGATTTGATGAAAATAAATCAATAATTGTAAGCTAATTCCTAATAATATGTATAGTTGCTAATTACTGGACATTACTAAGAAATTTCTTACTAAAACTGTTCTCTGTAATTATTATTCAGAAGTAATTTTGGTCTTCACATGTCCACCCTCAGTCGTGGACCACAGTCGCAAGTTTTCCAGGCTTGTATTATGGATCGCCTTGCTTCTGATCCATTTAAGAGCTTCTTCTTCTTCTTCTTCTTCTTCTTCTTTCGTTTGCTTCACAGAATCTCACTGTTAGATCACCAGCTCGGTTAAGAAAAGCCATGCTAATGTTTTGTTGTCCAGCACAGCTATGCCGGCTTCGCCGTTGGGTGGTCGATGTTTAAGGCATGACTCGATGATGTGGTCTACTGTCTGTTCAGAGTGACCACAGTCGCAGACAGTCGAGTCCCTGAGTCTCCATCCTTTCATGGTCGCGGCAAAACGGCCGACACCTGTCCTGAGGAGATAAAGTCAGCCTTTTCGTGGCCTCCTCCATAAGTACCTGCTCACAACAGCAAAACTAATGACTTTAGACCGATTCCAGCGACCCCAGCATTTAAAATCTGCTATTATATCAATACAAAGGGAGGTAATTATTGTTAGTCAAACGAGTTACCTCCCTTGCCGAATTTTAAAAAAATTGTTAATACAAAAATCCCTATAAGTACGGGGTGGTCGCTAGAAAAGCGGGAAATTTGTCAAACGGTAATTTATTTTTTACAAAGAATAACGTTTATAAAGTTTTTCAACGACTAATAATATAATACACTCACAGATGTTCAAAATGTCGTCTGCTCAAATCAAATAAGTGAATAATCCAGACGCAATAAAACTGAAACAAAATAAAATTTGAACAATAAAATTTACAACCTCAAATTTCCCGCTTTTCTAGCGACCACCTTGTATTTACTTCAATCACATTTTTATAGTTAGAGATGGTCCAAATAAGATATTGTTTTTTTTCCATCTCTCCTGAACACTGGCCCAGTCTAGTAATAAATCAGCAGTGACAATGAGAGTATCGGTGTAGAATATCTATTATACTAAATGTGAGCTCATCAACGTTTGTTTCCAAGAGGCTTTTTCCCCTATATACTTTAATAATACAAAATACATGCTAAAATATACCTTAGTTCTGGTATTGAGTTATGTTTGAAAAGTATTCTGTTTTGAATTGTTCTAATTAGCTGTAATTTATAATTAACTGAACAAGTCATCCATCTCTCTCATGCATGTATTTCTCTAGTCCTCTCTCACTCTATATTGATTCAATCAGTCTCTGGGAGGTGACGGTGGCAAGAGGGAGGGAGATGGGGAAGAAAAGGGGGGTGAGGGATATTATTGTTGCTGGTTTTTGAATATGACTGAGTTTTGCAAAGAGAAAAAGAAACAATAAGACATCAATGTTTGGTGCATTTTGGGCCAGGAAGCTGATATCTTCAGACAGCCTGAAACCAGGGAAATCTGTACGGAATTTCCAACGGAATCCTTTAGTTTTGTTGTTTTGTTTCACAGCATATCAACCCCTTTTTGGGTTATTTCATGCTGAATCCCGTCATTTTGGTAAAAGTTTTTATGCTTCAAGTTCTTTATATCTTCGAATATTTATTCATGGTGTTTGGTTTGGTTGTTTTGTTTTTCACCAGGGCTAACTCCTGGATTGTATGTCCCAAAGACTCAAGTATAGGTCCTAGTAGTGAGAAGTATTATGAGAAAGGGAGATAGTTTGAATATGATTGGATGCTCCAAAGACTCAAGTATAAGTCCTAGTACTGAGCAATATTATGAGAAAAGGAGATAGTTTGAATATGATTGGATGCTCCAAAGACTCAAGTATAAGTCCTAGTACTGAGCAATATTATGAGAAAAGGAGATAGTTTGAATATGATTGGATGCTCCAAAGACTCAAGTATAAGTCCTAGTACTGAGCAATATTATGAGAAAAGGAGATAGTTTGAATATGATTGGATGCTCCAAAGACTCAAGTATAAGTCCTAGTACTGAGCAATATTATGAGAAAAGGAGATAGTTTGAATATGATTGGATGCTCCAAAGACTCAAGTATAAGTCCTAGTACTGAACAATATTATGAGAAAAGGAGATAGTTTGAATATGATTGGATGCTCCAAAGACTCAAGTATAAGTCCTAGTACTGAGCAATATTATGAGAAAAGGAGATAGTTTGAATATGATTGGATGCTCCAAAGACTCAAGTATAAGTCCTAGTACTGAGAAATATGAGAAAGAGAGATAGTTTGAATATGATTGGATGCCCTAAAGACTCAAGTATAAGTCCTAGTACTCAGAAATATTAGAAAGAGAGATAGTTTGAATATGATTGGATGCCCTAAAGACTCAAGTATAAGTCCTAGTACTGAGAAATATGAGAAAGAGAGATAGTTTGAATATGATTGGATGCCCTAAAGACTCAAGTATAAGTCCTAGTACTGAGAAATATTAGAAAGAGAGATAGTTTGAATATGATTGGATGCCCTAAAGACTCAAGTATAAGTCCTAGTACTGAGAAATATTAGAAAGAGAGATCGTTTGAATATGATTGGATGCCCTAAAGACTCAAGTATAAGTCCTAGTACTAAGAAATATTATGAGAAAGGAAGATAGTTTGAATATGATTGGATGCCCTACCCCCTAATTTGAAAATCTGGATCCACTGAGATCGGTTCACTCAATCTTCATGATTTTATTTATTATTAACTAGCAGGGCTACTCGGCGTTGCCCGGGGCAAATGTGTAACATATTTCTATTAAATCTTCTATCTCTCTCTTCCCTGGTTCCACCCTACTCTCCCCAACACCTTTCTTCTCCACCCAGCCCATTCCTCTCTCTGAACATATACTTTTTATAGAATACTCGAGTCGACGTAAGGGAAATAACTTTGTGAAAAAAAAATCAGAGTTACTTCCCTTTTATTTACGACTTCAAAATTTCAACAAAAAAATCAGCCCCCCCCCCCTTCTGGTGAAATTGGCGGCAGTTTAGCGTCAAGGAATGGGTATTTCTTTTTAAATTTGAGATATTATTAATTCTGGACAACACTGATCAAGAAACTATAAACTTTGTGGCAGTTTATACAGTAGTTTGGGACCCTTACCTGGACACACAGAGTGTGAGCCACCTGACATCCAGTTGTAAGGTTCTCCTGGGGGATGGCTATTATACAATGCGACACAACGGAGTGTGTAAATATCTTCACTGGAATATTTGTAAAAAGTTGAATATCCAGTGTAGCAGCAAATCCTGGGAGCATATACCAGTAAGAACCGTTGGAAATAATTTATACACCATCCACTATGACTATGCAATCCCTACAGCTACATATCTAGAAAACGGAGCTGTTAAACCTGACATCGTAATATGGGACAAAATGGAGAAAGTAGCAACCCTAGTTGAAGTCAGTGTCCCTAATGATGCAGGATTAAACAGAGCTGAAAGGGAAAAGATTACGAAATACCAAGGTCTTATGTACGACATGAAAAGAAACTGGAATCTTAGGAAAATCTCAATCATACCAGTAATTATAGGATCTTAGGAAAATCTCCATCATACCAGTAATTATAGGATCTTAGGAAAATCTCCATCATACCAGTAATTATAGGATCTTAGGAAAATCTCCATCATTCCAGTAATTATAGGATCTTAGGAAAATCTCCATCATACCAGTAATTATAGGATCTTAGGAAAATCTCCATCATACCAGTAATTATAGGATCTTAGGAAAATCTCCATCATTCCAGTAATTATAGGATCTTAGGAAAATCTCCATCATACCAGTAATTATAGGATCTTAGGAAAATCTCCATCATACCAGTAATTATAGGATCTTAGGAAAATCTCCATCATACCAGTAATTATAGGATCTTAGGAAAATCTCCATCATACCAGTAATTATAGGATCTTAGGAAAATCTCCATCATTCCAGTAATTATAGGATCTTAGGAAAATCTCCATCATACCAGTAATTATAGGATCTTAGGAAAATCTCCATCATACCAGTAATTATAGGATCTTAGGAACATCTCCATCATACCAGTAATTATAGGATCTTAGGAAAATCTCCATCATTCCAGTAATTATAGGATCTTAGGAAAATCTCCATCATACCAGTAATTATAGGATCTTAGGAAAATCTCCATCATACCAGTAATTATAGGATCTTAGGAAAATCTCCATCATACCAGTAATTATAGGATCTTAGGAAAATCTCCATCATTCCAGTAATTATAGGATCTTAGGAAAATCTCCATCATACCAGTAATTATAGGATCTTAGGAAAATCTCCATCATTCCAGTAATTATAGGATCTTAGGAAAATCTCCATCATACCAGTAATTATAGGATCTTAGGAAAATCTCCATCATACCAGTAATTATAGGATCTTAGGAAAATCTCCATCATTCCAGTAATTATAGGATCTTAGGAAAATCTCCATCATACCAGTAATTATAGGATCTTAGGAAAATCTCCATCATACCAGTAATTATAGGATCTTAGGAAAATCTCCATCATACCAGTAATTATAGGATCTTAGGAAAATCTCCATCATACCAGTAATTATAGGATCTTAGGAAAATCTCCATCATACCAGTAATTATAGGATCTTAGGAAAATCTCCATCATACCAGTAATTATAGGATCTTAGGAAAATCCCCATCATACCAGTAATTATAGAAGCAACAGGACTAAAGAAACAGAATTTTAAAAGCTATCTGGCGAATATACCCGGTGCACTGAGTGCAAGAGAAATACAAACAACTGCACTTAAAGGGACGGTCAGAATCTTAAAAAGATCTCTAAGCTGGTGTGTCTGAAATAGCCGGTGAATGTCTGGCATCCGGTAGGATGCCCCATCTCCAGCAAAAACAGAAAGATAAGAAAAATAAAAAGGGAAAACTTACCTTTATATAATAGATAAGTTGTACCTACCGGGCGTTGCTCGGTAATATTTTTTGTAGGCGAGAATAAAAATCAATTAAATCCCGCCGATGAATGCGACTGTCTAAGAAACAAGGAATCAAAAGTGTAAAAGATGCTTACCTAATTCCTCCTCTGGGATGTGGCTGCTGCTGTAACTGTTAAGTGAGGAATTTGAGACGAGACTGGAACCAGATCCCTTCCTCGAATGAGTTGGCGGGGTTCCCGTGTAGTGAGGGAGTGACTTGAGAGATTTCTCATCGGCTTCAAGTTTCCTGGAAGATACAATGGAAAAACCGATAAGCAACGAGCCGATCATCCCTTCTGAAGAGGCGAAAAAGGTAAAATGGTTATCGCGTTCAGTCATCGCATATTGCGCAGTCGCTAAACTCCTTTTCTAACTAAAAGACTTGACCCATTTATTTACCCCCCCCCCCCAGCTGGAGGTTAGACCACAAAGGTCAAAGTATTTTTTATCCACCTCCTCTCCAGAGACACAAGGTCAGTTGTGGTTAGCCAGTGCACTAAGATTAGCACACTCTGGCCTAAAAAAAAAAAAGCCTGGGCAGCCCCGTCGGCATTCCCCGGTAGGGGCGCATCAGGCGATTAGCAATAAACTAACCCCCTCTCTAAGGGTGAGAAGGCAAAGCCTGGGAGATTGGACCTCCTGCACAGGACAATACCCAAAACTGGCAGAATCAAGGCCCGAAAGCCAAGATGGTACCGGTCTACAGAGCGCAGCATCTATCGGAACAGATACTACACTCTGATCTTAGCCAAAAGGCCATGTTATTTGAAATTTATCTACCTCCCACAACGGTAAGATGTGACACAAGGTCGGGAAAGTGGGATTTTAAAAGCGAGCGCCCTAGAGAAAGAAAAGTACCCTGGCCGTCAAAAAATGCCTGGGCAGCTCTGTCAGCATTCCCCGGTTGTGGTGCCTTAGGCGATTAGCAATAAACTAACCTCTTCTCAAAGGGGGGGGGGGAGGCAAAGCCTGGGAGGATGGACTTCCTAGAACTGCACAGGACAGTACCTCAGAATCAAGACCCGAAGGCCAAGACAATACCAATCTACAGAGTGAGCATCTATCAGAACAGATACTACACTCTGATCTTAGAACTCCCTCCCTGCCCCCTGTTTCCCCAACAGTACAGACATGCAGAAATTTAAAACTAATGTAAATAGACATCTCGCTGCGCAGCTCCCAATTTAGGTTGACCCCGCAAACCTTCTCCCTTTTTTCTCAGTAGCCCCTTACGTCTACAGTGGCGGCCTGCCTTGTCTGGGGTGAACTATGTTAAAAAAAAAAAATAAATAAAAAAAAAAAGGCAAATTTATTTAGACAAATAAAAATAATTACAATTCTATTTGACTTAGGCATGACGTCTTAATTTTTTTTGGGGGGGGGGGGGGGGAGGGGGGGTCGAGTGTCATTCTTGTTAACAAAACTTTTGCTTACTCTAAACTAGACGCTAATACCGCAATCACTCCATCGTTTAAATCCTACTTAAAAGATCCCCAATGGTTTCAATGATTTTTTTTTTATACAAAAATAAATATACAAGGCCAAGGAGGGATTTGGGCAAAATCCCATTAGCTCTTGAAAAATATACAAAAATGACGCAGGAGTGGAACTTTAACTATTCATATAAGATTCATTTCAGCAGCTAACACATTGGATCTTCTTAATATGATTAATAGCACATTAGAGATCAAGATATATTTCTTTTTTAAAAGTAAATCAATAAAAAAAAAACTCTGATTTGCAAAAACGGACGAAAATGCGATTTGATAATCAGGCAACAATTACCGGTGCTTGTTTACCGTAGGGCCGGAAAAAAAAATCTTTAATTTTAGGATAGTCAAATAAGGGAAGATAACTCTAGTTTCAAGTAGAACGAATGTGGAATGGGGCGAAGAAAAGGAACAAAGTTGAATGTAGCACCCACACACAAATGTAGGAATTGTACTTAGCTGATTTCATGTGAAAACAAAAATTCCGAAAGGACACTGCACTGGAAACTGTTTTCCAACAAATTGCCGAATTTTACCCAGTGTAAAACTGTCAGTTATTTCAAAAACTTTATTTACCTTGTTTCATTTTTTGTTCCCCTTCCATTTACGTATTTTTAAAATTTTTTCTTTCTTCTGTGATAATTTATTTTATTTTTCAAAATCAATTTATTTTTCAAAATCAATTTATTTTTCAAAATCATTTTATTTTTCAAAATCATTTCATTTTTCAAAATCATTTCATTTTTCAAAATCATTTCATTTTTCAAAATCATTTTATTTTTCAAAATCATTTTATTTTTCAAAATCAATTTATTTTTCAAAATCAATTTATTTTTCAAAATCATTTTATTTTTCAAAATCATTTCATTTTTCAAAATCATTTCATTTTTCAAAATCATTTCATTTTTCAAAATCATTTTATTTTTCAAAATCATTTCATTTTTCAAAATCAATTTATTTTTCAAAATCATTTTATTTTTCAAAATCATTTCATTTTTCAAAATCATTTTATTTTTCAAAATCATTTTATTTTTCATTGGTGCCGAATGTGGTGTGATTGTTTTATTCCTAAATTATCCTTTTTACGTATACATTTTGTTAAACTTTATTTTAGAATAATTACAATAGTAAACTTCATCCAACTAGAGTTATCTCCCCCTTATTTGACTCTCCTAAAATTAAGGATAAAAATATTTTTTTCTTCGGCCCTACGGTAAACAACCACCCAATTTCTTTAGTATTTCATTCACTAAAATTTTCAACTTGAATCATTTTTTTGTGAAACACAACTTAAGACCCTATATTAAGCCCACCACATTGACAAGTGACCCCTTTTCTTTAAGATGGGACTGTTTTTATATGCATAGAGACACACAATAACATCCACATTGAATTGAAAAACATCAACATTGAAAAATAACACAATATCTGGTTTTATGCGAGTGTTCCGGACTCCAGGTTAGGCAACACCAGGCAACGTCTCACGTCTGCTCTCCATGTGGTCTGATTCAAAGGGTTGATACTAGTGATGCTGCATACAATCAAGTCACTTCGTACACACTCAAGCCAGGTTTTCCTTGGTCTTCCACGCACCCTCGTGTCTGGGGTATCCATGCGTGTTATTGAGTTTATGCAGGAGGTAGCATGCTCTACATGAGCAAACCACCTGAGACGCCGAACGCGTAAGGAATCCAAAATCGCACCAATACCAAAAAGCTTCTGATAGAACATGGCTAAAGGGATTCTTTACATTCTGCCGCACATTCACCTGATCATGGCACGGTCATTATGCTGAAGCTGTTGCAACTTTTGTCAGCCTCGTAACTCTCGCTTCCCTTATTTTGTCCTTTAGTCCTCACATTCAATGAGCGATGTTTCTCACAAAGGGGGAGAGAATTGCTGTTTTCTGGGTCAGAATCTATCCATCTAACACTAAAGCCTCAGTCACACGAGACGATTTCACTCGCCGCTACTTGTAGCAGCGAGTCGACTACCTGTCTAGCAGTTCCGCGCCTTTGTTTACAGCGCAGACATGTCGCGGGTCAGGTGCCAGATTTTATTTTTCAAACCAAACAAGCATGACTGTGAAGTTATATGAAGCGAATATTGATTCGTAGCAGCCGCTATTGGATCTTCAAAAATCATGAAGTCGCGTGATCATGAAACCGCGCGATACCAGGTCGCGTGATCATGAAACCGCGCGATACCAGGTCACGTGATCATGAAACCGCGCGATACCAGGTCACGTGATCATGAAACCGCGCGATACCAGGTCACGTGATCATGAAACCGCGCGATACCAGGTCACGTGATCATGAAACCGCGCGATACCAGGTCACGTGATCATGAAACCGCGCGATACCAGGTCACGTGATCATGAAACCGCGCGATACCAGGTCACGTGATCATGAAACCGCGCGATACCAGGTCACGTGATCATGAAACCGCGCGATACCAGGTCACGTGATCATGAAACCGCGCGATACCAGGTCATGTGATCATGAAACCGCGCGATACCAGGTCATGTGATCATGAAATCGCGCACTACTTGCGGCTAAAGTTGAACATGTTCAACTTTAGGCAAGTTGAACATGTTCAACTTTAGGCGTGACGAGTAAACTAATCGCAAGTTAGATGTGCTACTTGCGACTAATCAGTCACATGATGCGTATAGGCTGCTGCTACTACTCGGTAGCGGCGAGCGAAGTCGCCTCCGGTGACCGGTGCTTTATCGTTGGCTAGTTTTTGACCGTGATTCATTTTTTAATGTCGCCCCTTTTTTCAACTTAATGCATATGAGATTTTTCTGCAAAGTTTTTTCGGCCTGTGTTCGCTCCACCATCTTGCATGGCAGTGAGACATGAGGCCCCAAATGCTTCTGACTTTAAAGTTAAAAAAACAGCAACATTAAAAAAATGAATTACCCGTCACTGAAAATAGTAACCGAACTTGAAGTAACATGGAGAAGAAAAACTATTAATGACAATAGAGAAATAATTGTACATTTATAAAGAGAAAAGATTAAATTTTGTTTGCATCCAAATTTTGATCCCGATTATCCAAATAATCCCGAAAAGTTGAAATTGAATAGAATTTCACTGTTGACCCATTTTTACGCACTAAACTCTAGGCTGGTTTGTGATACCTAAATTTTATTAACGATTCCATGAATGGCATTTTTATAACTTTATGTTCTTTCTCTCTGTACCAAAAACCCAAACAGAGCTTCCATGAACAGAGTTTCTTTCCTGTGGAAGAAGATACCGCAAGGCTGCTTCCCAGACGACTACAACATGGTCGTCTTCAAGTCTAATGTAAACTAATACTTGTTTAATCGTCCTCTTGCAAAATAGGAGAGTAGAAAGTGGACCGTGGGTTTACTTTCGGCAGCCTCGCAACTCTCGCATCCCTTTTTTTGTCCTTTAGTCCTCACATTCCATGAGCGATGTTTCTGACAAAGGGGGAAGAATTGCTGTTTTCTTGGGTCGGAATCTATCTATATAACACTTATCGTTGGCTAGTTTTTGACCTTGAAGTGGTAATTTTTTTTTTTAGCTTCTTACATCAAGTGGCTTCATGCGTTGTCTGGAGCGAATTCCATAAATAATTTTTTAAAAAATCAAGTCTTCTGAAGTAATCTTCTGCCCATTCTACTTACTATTTCTAATCCTCTCGTGATGGCGAGCATGGTCCAACACACTTTATTATCTTCGAATGGCCGCTGGGCATAGATAATATTTTTTTTTTGGAGGGGGGGGGTCACTCTGTATTTCATTTCTTTATCAATCTTCATCTCAAAAACAAAAAGTCAAAAAAATTGGCACATGTTCGTCTTTTCTCACAGTCCGTTTTTCACAACTTTTTACTGACCAGTTTTTTTTTCTTTTTTCGGTGTACACTTACCTATCAGGCTGCTAGAGAATTCCGGGGTTTTTGGAAAAAAATTTCAAATATTTTACATTTTAGGAGGGGGGATCAGTTTCCAATGTAAATTCAACGTAGACTGATCCCCCTCTTTTTGACCATCTCAATTTTTTTAAAAATCTTTTTCGGTGTATAATTACCTATCATGTCAATAGAGAATTCCGGTGTTTTCGGAAAGAAATTTTTTTTAATTGAGATTTTAAGACGGGGCATCAGTTTTCAATGTAAATTCAACGTAGACTGATCCCCCTCTTTTTGACCATCTCAAATTTTTAAAATTATTCTTCTGCTTACAATTACCTATCATGTCGCGATAGAATTCCGGGGTTTTTGGAAAGAAATTTAAAAAAATAAGATTTTAAGATGGGGGATCAGTCTTGTTCGCCTTTTACCATAGTCCGCTTTTCGCAACTGTTTACGTCTTAAAATCTCAATTTTTAAAAATTTCTTTCCAAAAACCCCGGAATTCTATCGCGACATGATAGGTAATTGTACACTAAAAAAGATTTTTTTTAAAATTGAGATGGTCAAAAAGAGGGGGATCAGTCTACGTTGAATTTACATTGAAAACTGATGCCCCGTCCTAAAATCTCAATTTAAAAAAATTTCTTTCCGGAAACACCGGAATTCTCTATTGACATGATAGGTAATTATACACCGAAAAAGATTTAAAAAAAAATTGAGATGGTCAAAAAGAGGGGGATCAGTCTACGTTGAATTTACATTGGAAACTGATCCCCCCTCCTAAAATGTAAAATATTTGAAAAATTTTTCCAAAAACCCCAGAATTCTCTAGCAGCCTGATAGGTAAGTGTACACCGAAAAAAGAAAAAAAACTGGTCAGTAAAAAGTTGTGAAAAACGGACTGTGAGAAAAGACGAACATGTGCCAAAAAATTTAATACCAAATCAGTACGAATTTGAATTTAATACAGAAATTGAAACAACTCAACGCTCTTTTCCGTTTCGTAAGCCCATCACAGATTTTGAAATTTTAACGATGATGATACGTGCAAAAAAAGAACAAAAACATTTTTTTCCACTATCCATCAATAAGAGCCATTGTCAAAATACACATGCAGAAGGTGTGAAATTATATCGGCCGAAACATTGTGAGACCAACACCCAGGATGAGAGCAATAGTCCGAACAATCCAAATAATAGAAACTATTCAATAAAAGAAGTGAAATACTACTCCACTGATATTTTCAACTTGAAATTTTTGCGTGAAAAACAACTTAAATCTCTATGTTCAGCTGGCCCTTTTTATGGTTTGGTTTGGTTTACGGCATATAAATTATCGATGGGTTATTTAATGCTGAATAAAGTTGTCAAATGGAATTCCAAGGAAGGTAGGATAATTATTTTATATTGTTTTGAAAAACAAAAAAGAAAAGAAAAAAAATTTGAAATTAAATAAATTGGTTGAGACGGGGATACTTTGAGCATTATATAAGTATAGAAAATCAGAAGTAGTAATCTTTTTTGTTCTCGAAATGATTGACCACCGCCTTCTAATATCTATTTGGGGGGGAAAAATAAAAAATAATTTTTTTTTTTTAATTTTTAGAAGAATCAGATTGAATAATACGGTCGGGGATGAACTAATAGATACTATGGCATGACATGACCAGCCGATTGATCAGATCAGGCTTTTCCAAACTCCCATCTGGCCGAAGTAGAATTTGTTTTTTTCTTTTTTTAACTAAAAATATTTCTATGTATGGGGGAGGATAAAAATATATTGCCACTGAAGCCTAAGGGGCTACACTGATAAGAGCAACTTGGATGTGGAGTTGGGTAGCAATATTTTTTTCTAATTTTAGATATTATTCACCCAAGGCAACGCCGATCATGAATATACAAACTTTGTGGATGTTTATTTTGTAGTTTTTGACTTTTAGCTGGACACACACACACTGTTAAACATCATTATATTGGACGAAAGGGAGAAAGTAGCAACCCTAGTTGAAGTCAGTGTCCCTAATGAATCAGGATTAAACAGAGCTGAAAGGGAAAAGATTACAAAATACCAAGGTCTTATGTACGACATGAAAAGAAATTGGAATCTTAGGAAGATCTCCATCATCCCAGTAATTATAGGAGCAACAGAACTAATGAAAAAAAAAATTTCTAAAACTATCTGGCGAATATACCTGGTGAACCGAGTGCAAGAGAGATACAAATAATTGCACTTAAAGGAACGGTCAGAATCTTAAAAAGATCTCTAGGCTGGTGTGTCTGAAATAGCCGGTGAATGTCTGGCATCCGGTAGGATGCCTGATCCCCAGCAAAAACAAAAAGATAAGAAAAAAAAAACAAAAAAAAACACACACACACAACTGCCCTTTATCTAATACAGGGGCGGTCAACCTTTTCAGAGTGAGGACCAGATGAGACTTTTGGAAGGAGATCGCGGGCGGAGTGAAAAACGAAATCTCAGAATTACTATATTTTGTTTACATGAATAAATTGTACAAAAATTGCATTGAACACTCTACAAATCTGATTTTTTTTTCTCAAAAGGCTTCTGTAAGTGAGGTTATAAAAGGCGCTAACGAAGAGCCATTTTGGAATCATAAAAAATAATGACGGGGGAAGTAGCAAGTTGATCCAGCATTCGTTTTGACACACCTCATATAAGTTCTATGTTTTATGCCCTTTCCTCGTCTCTCATTTCCTCTTTGCTTCTCTCTTTCTCTTTTTCTATTTTTATCTCAGGCCAAGGATTTGAAATTAATAGTTAAAGAAGAATGAAATATACATGCATCATCGCTCGCTGATATTTATAAATTTTTATCCCACTGTAAATCTTAATTGAAACCTACTTTTACGTCTATGTCACAAAATGATATGAGTTTTACTGGTAGGTCCGCGGGCCGGATTGCAATAATAAAGCATAACAGGGCGGCGGGCCGGATGCTAAGCCTTCGCGGGCCGGATGTGGCTCTTGGTCCGGAGGTGGCCCACCCTTGATCTAATAGAAGGAATGTCTTATTTATATCATAAACGTAATAGTGAATACCTGAACAGCGGCCATGTTGGATTATTATCTGAAACGCACCAATGACATAGTTTTCTTTAATCCCAATTTAGAATTAGAATTAACAACTGACACAACAAAAACAATAAACAGATTATCTCAATATTCTTAATCTAATCCGTTTAATCACCGTATCAATTATTATACAAAGAAAAAAAAAAAAAAATGCCGACGGGGCTGCCCAGGCAATTTTTAAATGGCCAGAGTGCTCACCTCTCGAGCGCTGGCTTATCTAATCCCACTTTCCCGACCTTGTGTCACATCTTACCTTGTGGGAGGTAGATAAATGAATTGGAAAGAAACTTTGTTCATGGAAGTTACGTTTGGTTTTTGATAAGGAGAGAGAGAAAGGAAAGTTCTTTGCTGTGGCTGTAGCTAAACGAGTTCTTGCTGTGTATGTTTTATGGAAGGAGAGAAGGGGGGTTCAGGGATTGGAGCTCATAGAAGAGATCAACACCACTAGATTACAAAGTCGGTTTTTTAGTTAAAAAGATACATTCAAATCAAGTTACAGAAAAACACGGTTTGGTATTTGAGTATTGTTATGTGTCACTCTCTGGATATAAAAGTACTTGACTCCTGACACAATCCTCTACTTGCATAAGAGTCAAATACGTCCTAAGATGGAGTACTGTTGCCACATATATATATATATATATATATATATACAGTGTAACCCGGATATAAGAGAGCTGTTGGGACCCGGAGAATAAGTCTCTTATATCCGGGTTCCTCTTATATCCGGGTATTGTCTATTTTGTTATATTTATCTACCTCCCACAAGGCAAGATGTGACACAAGCTTGGGAAAGTGGGATTAGATAGGCCAGCGCTTGAGGTGAGCATTCTGGCCATTTAAAAATTGCCTGGGCAGTCCTGTTGGCATTCCCGGTAGGGCGCCTCAGACAGTAAGCAATAAACTTACTCCTCCCCAAAGAGGGAAGGCAAAGCCTGGGAGGGTGAACCTCCTAGAACTGCTCAGGACAAGCAACCCCCAATAGACTGGTGTATATCCAGACCCAAAGGCCCGGACGATACTGGTTTATTAGGTGGGGTAAAAATTTTGTTTATGTAAGTATGGAAACACCACATATAACGCTTTTTAAGCACAGAACACAAGTTTATTTAACAGTTATAGACATAAAAAAAATACTTTTCAATCAGTTTTCACAAATAATTCAGTCAAAAATTACCTTTTCTTTAAAAAGGCAGTCATTTTTGATTGTACACAAATCTCTTTGTTAAACCCGGATATAAGAGAGAATAAGTCTCTTATATCCGGGTTCGCCTTCTAACAACAACAACAACAACAAAAAGAAACCTTTTTTTAAGAATATTTAATGAATATGGCTATAGTGAAGGTCATAGAAAGACTCACCAATGAGGTGAGAAAATTTAGCAACGTCTTTTGACTGATTTACGACATCACACTGTCACTCAAAACGAACTCTCTTATATTGGGGAGAAGAAGTATCTTATAGCCGGGTTTCTCTTATATCCGGGTCTAATTTATAGACATTAACACAGGCTGTAATTTGGGACCAGAGATAATGTCTCTTATATTCGGGTTTCTCTTATATCCGGGTCTAATTTATAGACATTAACACAGGCTGTAATTTGGGACCAGAGACAATGTCTCTTATATTCGGGTTTCTCTTATATCCGGGTCTAATTTATAGACATTAACACAGGCTGTAATTTGGGACCAGAGACAATGTCTCTTATATTCGGGTTTCTCTTATATCCGGGTCTAATTTATAGACATTAACACAGGCTGTAATTTGGGACCAGAGACAATGTCTCTTATATTCGGGTTTCTCTTATATCCGGGTCTAATTTATAGACATTAACACAGGCTGTAATTTGGGACCAGAGACAATGTCTCTTATATTCGGGTTTCTCTTATATCCGGGTCTAATTTATAGACATTAACACAGGCTGTAATTTGGGACCAGAGACAATGTCTCTTATATTCGGGTTTCTCTTATATCCGGGTCTAATTTATAAACATTAACACAGGCTGTAATTTGGGACCAGAGACAATGTCTCTTATATTCGGGTTTCTCTTATATCCGGGTCTAATTTATAAACATTAACACAGGCTGTAATTTGGGACCAGAGACAATGTCTCTTATATTCGGGTTTCTCTTATATCCGGGTCTAATTCATAAACATTAACACAGGCTGTAATTTGGGACCAGAGATAATGTCTCTTATATTCGGGTTTCTCTTATATCCGGGTCTAATTTATAAACATTAACACAGGCTGTAATTTGGGACCAGAGATAATGTCTCTTATATTCGGGTTTCTCTTATATCCGGGTCTAATTTATAAACATTAACACAGGCTGTAATTTGGGACCAGAGACAATGTCTCTTATATTCGGGTTTCTCTTATATCCGGGTCTAATTTATAGACATTAACACAGGCTGTAATTTGGGACCAGAGACAATGTCTCTTATATTCGGGTTTCTCTTATATCCGGGTCTAATTTATAGACATTAACACAGGCTGTAATTTGGGACCAGAGACAATGTCTCTTATATTCGGGTTTCTCTTATATCCGGTGCTCTTATATCCGGGTTACACTATATATATATATATATATATATATATATATATATATATATATTAATAATAATGGCGAGGTAGCCATAATTACCAAGGCCGGAGAGGCCTATAATACTAAAGCGAGAAAGAAAAAAAGAATAAATTATTCATTCCTTACTCTAGTAAAACGGTTAAAATATTAAAAAAATGTGAATGGAGGAGAAAACAAAAAAAAAAAAGATTGAAGTGCCATTTATGCACTGACGGGATATTCGGATGAGGCATTTACTGTCTTGCACAGGGCTCGCTCGAAGAATCACTTTAAGATTCTCGAAGCGGTCACCTACGTAAACCGTCTCTGTGCAAGCAGAAAGAGTATACCTACAGTTTGGAACTGATGGGTACATAATATTTTTTTTTCTTCCACTCATTCGATAATCCACGATTTTAATTTGCTTTTCAAACATTCTATTTTAGTCGACGTGAGATCTTGAAAATGTGTCGACTCGAAAGACGTCTCGATTTCACCACCATTTTTTTTTCTTCTCCATTCTAATTTTTTAAATATTTTAACCGCTTTACGTAAGGAAGGAATAATTTATTTCTCGCTTTAGAATCTGTTGTGAAGTTGTCCCACAGTAAATAATAAATAAAGGAAGTCAAGTCGAGGGTTGGTTTAACAAGTGACTAGCTCTTGGCTAGACAGTTACAAGACTGTGCTTTGTCTTCTGTGTCTCTGGTGACTCGCACTATTTATAGTGACAACCGGTGTATAATATATATATAGGTACATAATTTTTTTTTTTTACTCATTCGATAATCCATGTATTCACCACGATTTTAATTCGCTATTCAAACACCCTATTTCAGTCGACGTGAGATCTTGAAAATGAGACGTCTCGATTTCACCTCAAGACCGCCAAGCTTACAGACTGAGATTGCAGACTACCAGAAAATGACAGACCCTGGGAAATAAGATGATAAAATGGATGATGATGATGATGATGATGATGATGATGATGATGATGATGATGATGATGATGAACCTTTACCTAATTCGCTTTATTTGGATTATTCGGGCGACTGTTCTCATTTCAAACTCGTTGCGCAAAGGATAAAAGTGCTAAGTTATAATCAGTTCAGGCGATACTAAGAATACAATTATGAATTACTTAACGCTTCTACCCGGTCATGGCTGATAGAACGAGAACAAACTACCCCTCATGGATTGAATAAAGGATTATGTTTGAAATTCCATACAGATTTCAGAGTTCGCCAAGACACACCTAAAGGAGGTTACACCGGCCGAAACGTTGCAAGAATAGCATCCAAGATGAGACCAGTAGTCCAAATAATTCAAATTATCAATCCTTATCTAAAAAATTCAGAAACATCTTGACCTAATAAACGAAAAATGAACTTGAGCAAGGGGAATAACTCTTGCTTTTTAATTGAATAATATCAAAAGAGTTGTCTCCCTTATAACTAAAATTTTATTCCTTTTTCTGCGTACGTTTTAAAAATGGCCAGACCATGGCCATCCCTTCTACAGGCCAGGCAATCGTGCAACTGGGGTCTTTTACTGGGGGCCATGTGAATTTTCTTAAATATTCGATTTAGAAGTTGCAAACTATATCATCAACTGGTGCGGATCCTTTTTTTCTTTTTAACCACAATATACAAGTAATGATTTTTTGACATAAGTACAAATTCTCTAAAAAAAATCTAACATTGAAATAAAAATTCTTCATTGAAATATGCATTTGCCTTTGTTTATTCAAAATTACCTGTCTCTTCATTTATAGGAATTTGTCAATAATTGTCAAATGTATCAATTAGCTCATTGTGGTTCTTATTTGGTATGTAAAACACATAAAAACATCAAACTAATCTCACAGAGGAATTTTACCTTTGTTTGCAACTTCTATATCGAATATTTAAGAAAATTCACATGGCCCCCAGTAAAAGACCCCAGTTGCACGATTGCCTGGCCTGTAGTAGGGATGGCCATGGGCCAGACAAATAAAAATTATAAACTAAAAATAATTCACTTCATCCCGGGCAACGCTGAGTATGTGCGGCTAGTTAACATAAAATAATGGCGATTGTGCAGTATAGTTAACAAGAAAAAAAGCTGACTTAGGCTTACGTTTCCACTAATCCTTTTAAAAACCTTTTTCTTTACTATCTTTTAAGCTTGAAACTTCCCCTCGAAATTGTTGGCCATCTTGGAAAGTACACTTGTTTGGCTAAGTAAAAGTGACGATAACAAATGCATAGATAAAAAATCTTACAATCAGTAAACACACATGAAAATCATACAGTTAAGTAGAAAAGTAAATTTTCTTGCGTTTAGTAACAGTTATCTGTTGTCATTTGTTTTGTTTTTCACCTCTTTTTTTAGAGATTGTGCAGTATACTGCGCAATCGCCAAAAATCTTGGTCAAAATCTAATATTAGTTTTCTGGTCATTTTGGAATTTTTGTGCGTGTACAATAATTTGAAAAAAAAAGAAAAGAAAACAGGAAAATGAGAAAAAGGAAAGGAAAAAAGAAAGTAAAATGAAAGACGAAAGAAAAAAAAGAAAAGAAAATGAGAGAAAAAGAAGAAAAAAAAGAAAGAAAGAAAAAAAAAGAAAGAAAAAAGAAATAAAGGAAAAGAAAAGAAAAAAAGAAATAAAAAAAAAGAAATAAAAAAGAGAAAAAAGAGGAAAAGAAAAATGAGGGGAAAAAGAAAGAAAAAAGAAAAAGAAAGAAAGAAAAAAAAAGAAAAAAAGAAAGAAAATAAGAAAAAATTAATAACGGAAAAGAAAAAAGAAAAAAAAGAAAGAAAAAAGAGAAAAAAGAGAAAAAAGAGGAAAAGAAAAATGAGGGGAAAAAGAAAGAAAAAAGAAAGAGAAAAATTTATTTTTAGCGTTTCAAATTTTCTGAAAATCTGTGTCATTTCTCTTTGACTAGCAGGGGTACCCGGCGTTGCCCGGGGCTCTCCCTCCTCCTCCTCTCCTCCCCCGGTGCTGGGTCCTATACTGTAAAAGCACCCTCGGTGCTGGGTCCTATACTGTAGAAGCGCCCCGGTGGCTATACTGCAGAAGCACCCCCCCGTGCCTGTACTGCAGAAGCCTCTGGATCCTATACTGTAGAAGCACCCCCGGTGCCTATACTGCATAAACACCCATGGTCCCTATTCTGTAGAAGCACCCCCGGTGCTGGGTCCTATGCTGTAGAAGCACCCCTGGTCCCTATACTGTAGAAGTACCCCTGATCCTTATACTGCATAAGAACCCATGGTCCCTATTCTGCAGAAGCACCCGGGTCCTATATTGTATATGCACCCCCACAGGATGAAGATGTTGATAATTCCCCCCCCCCCCTACCACCCGCCCCCCCCCCCAAAAAAATTCCCCCCATCCCACCTGCGTCCCAAACATTCTCCCCCCCTCCCCCCAAAGAACTATTTTTATTTTAAAAGATATAAGTTTAGGTTGCTAGGTGCGGATGTGATTGAGCAACCCTTGTTTCACTGTTATCGATACATCCGGACAGAAGTTATGGGATGACTTGATACAACCGGACAGTGCATTTTTATCAAGTTGTTACATGAATACATTGACTGATTTCAAAATCACCAGTAAATAACATTGAAAAAAATTCAAAAAACCAGACCCGCCCCCAAAAACTGGCCCCGTTGACCCCCGGGGACATTTTTTTTTTTTGTAATTTTGAGATATTATGATCCCAGGATATGTGCGGTCCTAAAGATGTAAACTTTTTGCCATGTCGCCGCGTAGTTTTTGAGGAGTATCTGGACATACAAACAGACAAACATACAGACAACTGCCCTTTATATAGGAGAAGAAGATAAAATCCAAAGAATGAAAAGTAATACCAAAAATGGTAAAAATTGATTCCGAAGCAAAATCGACTCAATGGCAATTCTCCATCCATACTGAGACTGAAATCTTTGAGACTCCAAGATTTTTGGAATGTAGGAAACCGATTTGTGCCAAACTTATATCAGAATTGGAAAACCAAAATCCAAGGTGTCAGATTTGCCCGATACACGATAGCATTTTGGGGACGTAAAACAGAAAAGAAAAGTTTACTAAAATAAGCAGATAGAAATCGATCAGCAGGAAGACATATTGATTATTTGTTTGGTATTTTTCTCAGCATAATCCTGTTAACAAACGAATTCCCGTTAAATTACTGAAGTTAAGAAACGTTGAGTCTGGTCAGTACGAAACGGGTGACCATTTGAAGAATACCAGGTGCTGTACGTGGGAGGGTTCTTTGCTTATCCTTTGAATTTAGTAGTCAGTAGTGCTCAGTAGTTAGGAGGGAGGGGAGAAGTAGAAAGAAAGGAAGGAGGGGAGAAGGAGAAAGAAAGGAGGGAGGGGAGAAGGGGAAAGAAAGGAGGGAGGGGAGAAGGAGAAAGAAAGGAGGGAGGGGAGAAGGGGAAAGAAAGGAGGGAGGGGAGAAGGAGAAAGAAAGGAGGGAGGGGAGAAGGAGAAAGAAAGGAGGGAGGGAGAAGGAGAAAGAAAGGAGGGAGGGGAGAAAGAGAAAGAAAGGAGGGAGGGGAGAAGGAGAAAGAGTGGAGGGAGAGGAGAAAGAGAAAGAAAGGAGGGAGGGAGAAGGAGAAAGAAAGGAGGGAGGGGAGAAAGAGAAAGAAAGGAGGGAGGGGAGAAAAAGGAAAGAGGGTATTAAATTTAGTCATCAGTGCTAAAATTTCTGACCAGTTGAGCTACAAACATAAAAAACTGATGAAAGTCTATTCTCTGAGGTCTGATTGGCTGCTAGTTCATGAGTGGATAATCTAATATGAAAATTCTTGCTTAAATTAAGCAATATTTACATATCAACTATTGGAGCATTTTATGCTGGTGTTAATTTGATTTTTCAGTCGCCCTGAACTTCTTTTTGCCACTGGATTCAAGCAATTCCGGTTCAGGAGAGGTGTGGTTAGAGATTATGCAACTCTTGCTTTACAATAGACTCCCCGTACAGACACCCTTACAGAGGGTATCCATTGTTTCTTGAGACTGAATGGATGCTTCCTCCTCATACATTTTGGAGGATTAAAACGAACTCAGAGTGCTATAAATAAGTCGAGTTGGAAACAACTTTGGAATGAATCACGAGACTATGAATATACGAAGGTAAGCTACGTTGAGCCTGGTCAGTACTAAAATGGGTGACTATTTGAGAATACCAAGTACTGTATGTGGGTGAGGCTCTCTGCTTATTCCGGCATTGTTTCCAGTTGTCATGGCCTTCACCTTGCCACTGAACTCAAGCAATTCCGGTTCAGGAGAGGTGTGATTGGAGATTGTGTCACCCTTGCTTCACAATAGACTCCCCTTGCAGTCACCCTCTTGAGACTGGACGAAAACCTATTTTTATTTCTCTCAACTCTTGCTGTCTTGGCTTGAGTTTCGCCGCTTGTCTTATTTTTTTCTGACTTACTCCAGACCTAGGCTCATCACATAAACATTTGGAGTCTTGTTGTGTTGATGACACATAGCAGTAGTAGTAGGTGCTTTAGTGTGAACATGCGTTCACTGCATAGGTCGTGATCGTCCGTTTGTTGTGCTGGTCTTAAGTTGGTGTTCGCTTTCGACACCGGTCGCAGTGTATAACCATACCCCTCCCTCCCCGGCGCACCTTAAAACACATGTGTCGTGGGCTTCTTCTTTGTCTGCCGTGTCGACTCTAGTACTGACGACTACTAAGGATGCAAGCAGCGGATTACAATTTGTATTGAACACAAGTAACAACGCAGACACAGATATTGTGTAAAGTTGACTTGTTGAACATGTGTGTGTATGTGTGTATGTGTCGTTGGGGTTCCGTCTTTGGAGTTCACTCCTCTTAGATAAGCCTCCCATCTCCCAAGTCCAGGATATCAGCTGAGACCCAACAGAGATCATTTGACTGTCGAGCCCATTCATTGTCGTCCACTCAAAATTGTCTCATCGTCTGCTCGAACTGATCTACTTTGTCGCCAAAATATATCTATTTTCGACCCAAACTCTTAAATGTCCGGTCTTTTTTCTCAGCCCACCACCGGAACTGGCCACATCTGCTTTTTTCTCAGCTAACTCTCTCTACATCTCCATCCAGCCACCTAAAAGCTAACACCTAATTGTCATGGACGTCATTCCATCTGGGGAGTTCAATGGATTGGACCGTCATCTTATTTACTTCCTCATCATTTTTCGTATTGTAAACTATTTCCGAACTAACATTTTCCGGTGACCCTGGCTTGGGGGGAACAGTCCATAGTATCCCAACAATGACAATTGTGTGGTCTCAGTCAGTGCTGCAACAGAAGCATTCTCCCTCCAAACAAAATTACAACTCCAGTTTAAAACAAGAAAGGTTTATTTTGAGGGATGTTACAATGATACTCGTTTTCTTCTGCTGAATAACAGACGTGCAAACCAAAACTCTTAGCCCGGCCAAATCAAAACACATTTCCAACCGAACACAGTTCTTCAGCTTAGAGATCACAGGCCCCTTTTTATTATTATGATTAGCTCCTTATATCAAGTGACTTCATGCCTTGTCTGCAGTGACTTCCATGAAACAAAATAAATAAAATTGTAATCTTTTTATATAGAAATCGCTCCAGACAAGGCATGAAGCCACTTGATGTAAGTGTTAGATAATGGCCTATGGGGATGGACGTATCTGTTGGCGATCGGGTTTGACTTGCGCGATTTGTAGCGGAGTCACCTCGTGCAACTTTGGTACGATGTTTCTCATGGTCGCGGTGACGGGTGACGAGACCTTAAGTTCAAAGGTTAGGTCACACCTGCGTGTTGATCACGAGATTTCGTGACGTCACAATTTTCCTGCTGGGAAAACTGGGATTGAAATCAGAGTTCTTGATTGGAAGCCAACGAGAGAACACGCTTTAGCCATGTAGCGATTACAAGCTAGGGGATTTCGGATCCCCCGAAGTAGAGCCAGACGGAGTCCCCATCTTCCTTCCTTTACAAGTAGCTAAGTAGTTAGAAAAATAACTAGCGTAAGCCTCTCTCTGCTACAACGAACTTGCCCAGTGTCGACAAGCAGTATAGTAAATAAATGGCTCTAAATTAGAAAAAGGAAAAGCCTTGTTATATTTTATCGTGTACGGGGAGATTTGGTTTCAGTTACAGAAAGAAACCACCGGCAGAAAATGTAACAACAGGCATCTGCAAAGAGTGATGACGGCGACGGCTCCGCAGGCTAACGATAGCAGCGGCGACGCGGAGGCCTACAGAGATATCAAGCTGCAGGTGACAACGAAGCACGCAAGGTTAGTACGAATAGTTGCATACAACGGCGAGGCAATGGAGAAAGAGAGAGACAAGGTTAGTACGAATAGTTGCATACAACGGTGAGGCAATGGAGAGAGAGAGACAAGGTTAGTACGAATAGTTGCATACAACGGTGAGGCAATGGAGAGAGAGAGACAAGGTTAGTATGAATAGTTGCATACAACGGCGAGGCAATGGAGAGAGAGAGAGAGACAAGGTTAGTACGAATAGTTGCATACAACGGTGAGGCAATGGAGAGAGAGAGACAAGGTTAGTACGAATAGTTGCATACAACGGTGAGGCAATGGAGAGAGAGAGACAAGGTTAGTACGAATAGTTGCATACAATGGTGAGGCAATGGAGAGAGAGAGACAAGGTTAGTACGAATAGTTTCCCTGCAACTGGGAAATGCGAATCGAGAAACGACATATCGTCCCATTAGTAGCGCGTTCGTTCGTTCTGGATCAACAAGGAACAGTTCTACGACGACCAGAGATTCCGACATTACGAACATATAAACCTGTATATGTAACATAAGAAACTTTTTAATTTGTCTTCAGGACACAATCCTTAAGTGTCTTTGGTCTCTCTGTAGTACAAGGGTTTGTCAGGACAACCTGGCATTAGGATACTTCACCCTATCAAATATTCAAAATAACATAGTATCCGAAGCTCAAATAAGATCCTCTCGATACGGCTATAAACTAGTTCATACGAGGAATGGTGCACCTTCTCCTAGTGATGTTTTTTTTAATGGAAATCGCTCTAGACAAAGCATGAAGCCACTTGACGTAAGGAGCTAGCAAGAACTAAAAATGATTATTGCAAAGACAGGAGATGGCTATTGATCTTAATCTTGAAAAGACCACGGCTATAGGTAGGAGGAAAACAGTCAGCAGGAAGAGAGTGCCACAAGCCTGCAATTCTTGGAAAAAAACTACTGGAATAGGAAATTTTATTACAATTTGGTATCAAAACAGTGAATTGATGAAGACCACTAGACCAACGAATCAAACGAGCTGGAACAAAAGAAGCAGTGAATAGATTAGACATTTCTTAAAAACACATGCAATAATATTATTTATAGAAAAGTGAGACTAGCAACATCATGTCTGTGAGAGAGAGAGTGTGCAGAGAAGAATAAATTACAAATACGCTCCTGGACCTTATCAAGAACCCTCAATGGGACAGATTCACCAGGTATGACAACAGTACTCCATACAAGATTTGATAGTAGATTTGTGGAGATAGAGAATAGCCTCAGGTGTGAGAAAGTGTTTGGAGCGATAGAGCTTTTTAAAGTGCTTATATTTTTATGTGCAGTAACATTTTTTTTTTAAATATGTTGTTACTGTTAAAAGCGACTCTATATAATTTTTTAAGATAAGAGGACTAAAAAAAAACAAATAAAACTAAAACTAAGTAAGCCGCTGGATCTCTGCCGAAATCATCTTTGCTGGAATCCCTCAGAACGCTTGGGTCCCCTTCCGGTCAGGGGGGTTCCGATGAAAATAGCATCTGTCTATAACTAATAGGAGGCAATATGGAAGCGTTGGGAATCTTTTACGAGACTCAGCAGAGTAAAAACGCAAAAAAAACAAATTACAACAAATAAAAGTAACTGTAAGCTGTAAAAGTTAGTTTCAAACTTGCATGTGATATTTGTTTGTATTTTAAACCCGTTTGAAGTGCTATTTATTAGAAATCAATAGTTTTGACAGCGTAATTTCGAAAAACAACATGGCCGATTACTAACGAAATCACTAGGAGTGACCATATTGTTTTTGTGAAAACGTTGGAAAAAAAAAAACAAGACATTTTTTTTTTTACATCTAATGAAAACCCATTTATAATACGTCAAAATAAAAACAAATTACATAGGTAAGTAGAAAAATATCTATTCTCGTCGTAGGTCAACTTCACTTGTTGCAAATTTATGTTTTTAAACCCTTTCTCGTTCTTTTTTTGGACCCCGTTCGCGCCTCTGCTGAGTCTCGTAACATATACCCGAAGCGTTTGTCGGAAACAACGGAAGAAAATTAGTTGGTAAGAATGAACACCAGATGTAAGTAAATACACCCCCCCCACACACATCAGACAAAAAGCCGACAAAAAACAAGCACAGGTCTATTCGCATGATGCTTCCATTCAATCAGAATATTCAGTTTTGAGCGTTTTGTGCTGCCACAGATTAAATGCTTATCAATCGTATCATCTCTATCTTATACAACGTTAGATATGTGGGTACTGATATCGATCCTGAACCAGTTTTCGTGAGGTTCGACTCGGAAGCGTTCGGCTGTCCTACGCAAACGCCTGAGAGTTGACGAGCCGATTTGTACCAGACGACAATTTTGATACGTAGCAGGAGGGAGATAAATGCAGTCAATAAGATTTTTGTTGCTTTCTTGTTAAACTGTAACAAAAGGCAGGTATTTACATTTTTTATGATTAAAAAAAAATTTTTTTTAAATAATTAAATAAAAAATAATAAAAATAAATAAATAAATAAAAAAAATAAAATAAAATCTAACGGGTTTTTATAATCCGTTGTAGACGCCTGTTACCATATTTATTCAATACGAAAGTTCATAGACTGGAAACAAATCGGTCTGGGCATTTTTAACGCAAACGCCCGAGTGTTGATGAGCCGAATGGTACCAGACGACAATTTCGATACGGTGCTGCATCCTATGATTGTAAGTTATATTTTCAAGAAATTTTCTAAAAGAAACAACAAAAAAAAAAACAAGCAAAACATAGCGAAGTTACTGTTATCAAATAAATATTTTTTGTTATTTTGATACGTTGCTGCGTCCTATAATTTTTAGTTATAGTTGCAAGAAATTTTTTAAACAACAAAACGAATAAAACAAGCAAAACAGAGCGTAATTACTGTTATCAAATAAATATTTTTAACCCTAACCTAACCCTAACAACAAAACAAGCAAAACATTATTATCATAGGACGCAGCAACGTATCAAAATTGTCGTCTGGTACAAATCGGCTCGTCAACTCTCGGGTGTTTGTGTAGGACAGCCGAACGCTTCCGAGTCGAACCTAACGAAAACTAGTTCAGGATCGATATTAGCACCTATATGTTTATGTAGTTTTATATATAGGATTCACTCCTAAACTAATTAACCGATCATTATGAATTTTGGTTTGGTTTGGTTTAGGACATATCAACCATCTATGGGTTTTTCAATGCTAAATAAAGTTGTAAAATAGAATCGTATAGGATAATCATTTTATATTCTTAGAAAACATTACTCTTAGAAAACATTACTCTTAGAAAACATTACTCTTTGAAAACATTACTCTTAGAAACTACTACTTTTAGAATGGTTTGGTTTGTTTTAAAGCACAACAACCATCTATTACTCTTAGAAAACATTACTCTTAGAAATCACTACTTTTAGAATGGTTTGGTTTGTTTTAAAGCACAACAACCATCTATTACTCTTAGAAAACATTACTCTTAGAAATCACTACTTTTAGAATGGTTTGGTTTGTTTTAAAGCACAACAACCATCTATTACTCTTAGAAAACATTACTCTTAGAAATCACTACTTTTAGAATGGTTTGGTTTGTTTTAAAGCACAACAACCATCTATTACTCTTAGAAAACATTACTCTTAGAAATCACTACTTTTAGAATGGTTTGGTTTGTTTTAAAGCACAACAACCATCTATTACTCTTAGAAAACATTACTCTTAGAAATCACTACTTTTAGAATGGTTTGGTTTGTTTTAAAGCACAACAACCATCTATTACTCTTAGAAAACATTGCTCTTAGAAATCACTACTTTTAGAATGGTTTGGTTTGTTTTAAAGCACAACGGCCATCTATTACTCTTAGAAAACATTACTCTTAGAAATCACTACTTTTAGAATGGTTTGGTTTGTTTTAAAGCACAACAACCATCTATTACTCTTAGAAAACATTACTCTTAGAAATCACTACTTTTAGAATGGTTTGGTTTGTTTTAAAGCACAACAACCATCTATTACTCTTAGAAAACATTACTCTTAGAAATCACTACTTTTAGAATGGTTTGGTTTGTTTTAAAGCACAACAACCATCTATTACTCTTAGAAAACATTACTCTTAGAAATCACTACTTTTAGAATGGTTTGGTTTGTTTTAAAGCACAACAACCATCTATTACTCTTAGAAAACATTACTCTTAGAAATCACTACTTTTAGAATGGTTTGGTTTGTTCTAAAGCACAACCATCTATTACTCTTAGAAAACATTACTCTTAGAAATCACTACTTTTAGAATGGTTTGGTTTGTTTTAAAGCACAACAACCATCTATTACTCTTAGAAAACATTACTCTTAGAAATCACTACTTTTAGAATGGTTTGGTTTGTTTTAAAGCACAACAACCATCTATTACTCTTAGAAAACATTACTCTTAGAAATCACTACTTTTAGAATCGGTTGGTTTGTTTTAAAGCACAACAACCATCTATTACTCTTAGAAAACATTACTCTTAGAAATCACTACTTTTAGAATGGGTTGGTTTGTTTTAAAGCACAACAACCATCTATTACTCTTAGAAAACATTACTCTTAGAAATCACTACTTTTAGAATGGTTTGGTTTGTTTTAAAGCACAACAACCATCTATTACTCTTAGAAAACATTACTCTTAGAAACCACTACTTTTAGAATGGTTTGGTTTGTTTTAAAGCACAACAACCATCTATTACTCTTAGAAAACATTACTCTTAGAAATCACTACTTTTAGAATGGTTTGGTTTGTTTTAAAGCACAACAACCATCTATTACTCTTAGAAAACATTACTCTTAGAAATCACTACTTTTAGAATGGTTTGGTTTGTTTTAAAGCACAACAACCATCTATTACTCTTAGAAAACATTACTCTTAGAAATCACTACTTTTAGAATGGGTTTTTTTTGTTTTAAAGCACAACAACCATCTATTACTCTTAGAAAACATTACTCTTAGAAATCACTAATTTTAGAATGGTTTGGTTTGTTTTAAAGCACAACAACCATCTATTACTCTTAGAAAACATTACTCTTAGAAATCACTACTTTTAGAATGGTTTGGTTTGTTTTAAAGCGCAACAACCATCTATTACTCTTAGAAAACATTACTCTTAGAAATCACTACTTTTAGAATGGTTTGGTTTGTTTTAAAGCGCAACAACCATCTATTACTCTTAGAAAACATTACTCTTAGAAATCACTACTTTTAGAATGGTTTGGTTTGTTTTAAAGCACAACAACCATCTATTACTCTTAGAAAACATTACTCTTAGAAATCACTACTTTTAGAATGGTTTGGTTTGTTTTAAAGCACAACAACCATCTATTACTCTTAGAAAACATTACTCTTAGAAATCACTACTTTTAGAATGGTTTGGTTTGTTTTAAAGCACAACGGCCATCTATTACTCTTAGAAAACATTACTCTTAGAAATCACTACTTTTAGAATGGTTTGGTTTGTTTTAAAGCACAACAACCATCTATTACTCTTAGAAAACATTACTCTTAGAAATCACTATTTTTAGAATGGTTTAGTTCGTTTTAAAGCACAACAACCATCTATTACTCTTAGAAAACATTACTCTTAGAAATCACTATTTTTAGAATGGTTTAGTTCGTTTTAAAGCACAACAACCATCTATTACTCTTAGAAAACATTACTCTTAGAAATCACTACTTTTAGAATGGTTTGGTTTGTTTTAAAGCACAACAACCATCTATTACTCTTAGAAAACATTACTCTTAGAAATCACTATTTTTAGAATGGTTTAGTTCGTTTTAAAGCACAACAACCATCTATTACTCTTAGAAAACATTACTCTTAGAAATCACTATTTTTAGAATGGTTTAGTTCGTTTTAAAGCACAACAACCATCTATTACTCTTAGAAAACATTACTCTTAGAAATCACTACTTTTAGAATGGTTTAGTTCTTTTTAAAGCACAACAACTATCTATTACTCTTAGAAAACATTACTCTTAGAAATCACTACTTTTAGAATGGTTTGGTTTGTTTTAAAGCACAACAACCATCTATTACTCTTAGAAATAACTACTTTTAGAATGGTTTGGTTTGTTTTAAAGCACAACAACCATCTATTACTCTTAGAAAACATTACTCTTAGAAATCACTACTTTTAGAATGGTTTGGTTTGTTTTAAAGCACAACAACCATCTATTACTCTTAGAAAACATTACTCTTAGAAATCACTACTTTTAGAATGGTTTGGTTTGTTTTAAAGCACAACAACCATCTATTACTCTTAGAAAACATTACTCTTAGAAATCACTACTTTTAGAATGGTTTGGTTTGTTTTAAAGCACAACAACCATCTATTACTCTTAGAAAACATTACTCTTAGAAATCACTATTTTTAGAATGGTTTAGTTCGTTTTAAAGCACAACAACCATCTATTACTCTTAGAAAACATTACTCTTAGAAATCACTATTTTTAGAATGGTTTGGTTTGTTTTAAAGCACAACAACCATCTATTACTCTTAGAAAACATTACTCTTAGAAATCACTACTTTTAGAATGGTTTGGTTTGTTTTAAAGCACAACAACCATCTATTACTCTTAGAAAACATTACTCTTAGAAATCACTATTTTTAGAATGGTTTAGTTCGTTTTAAAGCACAACAACAATCTATTACTCTTAGAAAACATTACTCTTAGAAATCACTATTTTTAGAATGGTTTAGTTCTTTTTAAAGCACAACAACTATCTATTACTCTTAGAAAACATTACTCTTAGAAATCACTACTTTTAGAATGGTTTGGTTTGTTTTAAAGCACAACAACCATCTATTACTCTTAGAAAACATTACTCTTAGAAATCACTACTTTTAGAATGGTTTGGTTTGTTTTAAAGCACAACAACCATCTATTACTCTTAGAAAACATTACTCTTAGAAATCACTATTTTTAGAATGGTTTAGTTCGTTTTAAAGCACAACAACCATCTATTACTCTTAGAAAACATTACTCTTAGAAATCACTATTTTTAGAATGGTTTAGTTCGTTTTAAAGCACAACAACCATCTATTACTCTTAGAAAACATTACTCTTAGAAATCACTACTTTTAGAATGGTTTAGTTCTTTTTAAAGCACAACAACTATCTATTACTCTTAGAAAACATTACTCTTAGAAATAACTACTTTTAGAATGGTTTGGTTTGTTTTAAAGCACAACAACCATCTATTACTCTTAGAAATAACTACTTTTAGAATGGTTTGGTTTGTTTTAAAGCACAACAACCATCTATTACTCTTAGAAAACATTACTCTTAGAAATCACTACTTTTAGAATGGTTTGGTTTGTTTTAAAGCACAACAACCATCTATTACTCTTAGAAAACATTACTCTTAGAAATCACTACTTTTAGAATGGTTTGGTTTGTTTTAAAGCACAACAACCATCTATTACTCTTAGAAAACATTACTCTTAGAAATCACTACTTTTAGAATGGTTTGGTTTGTTTTAAAGCACAACAACCATCTATTACTCTTAGAAAACATTACTCTTAGAAATCACTATTTTTAGAATGGTTTAGTTCGTTTTAAAGCACAACAACCATCTATTACTCTTAGAAAACATTACTCTTAGAAATCACTATTTTTAGAATGGTTTGGTTTGTTTTAAAGCACAACAACCATCTATTACTCTTAGAAAACATTACTCTTAGAAATCACTACTTTTAGAATGGTTTGGTTTGTTTTAAAGCACAACAACCATCTATTACTCTTAGAAAACATTACTCTTAGAAATCACTATTTTTAGAATGGTTTAGTTCGTTTTAAAGCACAACAACAATCTATTACTCTTAGAAAACATTACTCTTAGAAATCACTATTTTTAGAATGGTTTAGTTATTTTTAAAGCACAACAACTATCTATTACTCTTAGAAAACATTACTCTTAGAAATCACTACTTTTAGAATGGTTTGGTTTGTTTTAAAGCACAACAACCATCTATTACTCTTAGAAAACATTACTCTTAGAAATCACTACTTTTAGAATGGTTTGGTTTGTTTTAAAGCACAACAACCATCTATTACTCTTAGAAAACATTACTCTTAGAAATCACTACTTTTAGAATGGTTTGGTTTGTTTTAAAGCACAACAACCATCTATTACTCTTAGAAAACATTACTCTTAGAAATCACTACTTTTAGAATGGTTTGGTTTGTTTTAAAGCACAACAACCATCTATTACTCTTAGAAAACATTACTCTTAGAAATCACTATTTTTAGAATGGTTTAGTTCGTTTTAAAGCACAACAACCATCTATTACTCTTAGAAAACATTACTCTTAGAAATCACTATTTTTAGAATGGTTTAGTTCTTTTTAAAGCACAACAACTATCTATTACTCTTAGAAAACATTACTCTTAGAAATGACTACTTTTAGAATGGTTTGGTTTGTTTTAAAGCACAACAACCATCTATTACTCTTAGAAAACATTACTCTTAGAAATCACTATTTTTAGAATGGTTTAGTTCGTTTTAAAGCACAACAACCATCTATTACTCTTAGAAAACATTACTCTTAGAAATCACTATTTTTAGAATGGTTTAGTTCGTTTTAAAGCACAACAACCATCTATTACTCTTAGAAAACATTACTCTTAGAAATCACTACTTTTAGAATGGTTTGGTTTGTTTTAAAGCACAACAACCATCTATTACTCTTAGAAAACATTACTCTTAGAAATCACTACTTTTAGAATGGTTTGGTTTGTTTTAAAGCACAACAACCATCTATTACTCTTAGAAATCACTACTTTTAGAATGGTTTGGTTTGTTTTAAAGCACAACAACCATCTATTACTCTTAGAAATCACTACTTTTAGAATGGTTTGGTTTGTTTTAAAGCACAACAACCATCTATTACTCTTAGAAAACATTACTCTTAGAAATCACTACTTTTAGAATGGTTTGGTTTGTTTTAAAGCACAACAACCATCTATTACTCTTAGAAAACATTACTCTTAGAAATCACTACTTTTAGAATGGTTTGGTTTGTTTTAAAGCACAACAACCATCTATTACTCTTAGAAAACATTACTCTTAGAAATCACTACTTTTAGAATGGTTTGGTTTGTTTTAAAGCACAACAACCATCTATTACTCTTGGAAAACATTACTCTTAGAAATCACTACTTTTAGAATGGTTTGGTTTGTTTTAAAGCACAACAACCATCTATTACTCTTAGAAATCACTACTTTTAGAATGGTTTGGTTTGTTTTAAAGCACAACAACCATCTATTACTCTTAGAAAACATTACTCTTAGAAATCACTATTTTTAGAATGGTTTAGTTCGTTTTAAAGCACAACAACAATCTATTACTCTTAGAAAACATTACTCTTAGAAATCACTATTTTTAGAATGGTTTAGTTCGTTTTAAAGCACAACAACCATCTATTACTCTTAGAAAACATTACTCTTAGAAATCACTATTTTTAGAATGGTTTAGTTCGTTTTAAAGCACAACAACCATCTATTACTCTTAGAAAACATTACTCTTAGAAATCACTACTTTTAGAATGGTTTAGTTCTTTTTAAAGCACAACAACTATCTATTACTCTTAGAAAACATTACTCTTAGAAATAACTACTTTTAGAATGGTTTGGTTTGTTTTAAAGCACAACAACCATCTATTACTCTTAGAAATAACTACTTTTAGAATGGTTTGGTTTGTTTTAAAGCACAACAACCATCTATTACTCTTAGAAAACATTACTCTTAGAAATCACTACTTTTAGAATGGTTTGGTTTGTTTTAAAGCACAACAACCATCTATTACTCTTAGAAAACATTACTCTTAGAAATCACTACTTTTAGAATGGTTTGGTTTGTTTTAAAGCACAACAACCATCTATTACTCTTAGAAAACATTACTCTTAGAAATCACTACTTTTAGAATGGTTTGGTTTGTTTTAAAGCACAACAACCATCTATTACTCTTAGAAAACATTACTCTTAGAAATCACTATTTTTAGAATGGTTTTGTTCGTTTTAAAGCACAACAACCATCTATTACTCTTAGAAAACATTACTCTTAGAAATCACTATTTTTAGAATGGTTTGGTTTGTTTTAAAGCACAACAACCATCTATTACTCTTAGAAAACATTACTCTTAGAAATCACTACTTTTAGAATGGTTTGGTTTGTTTTAAAGCACAACAACCATCTATTACTCTTAGAAAACATTACTCTTAGAAATCACTATTTTTAGAATGGTTTAGTTCGTTTTAAAGCACAACAACAATCTATTACTCTTAGAAAACATTACTCTTAGAAATCACTATTTTTAGAATGGTTTAGTTATTTTTAAAGCACAACAACTATCTATTACTCTTAGAAAACATTACTCTTAGAAATCACTACTTTTAGAATGGTTTGGTTTGTTTTAAAGCACAACAACCATCTATTACTCTTAGAAAACATTACTCTTAGAAATCACTACTTTTAGAATGGTTTGGTTTGTTTTAAAGCACAACAACCATCTATTACTCTTAGAAAACATTACTCTTAGAAATCACTACTTTTAGAATGGTTTGGTTTGTTTTAAAGCACAACAACCATCTATTACTCTTAGAAAACATTACTCTTAGAAATCACTACTTTTAGAATGGTTTGGTTTGTTTTAAAGCACAACAACCATCTATTACTCTTAGAAAACATTACTCTTAGAAATCACTATTTTTAGAATGGTTTAGTTCGTTTTAAAGCACAACAACCATCTATTACTCTTAGAAAACATTACTCTTAGAAATCACTATTTTTAGAATGGTTTAGTTCTTTTTAAAGCACAACAACTATCTATTACTCTTAGAAAACATTACTCTTAGAAATGACTACTTTTAGAATGGTTTGGTTTGTTTTAAAGCACAACAACCATCTATTACTCTTAGAAAACATTACTCTTAGAAATCACTATTTTTAGAATGGTTTAGTTCGTTTTAAAGCACAACAACCATCTATTACTCTTAGAAAACATTACTCTTAGAAATCACTATTTTTAGAATGGTTTAGTTCGTTTTAAAGCACAACAACCATCTATTACTCTTAGAAAACATTACTCTTAGAAATCACTACTTTTAGAATGGTTTGGTTTGTTTTAAAGCACAACAACCATCTATTACTCTTAGAAAACATTACTCTTAGAAATCACTACTTTTAGAATGGTTTGGTTTGTTTTAAAGCACAACAACCATCTATTACTCTTAGAAATCACTACTTTTAGAATGGTTTGGTTTGTTTTAAAGCACAACAACCATCTATTACTCTTAGAAATCACTACTTTTAGAATGGTTTGGTTTGTTTTAAAGCACAACAACCATCTATTACTCTTAGAAAACATTACTCTTAGAAATCACTACTTTTAGAATGGTTTGGTTTGTTTTAAAGCACAACAACCATCTATTACTCTTAGAAAACATTACTCTTAGAAATCACTACTTTTAGAATGGTTTGGTTTGTTTTAAAGCACAACAACCATCTATTACTCTTAGAAAACATTACTCTTAGAAATCACTACTTTTAGAATGGTTTGGTTTGTTTTAAAGCACAACAACCATCTATTACTCTTGGAAAACATTACTCTTAGAAATCACTACTTTTAGAATGGTTTGGTTTGTTTTAAAGCACAACAACCATCTATTACTCTTAGAAATCACTACTTTTAGAATGGTTTGGTTTGTTTTAAAGCACAACAACCATCTATTACTCTTAGAAAACATTTCTCTTAGAAATCACTACTTTTAGAATGGTTTGGTTTGTTTTAAAGCACAATAACCATCTATTACTCTTAGAAAACATTACTCTTAGAAATCACTACTTTTAGAATGGTTTGGTTTGTTTTAAAGCACAATAACTATCTATTACTCTTAGAAAACATTACTCTTAGAAATCACTACTTTTAGAATGGTTTGGTTTGTTTTAAAGCACAACAACCATCTATTACTCTTAGAAAACATTACTCTTAGATATCACTACTTTTAGAATGGTTTGGTTTGTTTTAAAGCACAACAACCATCTATTACTCTTAGAAAACATTACTCTTAGAAATCACTACTTTTAGAATGGTTTGGTTTGTTTTAAAGCACAACGACCATCTATTACTCTTAGAAAACATTACTCTTAGAAATCACTACTTTTAGAATGGTTTGGTTTGTTTTAAAGCACAACAACCATCTATTACTCTTCGAAAACATTACTCTTAGAAATCACTACTTTTAGAATGGTTTGGTTTGTTTTAAAGCACAACAACCATCTATTACTCTTGGAAAACATTACTCTTAGAAATCACTACTTTTAGAATGGTTTGGTTTGTTTTAAAGCACAACAACCATCTATTACTCTTAGAAAACATTACTCTTAGAAATCACTACTTTTAGAATGGTTTGGTTTGTTTTAAAGCACAACAACCATCTATTACTCTTAGAAAACATTACTCTTAGAAATCACTACTTTTAGAATGGTTTGGTTTGTTTTAAAGCACAACAACCATCTATTACTCTTCGAAAACATTACTCTTAGAAATCACTACTTTTAGAATGGTTTGGTTTGTTTTAAAGCACAACAACCATCTATTACTCTTCGAAAACATTACTCTTAGAAATCACTACTTTTAGAATGGTTTGGTTTGTTTTAAAGCACAACAACCATCTATTACTCTAGGAAAACATTACTCTTAGAAATCACTACTTTTAGAATGGTTTGGTTTGTTTTAAAGCACAACAACCATCTATTACTCTTAGAAAACATTACTCTTAGAAATCACTACTTTTAGAATGGTTTGGTTTGTTTTAAAGCACAACAACCATCTATTACTCTTGGAAAACATTACTCTTAGAAATCACTACTTTTAGAATGGTTTGGTTTGTTTTAAAG
This sequence comes from Sepiola atlantica, assembly GCA_963556195.1. Lineage (NCBI taxonomy): Eukaryota > Metazoa > Mollusca > Cephalopoda > Sepiida > Sepiolidae > Sepiola > Sepiola atlantica. The sequence goes on along the minus strand of OY744554.1, from coordinate 11,565,851 downwards.
CACAACAACCATCTATTACTCTTGGAAAACATTACTCTTAGAAATCACTACTTTTAGAATGGTTTGGTTTGTTTTAAAGCACAACAACCATCTATTACTCTTAGAAAACATTACTCTTAGAAATCACTACTTTTAGAATGGTTTGGTTTGTTTTAAAGCACAACAACCATCTATTACTCTTAGAAAACATTACTCTTAGAAATCACTACTTTTAGAATGGTTTGGTTTGTTTTAAAGCACAACAACCATCTATTACTCTTGGAAAACATTACTCTTAGAAATCACTACTTTTAGAATGGTTTGGTTTGTTTTAAAGCACAACAACCATCTATTACTCTTAGAAAACATTACTCTTAGAAATCACTACTTTTAGAATGGTTTGGTTTGTTTTAAAGCACAACAACCATCTATTACTCTTAGAAAACATTACTCTTAGAAATCACTACTTTTAGAATGGTTTGGTTTGTTTTAAAGCACAACAACCATCTATTACTCTTAGAAAACATTACTCTTAGAAATCACTACTTTTAGAATGGTTTGGTTTGTTTTAAAGCACAACAACCATCTATTACTCTTAGAAAACATTACTCTTAGAAATCACTACTTTTAGAATGGTTTGGTTTGTTTTAAAGCACAACAACCATCTATTACTCTTGGAAAACATTACTCTTAGAAATCACTACTTTTAGAATGGTTTGGTTTGTTTTAAAGCACAACAACCATCTATTACTCTTAGAAATCACTACTTTTAGAATGGTTTGGTTTGTTTTAAAGCACAACAACCATCTATTACTCTTAGAAAACATTTCTCTTAGAAATCACTACTTTTAGAATGGTTTGGTTTGTTTTAAAGCACAATAACCATCTATTACTCTTAGAAAACATTACTCTTAGAAATCACTACTTTTAGAATGGTTTGGTTTGTTTTAAAGCACAATAACTATCTATTACTCTTAGAAAACATTACTCTTAGAAATCACTACTTTTAGAATGGTTTGGTTTGTTTTAAAGCACAACAACCATCTATTACTCTTAGAAAACATTACTCTTAGATATCACTACTTTTAGAATGGTTTGGTTTGTTTTAAAGCACAACAACCATCTATTACTCTTAGAAAACATTACTCTTAGAAATCACTACTTTTAGAATGGTTTGGTTTGTTTTAAAGCACAACGACCATCTATTACTCTTAGAAAACATTACTCTTAGAAATCACTACTTTTAGAATGGTTTGGTTTGTTTTAAAGCACAACAACCATCTATTACTCTTCGAAAACATTACTCTTAGAAATCACTACTTTTAGAATGGTTTGGTTTGTTTTAAAGCACAACAACCATCTATTACTCTTGGAAAACATTACTCTTAGAAATCACTACTTTTAGAATGGTTTGGTTTGTTTTAAAGCACAACAACCATCTATTACTCTTAGAAAACATTACTCTTAGAAATCACTACTTTTAGAATGGTTTGGTTTGTTTTAAAGCACAACAACCATCTATTACTCTTAGAAAACATTACTCTTAGAAATCACTACTTTTAGAATGGTTTGGTTTGTTTTAAAGCACAACAACCATCTATTACTCTTCGAAAACATTACTCTTAGAAATCACTACTTTTAGAATGGTTTGGTTTGTTTTAAAGCACAACAACCATCTATTACTCTTCGAAAACATTACTCTTAGAAATCACTACTTTTAGAATGGTTTGGTTTGTTTTAAAGCACAACAACCATCTATTACTCTAGGAAAACATTACTCTTAGAAATCACTACTTTTAGAATGGTTTGGTTTGTTTTAAAGCACAACAACCATCTATTACTCTTAGAAAACATTACTCTTAGAAATCACTACTTTTAGAATGGTTTGGTTTGTTTTAAAGCACAACAACCATCTATTACTCTTGGAAAACATTACTCTTAGAAATCACTACTTTTAGAATGGTTTGGTTTGTTTTAAAGCACAACAACCATCTATTACTCTTGGAAAACATTACTCTTAGAAATCACTACTTTTAGAATGGTTTGGTTTGTTTTAAAGCACAACGACCATCTATTACTCTTAGAAAACATTACTCTTAGAAATCACTACTTTTAGAATGGTTTGGTTTGTTTTAAAGCACAACAACCATCTATTACTCTTCGAAAACATTACTCTTAGAAATCACTACTTTTAGAATGGTTTGGTTTGTTTTAAAGCACAACAACCATCTATTACTCTTGGAAAACATTACTCTTAGAAATCACTACTTTTAGAATGGTTTGGTTTGTTTTAAAGCACAACAACCATCTATTACTCTTAGAAAACATTACTCTTAGAAATCACTACTTTTAGAATGGTTTGGTTTGTTTTAAAGCACAAAAACCATCTATTACTCTTCGAAAACATTACTCTTAGATATCACTACTTTTAGAATGGTTTGGTTTGTTTTAAAGCACAACAACCATCTATTACTCTTAGAAAACATTACTCTTAGAAATCACTACTTTTAGAATGGTTTGGTTTGTTTTAAAGCACAACAACCATCTATTACTCTTAGAAAACATTACTCTTAGAAATTACTACTTTTAGAATGGTTTGGTTTGTTTTAAAGCACAACAACCATCTATTACTCTTAGAAAACATTACTCTTAGAAATTACTACTTTTAGAATGGTTTGGTTTGTTTTAAAGCACAACAACCATCTATTACTCTTAGAAAACATTACTCTTAGAAATCACTACTTTTAGAATAGTTTGGTTTGTTTTAAAGCACAACAACCATCTATTACTCTTAGAAAACATTACTCTTAGAAATCACTACTTTTAGAATGGTTTGGTTTGTTTTTAAGCACAACAACCATCTATTACTCTTAGAAAACATTACTCTTAGAAATCACTACTTTTAGAATGGTTTGGTTTGTTTTAAAGCACAACAACCATCTATTACTCTTAGAAAATATTACTCTTAGAAATGACTACTTTTAGAATGGTTTGGTTCGTTTTAAAGCACAACAACCATCTATTACTCTTAGAAAACATTACTCTTAGAAATCACTACTTTTAGAATGGTTTGGTTTGTTTTAAAGCACAACAACCATCTATTACTCTTAGAAAACATTACTCTTAGAAATCACTACTTTTAGAATGGTTTGGTTTGTTTTAAAGCACAACAACTATCTATTACTCTTAGAAAACATTACTCTTAGAAATCACTACTTTTAGAATGGTTTGGTTTGTTTTAAAGCACAACAACCATCTATTACTCTTAGAAAACATTACTCTTAGAAATCACTACTTTTAGAATGGTTTGGTTTGTTTTAAAGCACAACAACCATCTATTACTCTTAGAAAACATTACTCTTAGAAATCACTACTTTTAGAATGGTTTGGTTTGTTTTAAAGCACAACAACCATCTATTACTCTTAGAAAACATTACTCTTAGAAATTACTACTTTTAGAATGGTTTGGTTTGTTTTAAAGCACAACAACCATCTATTACTCTTAGAAAACATTACTCTTAGAAATTACTACTTTTAGAATGGTTTGGTTTGTTTTAAAGCACAACAACCATCTATTACTCTTAGAAAACATTACTCTTAGAAATCACTACTTTTAGAATGGTTTGGTTTGTTTTAAAGCACAAAAACCATCTATTACTCTTCGAAAACATTACTCTTAGATATCACTACTTTTAGAATGGTTTGGTTTGTTTTAAAGCACAACAACCATCTATTACTCTTAGAAAACATTACTCTTAGAAATCACTACTTTTAGAATGGTTTGGTTTGTTTTAAAGCACAACAACCATCTATTACTCTTAGAAAACATTACTCTTAGAAATTACTACTTTTAGAATGGTTTGGTTTGTTTTAAAGCACAACAACCATCTATTACTCTTAGAAAACATTACTCTTAGAAATTACTACTTTTAGAATGGTTTGGTTTGTTTTAAAGCACAACAACCATCTATTACTCTTAGAAAACATTACTCTTAGAAATCACTACTTTTAGAATAGTTTGGTTTGTTTTAAAGCACAACAACCATCTATTACTCTTAGAAAACATTACTCTTAGAAATCACTACTTTTAGAATGGTTTGGTTTGTTTTTAAGCACAACAACCATCTATTACTCTTAGAAAACATTACTCTTAGAAATCACTACTTTTAGAATGGTTTGGTTTGTTTTAAAGCACAACAACCATCTATTACTCTTAGAAAATATTACTCTTAGAAATGACTACTTTTAGAATGGTTTGGTTCGTTTTAAAGCACAACAACCATCTATTACTCTTAGAAAACATTACTCTTAGAAATCACTACTTTTAGAATGGTTTGGTTTGTTTTAAAGCACAACAACCATCTATTACTCTTAGAAAACATTACTCTTAGAAATCACTACTTTTAGAATGGTTTGGTTTGTTTTAAAGCACAACAACTATCTATTACTCTTAGAAAACATTACTCTTAGAAATCACTACTTTTAGAATGGTTTGGTTTGTTTTAAAGCACAACAACCATCTATTACTCTTAGAAAACATTACTCTTAGAAATCACTACTTTTAGAATGGTTTAGTTCGTTTTAAAGCACAACAACCATCTATTACTCTTAGAAAACATTACTCTTAGAAATCACTACTTTTAGAATGGTTTGGTTTGTTTTAAAGCACAACAACCATCTATTACTCTTAGAAAACATTACTCTTAGAAATCACTACTTTTAGAATGGTTTAGTTCGTTTTAAAGCACAACAACCATCTATTACTCTTAGAAAACATTACTCTTAGAAATCACTACTTTTAGAATGGTTTGGTTTGTTTTAAAGCACAACAACCATCTATTACTCTTAGAAAATATTACTCTTAGAAATCACTACTTTTAGAATGGTTTGGTTCGTTTTAAAGCACAACAACCATCTATTACTCTTAGAAAACATTACTCTTAGAAATCACTACTTTTAGAATGGTTTGGTTTGTTTTAAAGCACAACAACCATCTATTACTCTTAGAAAACATTACTCTTAGAAATCACTACTTTTAGAATGGTTTGGTTTGTTTTAAAGCACAACAACCATCTATTACTCTTAGAAAACATTACTCTTAGAAATCACTACTTTTAGAATGGTTTGGTTTGTTTTAAAGCACAACAACCATCTATTACTCTTAGAAAACATTACTCTTAGAAATCACTACTTTTAGAATGGTTTGGTTTGTTTTAAAGCACAACAACCATCTATTACTCTTAGAAAACATTACTCTTAGAAATCACTACTTTTAGAATGGTTTGGTTTGTTTTAAAGCACAACAACCATCTATTACTCTTAGAAAACATTACTTATAGAAATCACTACTTTTAGAATGGTTTGGTTTGTTTTAAAGCACAACAACCATCTATTACTCTTAGAAAACATTACTCTTAGAAATCACTACTTTTAGAATGGTTTGGTTTGTTTTAAAGCACAACAACCATCTATTACTCTTAGAAAACATTACTCTTAGAAATCACTACTTTTAGAATGGTTTGGTTTGTTTTAAAGCACAACAACCATCTATTACTCTTAGAAAACATTACTCTTAGAAATCACTACTTTTAGAATGGTTTGGTTTGTTTTAAAGCACAACAACCATCTATTACTCTTAGAAAACATTACTCTTAGAAATCACTACTTTTACGATAACTTCTCCGAAATGAGGACATAAGGCAGATGCAGTTTCTTCATCTTTTATTCATCATCCCTAAATGTGATGGAAGCAGGCTTCCTAAGGAAACAATACAAATAAGACACATATTACTCATTCATTTATATTACAACAGATTGCAATGGTTGCCCCTAACATACATCAATGGACATATTGATATCAATCTACAAAGCTTTTTTTTATGGAAATCGCCCCAGACAAGGCATGAAGCCACTTTATGTAAGGAGCTAGCAAGAACAAATATGATTATCACAAATACTCATTTATTTATATATACATGGACATATTACAACAGATTACAATGGTTGCCCCTAACATACATCAATGGACATATTGATACCTATCTAGAAAGCCTTTTTTTATGGAAATCGCCCCAGACAAGGCATGAAGCCACTTTATGTAAGGAGCTAGCAAAAACAAATATGATTATCACAAATACGGCAGATGCTTATTGGCCTTAGTCTTGAAAAGACCAAGATTAAAAGGTAACAATGAAAACAGTCAGCAGGAAGAGAATTCCACAAGCCTGCAATTCTTGGAAAAAAGCTACTGGAATAGGAACCTGCATTACAATGAGTTATCAAAACAGCGAATTGATGGAGACCACTAGACCAACGAGTCAAAAAAGCTGGAACAAAAGAAGCAGGGAATAGATCACATAATTCTGAAGAACACATGCCATAATAGTATTTATAGAAAAGACTGAGACTAGCAACATCTTTGATTCATCATCCCTAAATGTGATGGAAGCAGGCTTCCTAAGAAAACAATACAAATAGGACACGTATTACTCATTCATACATACATGTATGGACATATTACTACAGATTACAATGGTTGCCCCTAACATACATCAATAGACATGTTGATAACTATCTACACAGGAAATGCTGAATAGCTCTGCTAGTGAGTGCATTTGTATATAGTCCATCCACAGACAGCTATTTCCCTGTATCACAACTCTTCAGTGTCACTAGAAATAGATTGGTGCTTCCAACCATAATTAAAACTAATCGCATATTTTTAGCAGTCGAGCATTGAAAGAAACATGGAACAAATATGGCTACGTGTGTGTCGTGGTAGCAATACGCCTCATTATGTGACATTTGGGTGTCAATTTTAGTCGCAGTGAGTATACAATTATGTATTGTCTCTTCTCAATGCCAAAGATAAGCTTTTACTATTGATTGTCCCTAACATCTATTAATGGTCATATTGATAGCTATCTAGTGACAGTCCAAGGGAAATGCTATTTAAAAGTTATACGTGACAGTCCAAGGGAAATGTTATTTCAAACTTGTACGTGACAGTCCAAGGGAAATACTATTTAAAAGTTATACGTGACAATTTGAGGGAAATGCTCTTTCAAACTTGTACGTGACAGTCCAAAGGAAATGCAATTTCAAACTTATACGTGACAGTTCGAGGTAAATGCAATTTCAAACTTATATGTGACAGTCTGAGGAAAATGCTATTTCAAACTTGTATGCTTCAAAAGACTGAAAATGCTATTTCAAACTTAAGTGTGAAAGACCAGTGAAAATGGTATTTCAAATTTAACTCAGAGACTGCCGAAAATGCTATTTCAAACTTGTATGTTTCAAAAGACTGAAAATTCTATTTCAAACTTGTATGTTTCAACAGACTGAAAATTCTATTTCAAACTTGTAGGTTTCAAAAGACTGAAAATGCTATTTCAAACTTGTATGTTTCAAAAGACTGAAAATGCTATTTCAAACTTGTATGTTTCAAAAGACTGAAAATGCTATTTCAAACTTAAGTGTGAAAGACCAGTGAAAATGGTATTTCAAATTGAACCTAGAGACTGCTGAAAATGCTATTTCAAACTTGTATGTTTCAAAAGACTGAAAATGCTATTTCAAACTTGTATGTTTCAAAAGACTGAAAATGCTATTTCAAACTTAAGTGTGAAAGACCAGTGAAAATGGTATTTCAAATTTAACCTAGAGACTGCTGAAAATGCTATTTCAAACTTGTATGTTTCAAAAGACTGAAAATGCTTTTTCAAACTTGTATGTTTCAAAAGACTGAAAATTCTATTTCAAACTTGTATGTTTCAAAAGACTGAAAATGCTATTTCAAACTTAAGTGTGAAAGACCAGTGAAAATGGTATTTCAAATTTAACCTAGAGACTGCTGAAAATGCTATTTCAAACTTGTATGTTTCAAAAGACTGAAAATGCTATTTCAAACTTGTATGTTTCAAAAGACTGAAAATGCTATTTCAAACTTGTATGTTTCAAAAGACTTAAAATGCTATTTCAAACTTAAGTGTGAAAGACCAGTGAAAATGGTATTTCAAATTTAACCTAGAGACTGCTGAAAATGCTATTTCAAACTTGTATGTTTCAAAAGACTGAAAATGCTATTTCAAACTTGTATGTTTCAAAAGACTGAAAATGCTATTTCAAACTTAAGTGTGAAAGACCAGTGAAAATGGTATTTCAAATTTAACCTAGAGACTGCTGAAAATGCTATTTCAAACTTGTATGTTTCAAAAGACTGAAAATGCTATTTCAAACTTAAGTGTGAAAGACCAGTGAAAATGGTATTTCAAATTTAACCTAGAGACTGCTGAAAATGCTATTTCAAACTTGTATGTTTCAAAAGACTGAAAATGCTTTTTCAAACTTGTATGTTTCAAAAGACTGAAAATGCTATTTCAAACTTAAGTGTGAAAGACCAGTGAAAATGGTATTTCAAATTTAACCTAGAGACTGCTGAAAATGCTATTTCAAACTTGTATGTTTCAAAAGACTGAAAATGCTTTTTCAAACTTGTATGTTTCAAAAGACTGAAAATGCTATTTCAAACTTAAGTGTGAAAGACCAGTGAAAATGGTATTTCAAATTTAACCTAGAGACTGCTGAAAATGCTATTTCAAACTTGTATGTTTCAAAAGACTGAAAATGCTTTTTCAAACTTGTATGTTTCAAAAGACTGAAAATGCTATTTCAAACTTAAGTGTGAAAGACCAGTGAAAATGGTATTTCAAATTTAACCTAGAGACTGCTGAAAATGCTATTTCAAACTTGTATGTTTCAAAAGACTGAAAATGCTATTTCAAACTTGTATGTTTCAAAAGACTGAAAATGCTATTTCAAACTTAAGTGTGAAAGACCAGTGAAAATGGTATTTCAAATTTAACCTAGAGACTGCTGAAAATGCTATTTCAAACTTGTATGTTTCAAAAGACTGAAAATGCTTTTTCAAACTTGTATGTTTCAAAAGACTGAAAATGCTATTTCAAACTTGTATGTTTCAAAAGACTGAAAATGCTATTTCAAACTTAAGTGTGAAAGACCAGTGAAAATGGTATTTCAAATTTAACCTAGAGACTGCTGAAAATGCTATTTCAAACTTGTATGTTTCAAAAGACTGAAAATGCTATTTCAAACTTGTATGTTTCAAAAGACTGAAAATGCTATTTCAAACTTGTATGTTTCAAAAGACTGAAAATTATATTTCAAACTTAAGCGTGAAAGACCAGTGAAAATGGTATTTCAAATTTAACCTAGAAACTGCTGAAAATGCTATTTCAAACTTAAAGGTTACAAACCAATGAAAATGCTATTGCATACTTAAATCTGACAGACCGAAGAAAATGGTATTTCGAATTTAAGTGTGACAGATTAAGTTATGGACCAATGAAATAGCTATTGCAGACTGACAGACAGACACTGTCTCTGATAACCATGTGAGGAAATATCTAAGGAAACAAAAAAATATATAAAATAGTGGAAAAAAAAATAAGGAAAAAAAATATATATAAAATAGTGGAAAAAAAAATAAGGAAAAAAAAAATATATAAAATAGTGGAAAAAAAAATAAGGAAAAAAAATATATATAAAATAGTGGAAAAAAAAATAAGGAAAAAAAATATATATAAAATAGTGGAAAAAAAAATAAGGAAAAAAAAAATATATAAAATAGTGGAAAAAAAAATAAGGAAAAAAAAAAATATAAAATAGTGGAAAAAAAAATAAGGAAAAAATATATATATAAAATAGTGGAAAAAAAAATAAGGAAAAAAAAAAAAATAAAATAGTGGAAAAAAAAATAAGGAAAAAAAAAATATATAAAATAGTGGAAAAAAAAAATAAGGCAAAAATATATATATAAAATAGTGGAAAAAAAAAATAAGGAAAAAAAAAATATATAAAATAGTGGAAAAAAAAATAAGGAAAAAATATATATATAAAATAGTGGAAAAAAAAATAAGGAAAAAATATATATATAAAATAGTGGAAAAAAAAATAAGGAAAAAATATATATATAAAATAGTGGAAAAAAAAATAAGGAAAAAAAAAATATATAAAATAGTGGAAAAAAAAATAAGGAAAATAAAATATATAAAATAGTGGAAAAAAAAATAAGGAAAAAATATATATATAAAATAGTGGAGAAAAAAAATAAGGAAAAAAAATATATATAAAATAGTGGAAAAAAAAATAAGGAAAAAAAAAATATATAAAATAGTGGAAAAAAAAATAAGGAAAAAATATATATATAAAATAGTGGAAAAAAAAATAAGGAAAAAAAATATATATAAAATAGTGGAAAAAAAAATAAGGAAAAAAAAAATATATAAAATAGTGGAAAAAAAAATAAGGAAAAAAAAAATATATAAAATAGTGGAAAAAAAAATAAGGAAAAAATATATATATAAAATAGTGGAGAAAAAAAATAAGGAAACAAAATAAAATAGTGGTCTTATTTAGTTTGGTTGCCTTGGTTACGCATCTGGTCGGAAATAGAATAAGCAAGTAAATACCAGAAAATACGATTTCCATTGTTGAATATAATAAAGCGAAACACTTGTGAATCTTCTGCTATTCTTCCTGGAAATGAATCTTTGGTAACAAGCATCACTAACCTGGCACTCAAAATAGAACTTGGCATTTTAAAAGAATCACAGATAATATATTTATTTATAAATGTATTTATTTTTATATATATATATATATATAACATAAAATATAATAACACGAAATCACATAATTGTCGATGCAATAATTTATTTCAACCGTTCGGTTTTTTCAAGCATCACTCAGACAATTACATTTTTGAGACTGATAGAAAATTGAATTTCCCTACCACAGTTCCAATATAATCAGAGATGGTGGTGGTAGCAACCAATTTGATACATCTTTTATAGAGAGGGGGAAATTTAAAACTTATATTTAACTATGGCGGGCGAAGGGGAGGGATCTTTAAGTTAATCAACTAAAAACTGCCGTGTCAAAATTATGACACATACGACTTGGCGATATTATACATATAGGCAACTTTACTCACGCGCATACACAAAACTAAATACGCACACATCCTATGCGCACGCACATACATAATCTCACTCGCACATTATCATAACTAAACATAATCACATACGCAACTTTTATTCATCTCTAGCCAGAATGCGTCCGGCGAAACTCGTGTTCTCAAATTCGGTTGGAGAAAAGAAAGAAAGAAACAATTAACAGGCACAGAGAAGAAATAGACAGACCGCGTGTCATAAATTCCCAGTCCGTCTGGGTTCCAAGAAAGAGAATCTAATTGAAATAAAATTACACGCACATACATATATGTATACATACAAATCCATACGCACATACACACACATATATACACATACACACCCACACATATACATATCTATACACATATACATATACACATATATATATATATATATACATACATGAATACACATATATATATCTCTGAATCTATTTGAAATATTGACCAAATGCCTACGCATGTAGTTGCTCACACATGTAAACACATACATACACATACATACACACACACATATATACATATACACACATATACATACGCACACATACATATATATCCACACACCTACACACAATATTTACATAACACTCTATATTCTTACTGATGTAATATGAGTTCTAAAAATTAGTCTTACCTTATTTATATTTTAGATTAATTTGATAATCTATTATTATAAATATCATGCGGGGGGGGGGGGGGGTTACCGTAAATAATGTTATTCAATTTGTTATCTTCACCGTTATCAGTCTAGAGGACCATCGTATTATTAATTCAAGTCTAATAATGTCTAGTGGTAATATTTGACATTTATACTTATATTAATTCAATAACTAGTGTATTACCTGCAGAAAAATTTTCATACCACTATCTTATTTTAAGTAAATAATCTGAATAAGTAAATATTTCAAAATACCATTATATACGCATACACACAAATACTATATTTCACCAAGTCGGTAATTCTGTGTCTATAACAGATATTATTATGAATATTATGGGGGGGGGGGTACCGTACCTAATGTTATTCAATTTGGTATCTTCACCGTTGTAATTCTAGAGGCCCATCGGATTACTAATTCAAGTCTAATAATGTCTAGTGGTAATATTTGACATTTATACTTATATTAATTCAAAAACTAGTGTATTACCTGCAGAAAAAATTTTCATACCACTATCTTATTTTAAGTAAATAATAAATATCCGCGTACACACAAATACTATATATCACCAAGTCAGTAAATCTGTGTCTATCACAGATATTATTATAAATATTATGGGGGGGGGGGGTTACCGTAAATAATGTTATTCAATTTGGTATCTTCACCGTTATAAGTCTAGAGGTCCATCGGATTACTAATTCAAGTCTAATAATGTCTAGTGGTAATATTTGGCATTTATACTTATATTAATTCAATAACTAGTGTATTACCTGCAGAAATTTTTTTTTTTTTTTTTTTTTTTTTTTGAATAAATAAATATTTCAAAATACCATTCTATATGCATACACACAAATACTATATATCACCAAGTCGGCAATTCTGTGTCTATAGCAGATATTATTATAACTATTATGTTGGTGGTGGTGGTGGGGGGGGTTACCTTAAATAATGTTATTTAATTTGGTATCTTCACCGTTATAAGTCTAGAGGTCCATCGGATTACTAGTCGTTGGTTATTTTAAATTTATATTTATGTCTGCACTTAGCCATAAGTTCATCTCGTTTATTTAAGTGGTATGAAAATATCACCGAAAGTACTCAAATTTTTAAAGTAAATAATTAATTTATTTTAAAAAATATAAATAAATGCGCTGTCCAGGTTTTCAACATATTTTTTCAAAATATTCTTCTTATTATTGCCATTTCATCAGTGTTTCCAAGTGTGACTTTTCATTCTATATATATATATATATATATATATACACCCACAAGGGGTTGCAGAAAAATCCGACACTTAACAAAAAGAAAACGAAATAAAACCAAAGTTGTATATGCAGAGACCCTACAGTTTTTTTTAGCATCAGTTATAATTACATATTAGATCATTTTTAAATTTAACCGCTGCCAGTGGAGACGACCAGTGCAAGGCAGACGTAAAATGAGTCGCACACTTTGGCAACCATGTCCTTGTCTATAGTGGTGAATGCCTTCATGATGGTAGTCTTCAGAGAGTCGACTGTGTTGTGAGCATGTTTGTTGATTTGGGCCTCGATCACGTCCCAGAAGAAATAGTCAAGGGAGTTGCAGTTGGGTGAGAAAGAAAGCCACAAGTCCGGCGACCAGTGACGAACAACCATCCAGAGCTTCTACCATGCTCCTCAGCATCTTTTGCTGCAACACCCTGTATATATTTTGTTCTGAAGTGATCACCTTTTTCCCAAGTGAGTGTTTTGCCTTTATATACTTCAGTTTGCCGAATTTTTATCAGAAATCAACTTGGAGTTTCACCGTATTTTCTCCTCCGGT
>OY744554.1:11477387-11547387 GCA_963556195.1 Sepiola atlantica | reverse complement strand
TCATTGCTGGGTGTCGAACCAAGATATTTGAAGGCGCCCATTCGTGGCAGATCCTGTCTGTCAACTTTGATGGCGCCATGTTCATTTCTATTAGTGGTTAAATATTCTGTCTCTTTGATGTTCAGCCGCATCCCAAACTACTAACATATATATACGAGCTGTATCATGCCATTTCGCTTTGTGTCGCCTGCCAGGATAAGGTCTCCATCAACTGATCCCTCAATGTCTTAAGTGGCCTACCATGTGGCTTTGATAAATATATAAGTCAGTTCATATTATATTCCAATAACCATGATTTCATTTTATTATTTTTATTTTTTCACATTTCCAAAAACACATAACATTTCTGTGAGATGTATTTTTTACGGTCCGTTTCTTTTGCCGTGAGCCAACCAACATTTTTATGTCAATATCGTCTCTGCAACACTACAAAATCATCAGAAAAAAATCAACAATCATCGAGCTGAATCTTTTTAAGAGACTGCTAATTAAAAGGCACTGATAGTATATGCTAATACATATATTGTCATAATTTATATATATATATATATATATATATATATATATATTGTGTGTGTATTTAGGCAGCATATTTTTATTTTCGCAAGTACTTTCGACTTAAGAATTAATAAAACTAAAATAATACACCACGATACTTGCATCAAAATATTAAAAATTCTTGTAAAAAAAAAAAAAACATCCCACAATCAATTATGTGAATTACGAAACTAGCCACATTTTAAAGTGTCTATCATAATGACTAACATTACCAAATTCTTAGCCGTTAAGCAATCATACTTTTGAATTTTGTGCGCGCTTAGCAAGTAATCATGTTCGCATGCAACATCTCATCACTACAGATGCTCATTTTAAAGTAGTATATTATTAGCTGTTAACAAAACTCAACAGTAAAGGACATAGTTGTAAAGACACTAAAACTAACACCGCCTGATGATAAAATCAAAAGTATTCGAGATAAAAGAAAGAAGTTGAAACAAGAAACCCACGGAATTTACATACACCAATTTGACCGAAATATTAAATGGACTATTCGGAAATTGAAAAAATAATAAAAGTTTTATTAAGCAAAAACACTCCGTCTTATTTAATAATGTTTGCCTATATATATATATATATATATATATATATATATATATATATATATTTAGGCAAACATTAAATAACACTTTTATGTACGTAAAAATTAATTTATAAAAATTTATTAATAAATATATATGAAAAAAAATTGATGACATGTCCGATTAAGGGCGATTTAATTTAGTACTCTGCATATTCTTAACCGCTTAGTGAGCGGAAAAATACTAAATAAGTGTTCTATCACCAGTAAAAACAATAACAAAAGCTGCGTATTCATATATATATATATATATATATATATATATATATATATATATATATTTAAGTGAAATATTTTGAAAATCAACAATCGTGCAATTTAAATAAAAAATTCATTTATTTAATTCTTTTTTTTTCTTTTGCAAGCTTTCGTTGTAGAAAAACTTTGTCAGGCGAGACTGTCTTATAGTTTTTTTGCTTTTTTTCTTCCTCCTCATTTTGATGGTATTAACCCCGATGGGTCGAATCACGATATGAGCAGAAAGAGACGTCAAGTTCTACAAGACGTTAGGATAAGTGTAGTCCTGTCGATGTTATACGCAGATTGGCGCTTTTTAAGTAAGGAAACTGACAACATCTTATAGGCACGCATATATATATATATATATATATATATATTTATTTAAATAAACAAGTAAAAGTTGAGCATAAAGATTGTAAAAATACAATGTCTTCTAAGTCATTAGTCGTTCAAAACAAGGGGTTTCAAATGAAAGCAATTTATTTTTCTTGCCTTAAACTATGGCTTTTCAAAGAATGAAATCTTATCGTCAGAGGAGTACAAACAGATAAGTCTGACGATAAGATTTCATTTTTTGAAAAGCCATGGCTTAAGGAAAATATAATAAATTTTCTTTTATTAGAAACCCCTTGTTTTGAACAACTGATGACTTGATAGATATTGTATTTTATACAATCTTTATTCACATCTTTTACTTGTTTATATAATTGCTCTATCTCGTATTATCGATCATCAATATAGGTATAAAAAATGAAAATAGGAAAATAAGCAGAAAGACAAATTGGTTGGAACAAAAGAAATTAACACAGAGTCATGACTTGGTTCCAGCTGGGTCTGGTTTTCTGCTGCTTTTTGATGCCTATAAATTCTTTTGTGTATGTTTTTTTTAGGTTAATTACAGATCTGAAATTAGAAATGCGATCACTTTGGCGTGTTTCGAAAAGTTAGTGCATTTTTTAAATTTCAGATCGTACATTTCGAGTTTTTTTTTTTTTTAATTTAAACAACGTTAATTAACCCCAAACAAGGGGCCACATTGCCACTGAGACGTAAGGGGCTACTGTGGATTAGGGGCCAGATTTATAGGGGCATCCTAAGTGAGGAATTAAGCAGCGAGCTGTTTGTTTACATTACATTTAAATTTCTACATGTCAGTACAGTCATGGAAACAGGGAGCAGGGAGGGAATTCCAAAGGACAGCAGTTCAAGGAAAGAAGCTATTAGAGTAGAAGGTCCTCCGGCATCTGGGGACCTCCACAGTTAATGGATGGGCTCTAGCTGATTGTTGGGTGTATTTATATCGAGGGCGACACTAGAGCAGCAAGTTCGTTGGAGCACATTCTATCGAAGTACTTGCAAAACAAGCACAGGGATGCAACATTGCGGAGATGGGACAGGGGCTTGATCTTGGTAGACAGTGTGGAACCTATTAGATTACAGACTCATTTTTGGACCCTGTCTAAGAGGGAGAGACTAGTTGATGGTACACCAGCCAAGATGTTGCAACTATACTCCATGCATGGGCGGATGGTAGCCTTGTAGAGAGTTTAAATGTCTTATGATATATCTACATAAAAATGCGATTAAGAAAACCAACGTTTTTTGATTAATCAATAGAAAAAAAGACATCAATGGAATCTTGGATGTAAGCCAGACTTACATAGGATGACCTTTTTGCTTTGGCATCAAAAATCATGTCAATATGGGATTCTCAAGAGAAATGGTAAACTAATCATGAAAGATCCAATCTAAATAACACAATCCCTAAAGACATGTTATTTTTTTGTTTGTTTTTTTTTTGCATCGGAATTATGGAAACCCACGGGGAAGAATAAAAACAAAAACAGATAAGATATGCTACAGATGAATTCAGATCTGGAGCATATCTGTTACTGATCTGGAGCATGTGGTGCAACAAGAAAAAAATAGTTGTTGATGAGTCTGAAGTACACAGCATTAATGCCGACGCGCCTCGGATCTATTCTGGGCCCAACCCTCTTCCTGAACTTCATTCATGCTCTTCTAAATCATATTCTGAGATCATTTGTTGATATCTATGTAGAAGCTTGGTTTGGTTTGGTTTAGTTTAGTTTAGTTTAGTTTGGTTTGGTTTGGTTTGGTTTGGTATCTATGTAGAAGTTTTGTTTGGTTTGGTTTGGTTTAGTTTAGTTTAGTTTGGTTTGGTTTGGTTTGGTTTGGTTTGGTATCTATGTAGAAGTTTTGTTTGGTTTGGTTTACGGCATATAAACCTCTTATCGGTCATTTAATGCCGAAACATTAGTTGTCGTATTATGAAAGTTTTTTATGCTTGAAATTCTTTATAAATTCAAGTATTTATTCAAAGTGTCTGGTTTGGTTGTTTTGTTTTACGGCATATCAACCCTTTTCAGGTTATTTAAGGCCGAATCCGGTCATTTTGGTAAAAAGTTTTTATGCTTCAAGTTCTTTATATCTTCAAATATTTATTCATGGTGTTTGATTTGGTTGTTTTGTTTTACGGCATAAATATAATTTAAAGATATAATTTGTATCTTATTTTCTCAATTATATATATATATATATATATATATAGGTATTCATCAACGTTTCGTCTTTATTTCAAGACTTTCTCAGGATGATTAGTCTGAAGAAATAACACACAAGTACAAATATTTGAAACAGAGACCGTTTAAAATATGTTTGGTTTTCCTTTTTTTCATTTTCCATATATATATATATGCGATATATATATATATTAGCAATAAAAGTTGATTTTTTCTTTTTAACTAATTGTAATTTTATCAACTAGAATGGGTAGAGCTGGCTAAAAGAAGCCCCAAACCGTTTAAATTATGCAAATAGCATCAGTGGTTCAAAAGCTATAAGAATTTAAAGTGCCGAAATTTGTGTTTTTCATTGGACATTTTTCTTTAATAATCCTTTAAAAAAATGGGCCAAAATATGGACCTCATCATTTCAAGAAATTCAGTAATTTCGCCACCATTTATTTATTTTTTATGCTATTCTTATGAAACTTGGTAGTCTTATGTAAAATTATGTGCTCTTTCTGATTATGGAGTCAGATTTTATTTATCTCTTTACATTAAGCCATGAATTATAAATTAAATGGGTAAATTTCAAAGTTTTTCAAACTAGCACGTTGTATCATACGGATTGTGAGATATTTCAATATAACTTTACTTTCTTTTAAGTCACTACATAGTGTCTGTATAACAGTAACTGCACTATTACTATATTTTTTAAAGAAATTGTGTAATTTAAGCACAACACCATTTTTTTAAAGCCTTACACTGCACTAAAATGGTTCTTTCAACAAGGTTGCGACAAGTTAGTTGCAGTGTTTCACAGTAAGGTCCTGTATATATTTACTCCATAATATACTGGGGAAAAATAAGATTGGATAAAATTTGTAATCCAAGCACTGCCACATAGAACCTAAGTCCGGGTGGCAACAGACCCCCCCCCCCCGAAAAAAACAAGAACATGGTTACATCTAATATTTAACTAAAACGGTTACACGTCATTCAAACGCTATCATATAAGAAAAAAAAGGTCCAAAATGAGCATTTGTTTTTCCAATTTACAAGTTTGTTTGTTTTTTCACGATAATAAAAAAATGTAATGCTTTACTTTATTTTATTTTTTACATTTGACCAGACGGACAGACGGACGAAACTTATATTTATATAAGATAATAAAAATCAAACTAAAAAGGAAAATTGAAAAGTATTGTGGTTTCTTAATTATTAATAATATTATTTGTCAATTAAAAATAAATGAGATCAAACAGAACGAAAAAGGAGTGAAAAAGAAAATATACAATAAATAAATGGGTCATTTTTAACAATATCGAACAGAA
The DNA here is from genome assembly GCA_963556195.1 of Sepiola atlantica. Classification (NCBI taxonomy): domain Eukaryota; kingdom Metazoa; phylum Mollusca; class Cephalopoda; order Sepiida; family Sepiolidae; genus Sepiola; species Sepiola atlantica. Next base: position 11,542,150 of record OY744554.1, on the reverse strand, counting down.
CGAAAAAAGGGTGAAATAAACAAATGTGATGCAAATAAATGTTACCAAATGCAAATTAAGTTACTATTCTACCTATTTTTTGTGTTTTATAATATTTTTAAGCACTTTTATTTACAAATTTTATCTATTTTTTTACACTTACTAAATCTGACACATACAAGATGGCGACCGCATGGGTGCGGCGAAAATCGCAAAAAATCGAATATTAAACAAAAATACAGCTAATAACTGTCATCAATTGGAAGACAATTGAATGTTCAACCGAACTGTGCATTTTATTAGCTATATTTTGTTTAATATTCGATTTTTGAGTGATTTTCGCCGCACCCATGCGGTCACCATCTTGTATGTGTCAGATTCAGTAAGCGATAAAAAAAGATAAAATTTGTAAATAAAAGCACTTAAAAATACTTCAAAACACAAAAAAATAGGCAGATAGGTAGAATAGTAACTTAATTTGCATTTGGTAACATTTATTTGCATCACATTTGTTTCTTTCGCCCTTTTTTCGTTCTGTTCGATATTGTTAAAAATGCCTGCCAAGTCGCATTTTCACCGGATAAAATTAAAATTCTAAAGAAAATTTAAAATGGATAAACATTTAAATTTGAAAAAGACAAAAAAAAACAAAGTATATAATACTCCTTTTTGTCGTACAAATAGCGTAAAGAATTTAAGCAAAACAAAACTCATAAAACGCGTGTTTGTAAAAGCGACTAGTTGTTATGATCTTACATAGAAGAGGGGAGAGAGAGAAGAAGAAGAAAGTGAGAAAAGAGAGAGAGGAGAAACTGCGAAAAGAGAGAGAGAGAGAGAGAAGAAAGAAAAGGGCGAATGCTGCCTGTAACTCGCTGTCAGGCAGGCGAACAGGGGTGAGGAGGGGTACGTTTAAAAAGTTAGTTTATAAAAATACGTTTTCAAAACATTTTTTTTTAAAGAATTTTACAGAATAAACGTATAAAATAATAAATGCAGGACACACAAATTATCAAATATTTACATATTATACATCAAAATAATTCTGAATCTATCCTTGATATGAAACCACGTGATTTGAGTCAATATCTCTAATAAATTTCGAAATATTCATATTTAACTTAGATCGGTAGTATCTTCGTTTCTAATTGTAATAACAATCCAAATCACGTGGTTCCCAACCTATTCATCTATGTTTAATTAGCATGTGAAATCTCAAGAATATCCAGTTACATCAATCCGCTGCATTTTAATCGGAATGTAAGGTATGAAAAATAAAAATGAAAAAAACAGTTTCCCTTCCGTGTTTGTCATTTTTTAACGTTTTTTCATTTTTAACTTGGAGTATAAAAACATTTAACGTAGTAAGGCACATGAATTTAATATCATAGGAATGTTTATTTTATTCTCTTTCCATCCATATAATTGTTTTAAATATTGAACCACAAATAACAGAGATATGACTTTTTAAAGAAGTATGGGTGTGAAATTTTGCCGTTGTCCAACGAAAAAACGCTATCTGCTTGTAATGCTATATATATATATATATATATATATATATATATATATATATATATATATATATATATATATATATGCTGTTGAACACTATATGACTAAGCTTACTGTATATGTCCGCCGATTCGACATTATATAGAATTTAAATTCTCTTTCCCATGTTAATTAATGGTGGCCTAGGGGTAGATTATCAGGCTGCAGAGTCAAAAATGATTTTGCAACTGGGTTTGAATCCTTCGAAAGGCAGTAATGATCATCTCCAACACAGAAGACTGCGTACATACGAAACACATGTGTCTGTAGGTAAAAATAATATATATAAATTATAATTTATTTTTTAAAATCATATAGATTGTATAAAAAATATTATATATATATATATATATATATATATATATGTGTGTGTGTGTGTGTGTGTGTGTGTGTGTATATTGTGTGTGTATTTAGGCAGCATTCTTTCATTCAAGCAAACATTGTTAGACAGAACAGAATTCTACAGTTTTATCATATATTTGTTATTTTCCTAATAATCTTTTTTGTTTCAAAATCAAAAAGATTAACGAATGTTCCATAAATATCACGACTCATTTTCAGGTGACAAAAAATAAATGAATAAAACGCTGGAGAAGAGAAGAGAAGAGAATTAAAAAAAATTTTTTTTTTTAAATAGCCGAGAACGCCATATGTGAAGTCGTTGGATGTAAAAAAAACAAAAACAAACCGGTGCAGTTTCAGAAGAACGTTTACAATTTAAATTCTGGGACGCCAGAGCTAGTGTCACAGGATAAATTGTATTTACGTTAAACATTTTAAAATGTTGTTACTCGTTTCATACGTAATGTTATTTATTGAAGTTTGCTGAGTTTTAATAAAGATAGCTTCGAGTATTTTTAATTTAAAACAATTAGTTTCAACATGTGTTATTTTAGTGTTATTAACTAAAATTTGTCTCAAATCAGGGGAGAGCAGTTATGTTGCTTTAAATGCTGGTAAATTGAACTAAAGTTTACCAGGTGCATAGTGAGCCTACGGGAAAGGGTAGTGGTAGTCATTTTTTTTTTAATTCTCTTCTTTTCCCCAGCTTTTTGTTCATTTGTTTTTTGTCACCTAACGAAAAATTGAAAGTTCTCATAGTATTTCTGGAACATTCAATTTTTTTGATTTTGAAACACAAAATATTATTAGAAAAATTGAAGAAAAGTATAATCAAGCTTGAGAATTATGTTATGTTTAACAATGTTTGCTCACACACACACACACACATATATATATATATATATATATATATATATATATATATATATATATATATATATATATATATATATATATATATATATCGTCTCAGAAACGATCGTACACAAAATTGTTGTTTATGTTGAATTCTTGGAACGTACATAAAGGAATATGTCATAAATTTATTTACCTTGTATCTAAAATGTATATATATATATATATATATATATATACATACATACAGGATGGCCCAAAAGTAGGTTTACAGTTATCATTTAATATTTGAAGTTTTTTAACTAGCTTATTCGAAAAACTTTAAATAAGTTAAATATTTAGTTTAATAACTGTAAACCTACTTTTGGGCCACCCTGTATTATTTGTCGTTCCCCCCTCCCCAATCTAGGCTGGGCACTGTAGTGAGTAGTATTAACACAGCCGTCTTCATAGATTTAATGCATGTCCCTTCATTAGTTGAACACTGTTGACGACAGCTGTCAATAATAGGTGTAAACTCTCACTGATTTATCAGGTTGTTCATTGTGGCCGAGTGGGTTAAGGCGTTGGAATTTGAGTCAAAACATTATTCGTATTCTGGGGTTTCGAATCCTGCGACCGGTATGAATAATTATCTCTACACTGACGACTCCGTGCGATTAATGTGCGCCGGGTTCGAATCCAGTTCGTTCCACAGAAACACTTTCATCAAAACCCACACTTGACTTTGTGGAGAGGAGGTAAATAAAATATATGCAGTTTTGTAATGACCTGAAAAAATAGTAATCATTACTATTACCGACATAAATTATTTATTATTTAGTGAGCTATTTGCGTTAAAAAAAAATTTTTTTTATCTAGGTCATAAGACTTTAAAGTTCCGTAAATATCGGATCTGAAGAAAGTAGCCATTCTTGTTTACATTACTGACTGACTAGACAAAGATGACTACTTTGCTCAGAACCGATATTTACGGAACTTAGATTAAATTTTAATTTTTTCTAACGACAAATATCGGTCACAAATGAGTTGGTAAAGTAAAATAACTTGTTTTTGACTTATTTCTCGACTGTATTTCCTTTAAAATAATTGGTACTTGTACAGATTAGTGTACATATGAAAAACGCTGAAAATCGCAGTTCCAATTAAATTAACCGGAAAACTTTTTGAAATGTTGATGTATCAAACAAAAATAAGTGGTCAAAATAGAGCGATGGGGCCCTCGATCAACCGCCCGAGAAACCACCGGAAGTGACGACAGGAAGCGCACTATTTAAAATTTATGTAAAATGAAGATAGAAGAATTGTAGGAACGCTTATCTACTACTGCGAATTTATTTATTTTTCTTAAGAAATTAAAATTAATGAAAGAATCCAGACTGTGTTTGTGGGTCTACCATGAAATGGATTGGTAGTGAAGAAATTAGTAATACTCATGTATCTTTGGGCAAAGAAATACCCCGAAAAACTAATATTGGACAATTACGACTATTCACGCAAAACAGTCGTGGACCGGTTCCGTTTTGTTCCGCGATGTCTGCGTGTCTTAAATTGAAGGCAAAGCGTGTTAGCAGCAAATCGGAGGAGTAGAAAAAAAATCGTCGAAATCATCATTGTTAAACGCAAGAATACGGAAGAATACGGGAACACGAAGACGTTTTCAACGCTTTAGTAAATAAAATTAACCATTTGTATCCTGTATAAATTTACGTGTTTGTTTTTGTTTTTTATTACGCGTTTGTTTTTTATTCTACATTTTCATTAAATAGCGTTTTCAGTTTTGCGAAATTTAGATTTATTTTGTTTTTTTTATATTTTAAATTGTGCGCTTCCTGTCTACATTGGCATATGCGCACATGTGATTTCTCGGGCGGTTTTGCGCATGCGCACAGGTGGTTTCTCGGGCTGTTGATCGGAGGCCCCATCGCTCTATTTTTACCAAATAAGTTTGTACACCAAAAATTAGCAAAAACTATCGAGTAGAATTGTAATAAAAAATAAAAACCAGTTATATCGTTTAATCGGGTTCGGCCATTGATTCGAGCGAAAAACACGAAATTCAGGGGGAGATAACTCAGTCTGTCATATTAACAAGTAATAAATCAATGGCATACACGAAAATACGACGAAACTGATTTTTATTTTTGGGTATCTTTTACAATAATCCGCAGAGTGAAAACGCTCAAAAAACAAATATACAACAAATATAAGTAACTGTAGCCGATAAAAGTTATTTTCCAACTTATCTGTGACATTTGTTTGTATTTTTAAGCCGTTTCAACTGCTATTTATTAGAAATCAGTATTTTTGTCACACGAACACGTGGGGGGGGGGGTCTTAAGCGAGTCAGAAAAATAGGCTCGTCGGCGCCATTTTGTTTTAGTAAAAATCCGTGCCCCAAAAAAAACAAGAATTTTTTTTTTTTTACATCTAATAAAAACCCATTTATACTACGTAAAAATACAAACAAATTTCATAGGTAAGTAGGAAAATATATATTCTCGACGTAGGTCGCATTCACTTGTTGTATATTTATTTTTTTTTACCCCGTTCTCGTTCGTTTTTTGGACCCCGTCCGCGACTCTGCGGATTATCGTAAAAGATGCCCTTATTTTTAATTAAAATTCTAAGTATATAATACTTTTTTTGTTGTTTTTTTGTAGTATTGATAATTTAATACGGACGCTTCTCTGTACAAGCACCAAATAATTCATGTCGGTAATAGTGATGATTACCGAAAACAATCCCTAAACAATTCATATTTACTTCTTACAAAAAAATACCAAAAAAAAAAAAACAATAAAAAAATAAAAAAAATTTTTTTAAAAACAAAAAAAAGAACAAAAAAAACAATTAAAAAAAATTAAAAAAACAAAAACAAAAAACAATAAAAAAAAAAATAAAAAAATAAAAAAAACAAAAACAAAAAAAAAACATCCATTATGTGCATAATGCCTCCTCTATCCCCTAATGAAAGTGTTACTGTCAAGATATATACGAAGAATAATACATATACGAAAAGTCTGCCTACTGACGCCACCTAGATTCTGTTTACCTCCGAACATCTTCATCATCGTGATTCATGTTAGGAATATTTGTGCCGGCAAGGCGACAACCTTGGGAGGGGGGTGAGGTATGTGGGCCGACTGGTTTTCATCTTACTTTTCATTCATCGCTACCTCAACTCGTTCTTCTCTCACAGCATCCCTCCCTATCCCCCCTCCTCATCCCGGCCGATTCCTGTCAGCCGTTCCCTTCAAAAAGGGGGCACTGCCAAAAAACCGGCTTCCTTCCTCTCCTTTCAATGTCAGCACCTTTGCTTTGTTGAGAGACAGCTCTCTTTCGTAGAAATGAGAGCAGCAGGCAAGCACCCATTTTCCTAGAAAACCTATCGCACACCTTTTGGCTAAGATCAAAGTGTAGTATCTGTTCCGATGGATACTGCACCCCATACTGGTATTGTCTTGGCCTTCAGGGCTTGATTTACGCCGGTCTATGGGTTTGTCCTATGCAGTTCTGGGAGGTCCACCTTCCCAGGCTTTGCCTCCCCTCTTTGGGGAGGAGTAAGTTTATTGCTTACTGTCTGAGGCGCCCCTACCGGGGAATGCCGACGGGGCTGCCCAGGCAATTTTTAATGGCCAGAGTGCTCACTTTCTCGGGCGCTGGCTTTTCAAACCCCACTTTCCCGACCCGACCTTGGGTCACATCTTACTTGTGGGAGTAAGATAAAACTGGCTTTGTGCCTAACCTCCTGGAGGGGAGGTAAATAAAACCCCTTCTCTTTTGTTTGATAGATAGTTATTCTTTTTTAAATAAATATTTATTATCTACAGAGATATGTTTCATGATCACGGACAATCGTCAGCGTGGTGGTAGAGAACCCGCCTGGACTTGTTCACCATCTCAATACAATGGCGCGTTGGTTTGAAGGAGCTGTCCACAACTGTACCAAGATCCTTCATACAATGTTTTGAAAGAAAAATTGACCAGAGGCCTCAACTATCGGGGTGAGAGTCCTGTACGCGCTCCGACTACAATATAACTTTCGTATTGGGTTTCAAACCGTGTGACTGGCAGGGATTGTCTCCTCCCATACTGATGATTGCAAGTTTGGCAGGAAACACATGTGTATATGGGTTAATTTGAAAATATTATTTATAAATAATTATTCAAAGCTCTCGCTAGATTTAGCACTGTAAGTAAATTAACAACAATCCGTTATTTATAGCTTAATGCAATACTCTAGGCCCCGCCTATTGAGTTCTCTTGACGACTTGCTAGATGGCCACCGAATTTGCCATTTAGACGTTAATTCACTCTTTTTTTATTTCTACGGCAATGCATGCTCGACACATCGGTACACGCTCCAACTACTTAGTTAAATATAACTTCCGTATGCGGGTTCGAACCGTGTGACCGGCAGGGATTATCTCCTCCCATACTGATGATTGCAGGTTTGCCACGAAACATATATGGTTAATTTGAAAGTATATAATTATTTATATATATATATATATATATATATATATATATATAAGGAATAATAGAAACAATGTTTCAGACAAAATGCAAAATAAAAATGGAATTGAGGATAAGCAAATCAACAAAAATATAAACTCAAACACATATAAAAGCTCTACCAAGATATTTCAGTTGCTAGAAAACAACCATCGTCGGTTGGAAGTAAGAACTTTAATGAACAGAAATTCAAATTGTACAAGACGAGTCCGAAAAAAAAAAAAATACAAGTCAAGAACAGTAGAAAACTGTCAAAAACAGGCAAAGATGTAGGAGGTTTAAATACAAGGGAGGAAGGGAGGAAGGAAGGAAGCGTCTTGTACAATTTGAATTTCTGTTCATTAAAGTTCTTACTTCCAACCGAGGATGATTGTTTTCTAGCAACTGAAATATCTTGGTAGAGCTTTTTTTATGTATTAGAGTTTATATTTTTTGTTAGTTTGTTGATTCGCTTATCCTCAAATCCATTTTCATTTGCATATATATATATATATATATATATATATATATATATATATATATATATATATATATATATAATATATATATATATATATATATATATATTAATTAATTAATTAAGTTCAAATATTAACTAAATGAACAAAACCATTATTTTTCAAAAGTGCTCAATATATACTTTCTTGTTATTGTGTATAGGCGGATATCATTTTAATTCACCAGTTACTTCCCTGAAGAGGAGTCAGCAGGTTCTGAAACGATTGTTCGGATACTCCAACTATGTTTATTTTAATATATATATATATATATATATATATATATATATATATATATATATATATATATATATAAAATATGAAACTAAAAGTATACTTTTAGTAGATAGAACCTATAGTGAAATGGTTTAAGCTCAATATACGAGATAGAGCAATTATAAAAATAAATGAAAGAAGAGGGATAAACATGTACGAATGACAAATCTATTTCAACTTCGATTGTTCAATGCAAGGTGTACTCGGTAAAAACATGTTTATTATTCTTTCCTTAAGTCAAGGCTTTTCAAAGATTAAAATCTTATTATCGGAGGAATTACATAGATGGATAAGTTGGCAGTGGAAAAGCCAAAATTCAAAATTTGAAAAAATATCAATGCTGCCTTCACGAAACCCCTTCTTTTCCATCCGTAAATCTCCTTTCACTGGACACCTTATCAACGGACATTTACCAACTGGACAGACCCCATATTTTTTTTACACGCACATTCTCACTCTCCAGTACTTAATATTTTTTCAAACTTTTAATTTTGGCTTTTCCACTGCCAACTTATCTATGTAATTCCTCTGATGATAAGATTTTAATCTTTGAAAAGCCTTGGCTTAAGGAAAGAATAATAAACATATTTTTACTTTCTGTCTCTTTCTCCCCTCACTTTCCTTTTATCTCACTTTTTTTTTTGTCTCTCTTTGCCTTCATTTTCTTTCTATCTATCTTTTTTCTTCCCCTAAATCTTTTTCCCTCTCTTGTCCCTTTCTATCCCTCCCCCCCCTCTCTCTCTCTCTTCCTCTATATTTCCCTATCTCTCTCTGTCTATCTATATTCCTTTTTCTCTCTATCTACCAATTTCTTCCTTCTCTTTCTCTTTCTTTCCCACTCTCTCTCTATCTCTTTCCATATTCCCCTCCTCTCTCTTTCTCTCCCTCACTTTTATACTTCTCTACCATTTTTTTCTTCCCTCTACCTTTCTTCCTCTCTTTCCTTCTGCCTTTCTTACTCTTTATATTTTTCTCTTTCTCTCCCCCCCCCTCTATTCATCTTCCTTTATCTCTCTTTGTCTCTCTCTATTTTCCTCCCCTCTATCTCTTTCCCTCTCTTCTCCCCCAATCTCTGGTCAAGCTTAGGTATTGGTTCTGTGCACTCCAAGAAGGTCCACCTTCCCAGGCTTTACCTTCTCTCTTTAAAAAGGGGTTAGTTTATTGCTAATCGCCTGAGGCGCCCATATCGGGGGAATGCCGACGGGGTTGCTCAGGCATTTTTGTAGACCAGAGTGCTCTGCCTCTTGGGCGCTGGTTTTTCAACACCCACTTTCCGACCTTGTGTCACATCTTCCCCGCGCTGGGAGGTAGATAAATACTATCTCTTTCTTTCTTTCTCTGCATATTTTTCTCCCTCTCTCTCTATTTTTCTCCCTCTCTCTCTATTTTTCTCCCTCTCTCTTTCTTTCTCTCTATCTACCACTTTCTCCTTTCTCTATATTTTTTCCTTCCCTCTATCCATTCTCCCTCTTTCTCCCTCTCTCCATTTTTTTTTATTTATCTTTCTCTCTTTCTTTCTATATTTTTCTCTTTCTCTTCCCCCTTCTTTCTCTCTATATCTCTCCCTCTATCTATATCCACACACTCTCTCTCTCTCTCTTTCACTTTTCTTTCCTTCTATCTTTTCCTCTTTTTCTCCCCTCCCCTCTCATTCGCTATCTTTCCTTTTCTTTCTTTGAATATTCAAAAAAAAAAGAAAAAAAAGAAGAAAAAAAAACTAAACATATATATTTTTTTACTTTACTTAAAGTCAATAGCGTTTTCTTTCTTTGCCTTCATTTTCTTCCTATCTTTTTTCTTCCCCTAAATCTCTTTCCCTTTCTATCTCTCTCCCCCTCCCTTTCTCTCTCTCCCTTCCTCTATATTTGCCACTATCTATTTCCTTCTCTTTTCTCGCTTTCCATCTCTCTCTCTCTCTCTCTCTCTCTCTCTCTCTCTCTCTCTCTCTCTCTCACTTTTCTTTCCTTCTATCTTTTCCTCTTTTTCTGCCCCCCCCCTCTCTCTCATTCGCTATCTTTCCTTTTCTCTCTTTGAATATTCAAAAAAAAAAAAAAAAAAAAAAATGCTGGAACTTCAAGCAAACCAACTCCTACTTTTAAGTGGCGGTCCTCGAGTCGATGACTAACAAGTCGAACACTTGGCTCTGACAAACAAAATAGAAATAACACAAACCTCTTCTTAATTTACGTCGTCTTGAGTGGCACAAACTCTTTTCAAAGTTAACGAGCTGCTTTTCTTAATGAACGAGTCAGAGTCACGAGAATCAAATGGAAAGAATCTAAAACACTAGCAGGGCAACTCGGCGTTGCCCGGGATCCTAATTTACAGAAAAAAATTTTTTTAAAAATAAAACCAAACAATCTGCTTGATCTGTATTATTTGAATTATTCGTGAGGTGATGATGTCTCGATAAAAGCACTGGTCCCCATCACCTCACTGAGTTTACGTCCGGAAGGGCATCCGGTCTATAAAAATCTGCCTTAACTAAAGAAAATGTTCCATTTCATTAAAAGTTCTCCTTGGTCTAAAGTGATAAAAATTTGGAGATTTTTTTGGGATTAACACCGATTCGCAATTTCCGATTTCGGATATGGCGGCCATGATGTGGTGTATCGTTGGTCATCCTTGGTCTAAAGTGATAAAAATTTCTCTCCACCTCTTAACTAGAATCATCTCAGTCACCACAATACCACATTTACACAAAGGGCCATTCTACTTAAGATAACCCAAAAATTTATTGGAAATTTTCTTTTTTTTTTCATCAATATCTTAAGCAAAATGCCGCAGAGAAAAAAAGTTCCACATTTTTATGACGTCAACAATTTCGAACATTATGAAATACAAATTATTTTTTTTTTATCTTTATTTTTATTATTAAAAGTTTTCTCCGCTAGCCGCAGAATACGCACTAACATGGCTGAGTGCCGTTCAAACCTTACGATCTTGGGTCAAGGTGTTCGCTTGGTTTATGTTCATGTTCGTCCCTTCACAAACGTTGTCTATCCATCTTTCCCTTTGTCTACCTTTCGATTGGCTTCCTTTTATCATACATACAATGCATATTTTGCATAGCCCTACACCGGAACGGCAAGTCAAAAACATCTTTAAGTGAGTTTTTCCATGTTTTTAACTTGCCGTTTTTCTCATCTTTTTTGCTCACCTTTCTTCCTATTTATTTTGGAACAGTGTGCGTGTTTTTTTAGCATTAAATGATTGTCTCTGAAGAGCAGCCTGGTAAACCAAAGACTATATTTTTCTTACTGGGTTGTGAAACGTGCGTAAGACGGAATGGAAAAAATATAGGCATTTGCCGAAATGAAGAAATAAAATTAAAAAAAAAAAATATGATTGTGGATTGTTTTTTTTTGTTATTGGAATGCAACCAAACAGGTGTGTGTATATATATATATATATATATATATATATATAGTCTAAAGAAGCTTTGAGTTATTTTAAACAAAAAGAAAAAAGAAAAAAACGTAAATGCAATTTAAATTCCCATATATATATATATATATATATATATATATATATGAAATATGAAAACAGAAAACCAAAACTATTATTTATGTATTCATCAACGTTTCATCTTTATTTCCAGACTTCCTCAGGATCATTGGTTTGAAGAAATAAAACACAAGTACAAATATTTGAAAAGGTTTGGTCTGTTTGTGACGTACAGTAGCAGTAAGAGTAATTTGGCCATATATCTTCGGCGCTTCTTTACTTTCACAACGACATGAAAATACACCTTTTTAAATTATGACTTTTGGTATATTCTTTGCTAACTTATCTATTTATATATATTTTTTAAATATTGTATATATATATATATATATATATATATATTTATTATATAAAATTTAAAAAAATTTGTTTCAAACTTTACAATGGAGAGAAAAGATTTGTTTCATATTCAAGACCAAAGTTATGATTAATGGTTGTAGTTGTTGAAAGCCTTCATAAGGAGGAAGATTCCCTTGTTCAGTTTGTGGAAAGGGAGCCGGGTTCAATTCAATCTTTTGTGGTACTTGTAAGCATTCGGAACACAAGAAGTGCAATGGAATTAATGGTAGGTTGAGAGAGGATAACCAGTTATGTGTGCAAGAAGTGTAAGACAATGGAGATGGATGAGAACTCAGATGTGGAGAAAGAATATTTGGATGGCGGGACTATTGAAATGGTCCATAAGTTTTGTTACCTTGGTGATACAATTGGAGCACAGGGAGGAGCTGGTGCTGATGTGATAAGCAGAGTTAGGATTGGATGGAATAAGTTATATATACTAGCAAAAACACCCGCTGTTGCCCGGGAATAAAGTATATCTGGATGACGAAGCTATTTAGGTTGTTGAGAAGTTACTTTGATGATACAATTGGAGCACAGGGTGGAGCAGGTATTAGTGCAATTGCAAGAGTTAGAAGTGGATGGAGTTAATTCAGGAAATTCACTAGCAGAGTGTTACCACTGCTGACCATTGACTGTATATATATAAGTCAGTTTATATTATATTCCAATAACCATGGTTTTATTTTATTATTTTTATTTTTTCACATTTCCAAAAAATCTAAAATTTCTGTGAGATATATTGTTAACGGTCCGTTTCATTTGTCTTGTGCCAAACAACATTTTTATGTCAATATTTTACTCTTTGTGAATTTTTTCTAATTCTATATATATATATATATATATATATATATTTAACATATTTCACCCCAAACAAGGCAGGTCACCACTGTAGACGTAAGGGGTTACTCAGAATTAGGGTGTAGGTTTTGGGTGTCATCCTAAGTTGGGAGCTGTGCAGCGAGATGTCTGTTTACATTAGTTTTAAACCTCTGCATATCGGTACAGCAAGATATCTATCTATTTATTAAATAATATTTTTTTTTAAATTTCGTTTAAACTTTTCAATGGAGACAAAAATTGTGTTTCATATTCAGGTGATGATCGGTGGTTGTAGTTTTTGAAAGTTTTCATAAGGAGGAAGATTCTCTTGCTCAGTTTGTGGAAAGGGAGTCAATTTTTTGTGATACTTGTTTTCAAGTGGCTTTTGGTCTTGATAAGTGGTGACTCATTAGTAAAAAATCCTCTCATAATATTCTTCTTCATTCAACTGACAAATCCACCCATCTCATTAACCCTTATCCTTGAGTGGCTTCTAGCCTTGATAAGTTGTGACTCATTAGTAAAAAAAATCCTCTCATGATATTCTTCATCATTCAACTGACAAATCCATCCATCTCATTAACCCTTATCCTTGAGTGGCTTCTAGCCTTGATAAGTTGTGACTCATTAGTATAAAAAATCCTCTCATGATATTCTTCATCATTCAACTGACAAATCCATCCATCTCATTAACCCTTATCCTTGAGTGGCTTCTAGCCTTGATAAGTTGTGACTCATTAGTATAAAAATTCCTCTCATGATATTCTTCATCATTCAACTGACAAATCCATCCATCTCATTAACCCTTATCCTTGAGTGGCTTCTAGCCTTGATAAGTTGTGACTCATTAGTAAAAAAAATCCTCTCATAATATTCTTCATCATTCAACTGACAAATCCATCCATCTCATTAACCCTTATCCTTGAGTGGCTTCTAGCCTTGATAAGTTGTGACTCATTAGTAAAAAAAAACCTCTCATGATATTCTTCATCATTCAACTGACAAATCCATCCATCTCATTAACCCTTATCCTTGAGTGGCTTCTAGCCTTGATAAGTGGTGACTCATTAGTATAAAAAATCCTCTCATAATATTCTTCATCATTCAACTGACAAATCCATCCATCTCATTAACCCTTATCCTTGAGTGGCTTCTAGCCTTGATAAGTTGTGACTCATTAGTATAAAAATTCCTCTCATGATATTCTTCATCATTCAACTGACAAATCCATCCATCTCATTAACCCTTATCCTTGAGTGGCTTCTAGCCTTGATAAGTTGTGACTCATTAGTAAAAAAAATCCTCTCATAATATTCTTCATCATTCAACTGACAAATCCATCCATCTCATTAACCCTTATCCTTGAGTGGCTTCTAGCCTTGATAAGTTGTTACTCATTAGTAAAAAAAAACCTCTCATGATATTCTTCATCATTCAACTGACAAATCCATCCATCTCATTAACCCTTATCCTTGAGTGGCTTCTAGCCTTGATAAGTGGTGACTCATTAGTATAAAAAATCCTCTCATAATATTCTTCATCATTCAACTGACAAATCCATCCATCTCATTAACCCTTATCCTTGAGTGGCTTCTAGCCTTGATAAGTGGTGACTCATTAGTATAAAAAATCCTCTCATAATATTCTTTATCATTCAACTGACAAATCCATCCATCTCATTAACCCTTATCCTTGAGTGGCTTCTAGCCTTGATAAGTTGTGACTCATTAGTATAAAAATTCCTCTCATAATATTCTTCATCATTCAACTGACAAATCCATCCATCTCATTAACCCTTATCCTTGAGTGGCTTCTAGCCTTGATAAGTTGTGACTCATTAGTAAAAAAAATCCTCTCATAATATTCTTCATCATTCAACTGACAAATCCATCCATCTCATTAACCCTTATCCTTGAGTGGCTTCTAGCCTTGATAAGTGGTGACTCATTAGTAAAAAAAATCCTCTCATAATATTCTTCATCATTCAACTGACAAATCCATCCATCTCATTAACCCTTATCCTTGAGTGGCTTCTAGCTTTGATAAGTTGTGACTCATTAGTAAAAAAACAAAAAAAAAACAAATAAATAAATAAATGTGGTGACTGTTGAAGTGAAAGTGATGGACAAAATTTCCGGTACTTGTCCAGATTAGGACCCAAGCTGAAATCGACTTGGCATCGGTAGTTTCCAGGATGTTTACGTAGATAGCTGGAAAATCCCGAAGCATTTATCCAATCAGAATGCGAGAAAATAAGCAGACGACAATTTTTTTATTTTAAATGATTGAATCGCGAAATTCACTAATTGGAAATAAAAATTGATCAAAGCGATAATGAATTTTAACGAACCCTAACCCTAACACCGTTTTAACACTTGTTCAGTGAAAAAAAAAAACTTTTCATGCAAAAAAAAACAAAACATTTTATAACCCTAACACCGGTTTAACACTTGTTCAGTGAAAAAAAAACTTTTCATGCAAAAAAAAACAAAAATTTAATAACCTGAACACCGTTTTAACACTTGTTCAGTGATATTTTTCTTCCAAAAAAAAAAAAATTTTACGTATGAAAAAAACATTTTTTCCAGTTGTATACCTTGTTTTGGATTTTTTGGATGCAAGCAACCGACTTTATATTTGTCTTTTTACGGCCGTCTACGTAAACATACGGAAACTACTGACACCAAGTCGATTTTAGCTTGGGTCTTAACTTGGACAAGTACCAAATTTCCATTAGAGGTAAAGTTAGAGGTTATAGCTATGCATACAGGAAGATACGTCATGGGAGGAAGTACGTGGCGGAGAGTGGGTGTTCGGCGTAAATGTGAACAAAGTCATTTTCACGGCTTCCACCACCCCTACGGGTGTTGGAAGGGAAACTGTTATACATCTAGATGTACTTGCCGTCAAATGCTGTGAAAAGTAAATCGAAATTACAGAGTAAATAATGGAGATATTTGTTGTTCTTTTAATTGCTTCCATTATTCCAGGTACGTTTTCGATTCGCTGTCGAATCATCCTCAGGTGTCAAAAGCAAATGAACAAAAAATGCTTGAGAAAGAAGAGAATTTTAAAAGACGGCGGAGAAACGTGTAGAGAATGTTTTCCGCATTGTTCCAGGAAGTCGTTGGCGATTTTAAATTCAAGAATGCTGGATGACATCACAGAACAAAATCGCATTACGTTAAGCATTTTAAAATATTACCACTGGTTTCCTATGTGATGTTGTTAATTTTAGGTTGTTGTGTTTTTATGTAGATAGCTTCGAGTATTTTTAATTGTTTTTAATTGATTTCGGGATGTATCTTTTTAGAATTATTAACTAAGATTTGTCTTAAATCAGAGGGAGGGCAGTTATGTTTTTGTAGATGTTGGTAAATTAAGATAGAGTTTACAAGATGCATGGTGAGGCGGCGGGATAGGGTAGTGCTTGTAAAACCAATGTAGCTATTAGCTTTATTATTATTATGGGAGTTACATTCTCCCAAAGGGCATTTAAACTTATAAATAACATTGGTTCTTTCTAGTGGTTTTTGAGTTGGGGAGAAGTTTTTTTACTACAAGATTTTGGGTTTCAAATTTCTTATAGTAAATAATGAGTCTAATGTTATTGTTACTGCCAATTGCTTCCATTATTCCAGGCACAGAGAAAAAAGAAGAAGAGCTCAAAATCTCTACGATTGCTACTGAGAGACAACACTACACAATGAGCCAACGTTCAACTGTTCACTGTTCAAACTGTTCACTGTTCAAACTGTTCACTGTTCAAACTGTTCAAACTGTTCACTGTTCAAACTGTTCACTGTTCAAACTGTTCAAACTGTTCACTGTTCAAACTGTTCACTGTTCAAACTGTTCAAACTGTTCACTGTTCACTGTTCAAACTGTTCAAACTGTTCACTGTTCAAACTGTTAACTGTTCAAACTGTTCAAACTGTTCACTGTTCAAACTGTTCACTGTTCAAACTGTTCAAACTGTTCACTGTTCAAACTGTTCACTGTTCAAACTGTTCAAACTGTTCACTGTTCAAACTGTTCACTGTTCAAACTGTTCAAACTGTTCACTGTTCACTGTTCAAACTGTTCAAACTGTTCACTGTTCAAACTGTTAACTGTTCAAACTGTTCAAACTGTTCACTGTTCAAACTGTTCACTGTTCAAACTGTTCAAACTGTTCACTGTTCAAACTGTTCACTGTTCAAACTGTTCACTGTTCAAACTGTTCAAACTGTTCACTGTTCAAACTGTTCAAACTGTTCAAACTGTTCACTGTTCAAACTGTTCACTGTTCAACTGCCGGCTAGTTAAAAATAGACAGCGGATGACCACCCCATCCCCATCCACACACACACACTCCTGACAAGAAGCATCTTGGTAAAAAGAAGGACCTGTATTTCGCCTTTGTGGATTTGGATAAAGCTTTTGACAGAGTGCCAAGAGAGGTTGTCTGGTTGGGTTTGCATAAATTAGGGGCAAACGAGTGGTTGGTGAAGATTGTTCAAGAAATGTACAGAAATGCTTCAAAGTCGTGTTAGAGTTAACAGCACTATTAGTGACAGCTTTACTGTTAAAGTGAGAGTACTTCAGGGTTGATTGCTTTAGTTTGTGTCTTAGAAGCATTGTGTTGGGATTTTCGTACAGGTGGTCCAGAAAAGATGCTGTATGCTAATGATTTAGTGCTTGCCTGTGAAACAATAGAAGACCTACTTGTTAAGTTAAAGACATGGAGGAAAGCGATGTAAAGTAAAGGCTGACACAAAGAAGGTTGGCTCCCTCTACCGTGCTAGTAAACTCCTCACACCTGACATTATCCTGTATCTCTACAAAGCCACCATCCGCTCATGCATGGAGTATTGTTGCCACATCTGGGCTGGTGCATCATCCGCTAGTCTCTCCCTCCTTGACAAGGTCCAAAAAAGAGTAGCCAACCTAATAGGTCCCTCACTGTCAACCAAGCTCCAGTCCCTGTCCCATCGCCGCAATGTAGCATCCTTGTGCTTGTTTTACAAATACTTCAATGGATTGTGCTCCGATGAATTGGCTACTCTGGTGCCCCCTCGACGTAAATTCACTAGACCAACTCGACAATAAACTAAATCCATTCCATTCACTGTGGAGGTCTCCAGATGCCGGAGAGCTTTCTACTCAAATAGCTTCTTTCCTCGTGCTGCTGGCCTCTGGAACTCCCTCCCTGCCCCCTGTTTCCCCGACAGTACTGACATGCAGAAATTTAAAACTAATGTAAACAGACATTTCACTGCGCAGATCCCAATTTAGGTTGACCCCCCCCCCCCCCAACTTTCTCCCCTTTTCTTTTTTCTCAGTAGCCCCTTACGTCTACAGTGGCGGCCTGCCTTGTTTGGGGGTGAACTATGTATGTTAGAGTAAAAGCCTGAGATTTAATGTTACCAAGACCAAAGTGATGATCAATGGTTGTAGTGTCGGAAATCTCTCCCTAAAGAGGGAAGTTCCCCTACTCAGTTTGTGGAAAGGGGAGTCGAGTGCAACTCAATTATTGTGGTACTTGAAAGCATTGGGTTCGCAAGAAATGCAACGAATTACACGTAGGTTGGAGATGATAACCAGTTTTACGTGCAAGAAGATGGAGATGGATGAGAACTCAGATGTGGAGAATGTATATTTGGATAACGGGACTATCGAGATTGTTCAGAAGTTTTGTTACCTTTGTGATACCTTTGGAGCACAGGGAGAAGCTGGTGCTAGTGTGATTGCAAGAAGTTAGAAGTGGATGGAGTTAATTCAGGAAACTTCTGCCATTATTCACTAGCAGAGCGTTACCACTGTTGACCATTGACTTTCATATATATACAGGGTGGGCAAAAATAAGGGTCCTATTTTTAAAAATTCATAACTTTTTTATTTATTGATTTTTTTTGGATTTTTTTTTAGAATAAGTAAAGGACCCCTTCCGAAGCAAGCATGAGCCGTATTAGCCCTAAGGAACGTACCCTCATTTAGAAAACATTATTTTTGCTTAAAAAACTCAAAACAGTGTAAAAAACAATACTTTAGTTTTTGTAAGTTTTAAGAAGTGTTTTTCGGCTAAAATTTGTTTTGTTTATTTCAAAAAATCTCGGAAGGGTCAGTCTACACACACATAAAGTTTGGTGAGTTTAACTTTTATTTCGTGGAAGTTATTCAAATTCAAGTTATTCAAATTTAAAGATAGGACCCTTATTTTGGCCCACCCTGTATATATATATTTTGGTACAGAAAAATTAGTACAACATTGGTACCGTCGGTTTCAAGCACGGAAGGGCTTAGCCATCCGGCTCTCTTCAGCTTCTGTTGTCATCTGTTTCGGAAATGTGAAGTCACGTGTCACTCTCGTTTGGATGCGTTATTTGCTTAGAGTGTTGTGTATGTTTGTTTAAATTTAGTGTAAGGAAGGTTTAATAAAGTTTGAAAAAAAGGGGGAGGGTGAAAAGTAACAGTAAGTTCAGGGAACTTCTGTCATTACTAACCAGCAGAGCGTTACCACTGTCGACCAAGGAACCAGTCTATCGGGCATTTGTACACAGTGTGATGATGTGAATGCTGGCCAGTGAGGGTTGAGGACATGCTTTCAATTCTTCCTCTGTGTACATAAAACTAAACTCTTTTCTTCCCTTCTCTACAGCCCCTTTCTCACACAAGAGACGTTGCTAGTCTTTCTCTACTCAATCATAATTTTCATGATAGGTGCTTGACTGAGCTACAAGACCTGGTTCACCTCCTACAAATAAAATATTCACAGCAAAAACTCGTCTAGCTACAACCAATGCAAAAAAAAACTTTCCTTTCTTCATCTGTGTACAAAAAAATAAACGGAAATTCCATGAACAAAGTTTCTTTCCAAGAATTTCCATCTGTAGAACACAATGCTGCAGAGCTGCTTCCCAGCTGACTACATGGTTGTTTTCAGGTTTAATGTCAACAAATACTTGTTAAGCAGTCTGTGTGCAAGAAGTGTAAGTCGATGGAGACGGATGAGAACTCAGATGTGGAGAACGTATATTTGGATGGCGGGACTATTGAGATGGTCTATAAGTTTTGTTACCTTTGTGATACCTTTGGAGCACAGGGAGGAGCTGGTGCTGATGTGATAAGCAGAGTTAGAGGTTCATGGAGTAGGTTCAGGGAACTTCTGCCATTACTAACCAGCAGAGAGTTACTATTGAAGACTTTATTAGGCATGTGTACACAGAGTGATGATCTACTCGATTGGATTATTCTACCGCTCTCGAAATATCTGATTCCTTACGCAATTGTCTACCTATATCAGACTCCGATATGTTTTCAGATGGGGAGTACTGCTGCCCCAGTTGGGGAGGTGCCGCTTAGAGCACTCTTTCTTTTTCTGACAGAGTACAAAAGCGACGTCGAAATCTAGTGGGGGATTATCTCTTGTCTCCCCTTCTCTACAGCCCCTTTCTCACACAAGAGACGTTGCTAGTCTTTCTCTACTCTATCATAATTTTCTTGGCCTTTTGCCTAAGATCAAAGTGTAGTATCTGTTCCGATGGATACTGCACCACATAGACCGGTATTGTCTTGGCCTTCGGGGCTTGATTTACACCGGTCTATGGGTCGGTCCTGTGCAGTTCTTATAGGTCCACCCTCCCAGGCTTTGGCTCCCCTCTTTGGGGAGGAGTAAGTTTATTGCTTACTGCCTGAGGCGCCCCTACCAGGGAATGCCGACGGGGCTGCCCAGGCAATTTTTAATGGCCAGAGTGCTCACCTCTCGGGCGTTGGCTTTTCAAACCCCACTTTCTCGACCCGACCTTGGGTTACATCTTACTTGTGGGAGTAAGATAAAACTGGCCTTGTGCCTAACCTCCTGGAGAGGAGTAAATAAATACTCTATCATAATTTTCATGATAGGTGCTTGACTGGAGCACAGGGAGGAGCTGGTGCTATTGTGATTGCAAGAGTTAGGATTGGATGGAATAAGTTATATATACTAGCAAAAACACCCGCTGTTGCCCGGGAATAAAGAGGAACCGTATTATATTTTGCAGCCAATCCATAACACCATATATTTTTGTATTCTTATTTAGGTACTGTTTCGGAAAAAAAAAAAAAAAATTTACTGGCGTGACGTTTGTACAACGAATGCTACGAAATCGAAGGGAAAAATACGAAGCAAGCGTGACATATGTACTACAAATGTGAACGGAGAAAGAAGAAGCAAGCTACGCCATTCCGAATGTTAGCGAAGCACACTCCTCTCTTCATGTTTAGAATGGATTCTAAAACTCTGCCTGTAAATCTATGTTTACATTATCCGAAACAGTACCCTATTTTTAGAACAAGGTACTGTTGTTAATTCTTTTGAATTTAGTGTGGTCATCAGCGAAAAGGTTTGTATAAATAAAAATGCATACTAAATACAAACTTGTTATATTGAGCACTATTATAAAAAAATGGTTAAGTTTCACAAGATTAACTTCTATGAACAAAAAACTTACCAGGATTATATATATATATATATATATATATATGTAAGTAAATTTCGTGTGCAACAGAATGGTAGGATTAATTTTAGAGGAAGCATTATTAAAATCAATGAAACAGACGAGTGGGGAAAAAAAAAAAATTAAAAAAAGAAGGAAAATTGTTAAAATTACCTTAAGGCCTTGTCGTCTGACCCTCTGAGAGGAAACGTCAGAATGGTAAATTAAAAACTAAAAGTCGAATGAGAAATGAAGGGGAAAAAAAAAAAAAAAAAAGTAAATCTCTCAACGTTATGGTGGCTTTGAATCATTAAAGATCTCCAACTGATGTTTCAAAATCTTTTGTCTACACAGGCTAGGTCGATAGTTGTTAATGACTAACGCCTCAAGAATATTGAGATGGTAGTTCGACCTGGCACTGTGTAAAACAGAAAACCACCCATCGGAATACCTGTCAGAACAACTATTTGTACTAACGAGGTGATTACCGATGGCTGATTCCTATATATAATTATTTTTATTTATACAGACATGTATAAAAAAAAAAAGCTACACTGGCATGACAATGTTATCGATCAATAGTTATTAGAAATTAAGATCTCATCAGGTGGAAAAAAGTCTAATCTTTCTCTTAGATCTTCATATTAGACAAGATTTTTTTTTAATATGAAGATTTAAGTTAAAATTCCTACTTTTTTCCCCACCTGATGAGATCTTAGTTTCTAATATCTATTGACCGATAAACTCGACATGCCAGTGTAGTGGCTTTTTGTAAATGTCTTTATAAATAAAAATAATTATATAATTAGCTCTATTTACTACTGAGCACTATTTTATAAGCCCGGTTGAAATTCTTTGGATTTTTATCCTGTGGATGTCTACTCTACCTGGATTACTATATATATATATATATATATATATATATATATATATATATACATATATATATGTCAGTTATAAAAATATATTTATGGCAATTCAGCTAGTTTTGCCGGCAAAACTAACTATGCATTTTAGCCACAAGATTCCCCCCGGGATGAAACGCGGAAACCTCTATGTAGTTTAATTGTCATAAATATATTTTCATAGCTTACTATCTAGCTCTACTTACGTATCGAGCACTGTTGAAGTAAATACTGAAAATTGATACATAAAAAATTATATCGCCTTATAAAATTTTATGTGGATACATGAAATACTAATATGTATATATATATATATATATATATATATATATATATATATATATATATATATATATAAACACACAAACATATATGTTTATCTATGTAAAACATGTGTAAATTTTATTTTATTTAAAAATTGTTATTATGTTTATTTGGTCCCCCGATTTATAAAATCTGCTGACTTATGTTTTGAGGCATTTCCGTCCGTCCGTCCGGATTTTTCTCCGCAACCATCCATTGAATTTCTCTGAAATTTTGCATGAAGTTGTAACTTTTGTCAGGTTAGAAAGTGACATTCTCCAATTTTTGAAAAAAAATCTGGTTAGCCCCCCAGGGGGTCAAAAGCCCCCAAAATTGCAAAAAATTACCCTTTTCTCCCATAACGTTTGATCCATCCATTCAATTTTTCTGAAACTTGGCCAAAATGTAGAGGCAATTGTTCTGGATATAAAATGAGCATCCTTGACCTCAGAAAAATTCTGGTTCGCGCTCCCAGGGGGTACAATGGGGGTCAGAAAAGCCCCAAATTGCCCAAATTTATTGCATTTTACACTTGCCACATCGAGTCACATACAGAGGGGGACGACGCATGCGTGGCTTGTTATATATATATATATATATAATGATATTTATTTATTAAAACATTGTGCGTATATATATATATATATATATATATACACATACATATACATACATACATATATATATATATATATATATATATATATATATATACATACATATATATATATATATACATACATATATATATACATACATATATATACATACATACATATATATATACATATATACATACATATATATATACATATATACATACATATATATATACATACATACATATATATATACATACATATATATATACATACATATATATATATACATACATATATATATATACATACATACATATATATATACATACATACATATATATATATACATACATATATATATATACATACATATATATATACATACATACATATATATATACATACATACATATATATATACATACATACATATATATATATACATACATACATATATATACATATATACATATATATATATATATACATATATATATATACATATATGCATGTATTTAGGCAGCGTGTTTTCATTAAGGTAAATGTTATTGAATAACACACGTTTTTTGTCGTTTTATGAGATTTCTGTTTTCTTCAATTTTCTGAATGATCCATTTCGTATTTGAATCAAATTGGTTTAAAATCAAATAAATATAAGATCCGAATATCAAATGGATTTTTCAGAAAATCGAATAATAAATAAAAAAAGGTTCATAAAACAAAATAACTCTGTGCTATTTAATAACATTTGCCTTAACATACATACATATAGAGTTTGAATTACCTACTAGACACCATCCTCGAGTGTCTTCGGTCTCTCTGTACAAGGGTTTGTCAGGAAAACCTGACAATAGGATACTTTCCCTTACAAGTAAACCCTGACCAAATACTCAAAATAACATAGTATTCGAATTCCGGTTGTACACTGGCCCATAAGAGGAATGGTGCACCTTCTCCAAGTGATGTTTACTCAAGTAACAGCACTTAGCTGGATACTCCACCAGACTAGATGAATTCTGGATTCGAACCCAGCACACCCAGGTCCTCGTCCTTAACCACCTAGCCATCGTTCCCTCACAAGGAAGATATACTATAACATAGTTCAGGGGTCAATTGGGGGGATGAAAATTAATATTTTTAACTTCTTTAAACCAGGGTTTTTTTATCCCGCCTAATGAACTGGTATTGTCCGGGCCTTTGGGTCTGGATTTACGCCGGTCTATTGAGGGTTGTCTGGTCCTGTGCAGTTCTAGGATGTGCACCCTCCCAGGCTTTGCCTCCCCTCTTTGGGGAGGAGTAAGTTTATTGCTTACTGTCTGAGGCGCCTCTACCGGGGAATGCCGACGGGGCTGCCCAGGCAATTTTTAAATGGCCAGAGTGCTCACCTCTCGAGCACTGGCTTATCTAATCCCACTTTCCCGACCTTGTGTCACATCTTACCTTGTGGGAGGTAGATAAATAACTAGGATGTGTGTGCATTGTTTGAGAGTCTTTGCAGAGCAAATGGAATTGTATTGTATTGTTCTGATCATTCCGATTACTTTTCTCATCTTGAATGTTATTCTTACAACGTTTCGACCGATGCAACCTCCGCCTTTCTTCGGGTGATTCTTTTCGAACTTGTTTACTTTCTCACAATAAGTAATTCGTAGTTGCATTCTTAATATCGACCTTACTGACAATTAAAACTTCTACCTCCAGACGACTGTAACTTAGAACTTATTATTACTGAGAACTTATCTTCGTTACGTCACAAATACTTGCGAATAATTCTAGTAGACTCATGTATGTGTTAATTAATTAATATTAAATTAAGTTTATTGCTTACTGCCTGAGGCGCCCCTACCGGGGAATGCCGAGGCTATTTTTAAATGGCCAGAGTGCTCATCTCTCGAGTGCTGGCTTATCTAATCCCACTTTCCCGACCTTGTGTCACATCTTACCTTGTGGGAGGTAGATAAATAACACAAACTTAACGTTTGACAGGTAAAGGATAAGTTTAACGGAATATTCGAATATCTATGTATCTCATATCGAGATCAAGAAGTGGATCCTTGATTTCTGAGAACTTCGACTAAAGTAAAATGAAACAAATACATACACTGTATAAATACATGTATAGATACATGTATGTATACATATACAAATATATTTATACATGTATGTATACATATACAAATATATGTATACATGTATGTATACACATATATACACACTTATACACATAATACATATATATACATATATCATAATCATTATACATATAAGTGGCTAAGTGGTTACCGATGTAGACTCAGAAATATATACACTTTTATATACATACATACATATATATATATACATATTTATATACACTAGCTTATATACATACACACACATATATGCACACATTCATATATAGACACATAAATATATATACATGCATATATACACATTTATATACATACCCATATATACACACATATATATAGACACATAAATATATATACATGCATATATACACATTTATATACATACCCATATATACACACATATATATACATACACATAAATATATATGTATATACAGGCATACATACACATAAATATATATACATGCATGTATAAACACACGCATATATGCATACACATAAATATATATATATATATACACACATATATAAACATACACAAATATATATATATATACACATATATGCATACACATAAATATATATATATACACACACATATACATATACTAAATATATATACACACATATATGCATACACATAAATATATATACACACACAAATATATATACACACATAAATATATATACACACACATATATACATATACTAAATATATATACACACATATATGCATACACATAAATATATACACACATATATGCATACACATAAATATATACACACATATATACATACATAAATATATACACACATATATACATACATAAATACATACATAAATATATACACACATATATACATACATAAATATATACACACATATATACATAAATATATACACACACACACAAATATATATACACACACAAATATATATACACACACACACACGAATATATACACACACACACAAATATACACACACAAATATATACACACACACACACATATATATATATGTATATATATATATACACACACACACACATAAATATATACATACACATAAATCTACGCACACACATATATGCATACAATACAATACAATATTCGCAATGTCATCGCAAGATAGTTAAACTTTAAAAAAAAAAAAAAATTTTTTAAATGAGGTCTTCTTTCGCTGAGCGTTTAATTTTCCTTCTGCCTTAAACTCTGGAATGTGAACACTTTTCAGTGCGAAGATGCCGAAGACAAACTTCAGAATCCGAAATATTTCGATACGATAGCAAGAAACAAAACAAACAAAAAAAAACTTCTCCTTCAAGAAACAATAACAGCCAACTATAGTAATACTTGCCCTGTGCCCCGATCTGGGGGGCTTTTTTGACCCCTTTCAGCCATCAATCGTCTATAAATGGTAAATCCAGCCTCCTTTCGTGGCGTGCGTCTTTTTTTCCTTCTTTTTTTTTTTTTTTTTCAAATATTTATTTATTTATTTATTCCACACGATGTGTTTGTCGGCGGGTGCTGGCAAACATTCCTCATCTTAGCTGGCTGAGAGGATGGAGAGACACAGATAGATAGAGAGAGAGAGAGGGGGGGGCACCATACAGCATCAGAGGCAGATGAACAGTTTCACACAATAATGTGTTCAAAAAGATGCAGCAGTGGTAGTAGTAGTAGTAGTAGTAGTAGTAGTGATGAGGATGGTGGAGTCGGGGGGGGGGGGTGATAAAAGTAGGTTAAAACATATATCCACAATATAAACGTTGCGTCTGTCTGACTGTCCCTGTTTACCTGTCTCGCCACGAGGGCAGAGTTAGTATATTTACCTCACACCCACCGTGGAAAGATGTGACACAAGGTTGAAAAGTGGGGAGATTTAACCCTGGCCTTTTGGCTAAGATCAAAGTGTAGTATCTGTTCCGATGGATACTGCACGCCTGTCCTGTGCAGTTCTAGGAGGTCCACCCTCCCAGGCTTTGCCTCCCCTCTTTGGGGAGGAGTAAGTTTATTGCTTACTGTCTGAGGCGCCCCTACCGGGGAATGCCGACGGGGCTGCCCAGGCAATTTTTAAATGGCCAGAGTGCTCACCTCTCGAGCGCTGGCTTTTCAAACCCCACTTTCTCGACCCGATCTTGGGTCACATCTTACCTTGTGGGAGTAAGATAAAACTGGCCTTGTGCCTAACTCCTGGGGAGGAGTAAATAAAACCCAAAAGGAGGAGCACTCTGGCCTATAAAATATGCCTGAACAGCCCTGTCGACATTACCCGTTAAGGGCGCCTCTGGCGATTAGCAATAAACTAACCCCTTACCAAAGAAAGAAGGTAAAGCCTGGGAGGGTGGACTTTCCAGAATTGCACAAAACCATATCCCATCCCTACAGAAAAAAGGGCCACCTAACTAAAATGGCACAGAAGCTGTCGGACTGAATGCCGAGGACGTATCCCCGACATTGGCGTGAAAAACATCACCACAGGTAAGGGTAGGTTGATCCCCAGGGAAAGACACAAGATCGGTTTTTAATGTGGGAAAAATCCAGTCCCCCAAAAACGGCACTCTGGATCGGGGCAAGAATAAAAATTGCCTTAGTCTAGAAGGATTCCTCCTTCATTGAGCGAGGATAAAAAAGATGAAATGTAACTATTTAGTTACCTCCCCACGAGGGCAGAGTTATATACAAGGTCGTTTTTTTTAAATGCGGTTAGAATACAGCTCCCCAAAAAGAGCCACTCGATTGGGACAAAAATTTTAATTGCCTCAGTCTAGAAGGATTTCTCTTACACTGACCGAAGAGAGAAAAGATGAAGTGTCGTATCAGAACAAATACTACACTTTGCTCCTAGCCAAAAGGCCGAGGAGTGTCTGTCTGATTGTCGTCCTGTCTATCTACGGATGCAATTGAAAACAAAGCCCTAAGTCAAGATCAAACTTTTAAAAAAAAAAACTAATTGCATAGTAAAAATAAAAAGTAAATCTTTATGAATCAGCATATTGAGCGGCTTGATATTGTTGTTGACATTCAGTGGCGTGCAAGTTAGGAGGAGGGGCATCCAATCATATTCAAACTATCTCGATTTCTCATAATATTAATCAGTACTAGGACTTATACTTGACTCTTTGGGGCATACAATCAAGGAGTTGGATCCAGGCATCACCAGGTGTCTGCACGCCACTCTTGGCCTTGGTCCCCCCCCCCCCATTCTTTCTAGTAATTACAGGAGGGACCACGTAATGGTTGCCAACATCCTTACGTGAAAAAGTGATATTGTGGAATCGACTGGATTCGAACTTGGTACACTCAGCTCGCCAGCCCACATCATTATACACTTCACAACTGCCTTCTGTACTAATAAGTAGTGATATTACACATACAATTTTGGCCTTTCTTTTGGACAAGATCAAAGTGTAGCATCTGTTCCGATGGATACTGCCTTCCATAGACTGGTATCGTCTTAGCCTTCGGGGCTTGATTTACACCGATCTATGGGACGGTCCTGTACAGTTCTAGGAGGTCCACCCTCCCAGGCTTCGCCTCCCCTCTTTGGGGAGGAGTAAGTTTATTGCTTACTGCCTGAGGCGCCACTACCGAGGAATGCCGACGGGGCTGCCCAGGCAATTTTTAATGGCCAGAGTGCTCACCTTCTTGGGCGCTGGCTTTTCAAGCCCCACTTTCCCGACCCAACCTTAGGTCACATCTTACCTTGTGGGAGTAAGATAAAACTGGCCTTGTGCCTAACCTCCTGGGGAGTTAAATAAATAGTCTTTCTCTACTCTATCGTTATTTTCTGAGCCTCAATCTATGGTGCCCCCCCTCCCATGTAAAACATCCACAACAAAAACTCGTCTAGTTACAACCACTGTCCTTTTGGCTAAGATCAAAGTGTAGTATCTGTTCCGATGGATACTGCCCTCCATAGACTGGTATTGTCTTGGCCTTCGGGGCTTGATTTACGCCGGTCTATGGGTCTGTCCTGTGCAGTTCTAGGAGGTCCACCCTCCCAGGCTTCGCCTCCCCTATTTGGGGAGGAGTAAGTTTATTGCTTACTGCCTGAGGCGCCCCTACCGTGGAATGCTGACGGGGCTGCCCTAGCAATTTTTAAACACCACTTTCCCGACCCTAACTTGGGTCACATCTTACTTGTGGGAGTAAGATAAAAACTGGCCTTGTGCCTAACTCCTGGAGAGGAGTAAATCAATACAACCACTGTCAATAAATTCTCTTTCTGCCTCTGTGTACCGAGAACTAAGCAGAACTTCCGAGCGCAAAGTTTCTTTCCTAAAACTGACCGTCTGTGGAACACAGTACCACAGGACTGCTTCCTGGCTGACTACAACTTAGCCGTTTTCAAGTCCGATGTAAACAAATTCTTTTTGGGCCGTCCTTTTAAATAATCAATTTCTGACCAGTTACAACCATCGTTACTACCCCCCCCCCTCTAGATGGTTCACTGTCTGCCTGCCAAACTCAATAACCTTTATCCTCGAGTGGCCCATGGGCCTTGATAAGCGATGACTCGTTTGTAAAAGAAAGGAAAAAAAAGACAAGATTAAGTTTAAGGCTCACAAAATTTATACTAGAATTGTTCATATGGACATATGGCATAACGGTTAAAAGCGTTAGTTAATAAATACTAGGTGACAGTTTTCTGGGAATTGAAGATTCAATCCTTACTAAACGCCGTTATAACTAAGAATACCATAAAAATAATTAACCCTTCTACCCGGTCGTGGCTGATAGAACGAGAATAATCTACTCCCGTGGATTAAATAAAGTGCCCCCCCCCCCGCTCATCCCTAAACTGTTATATTATATCTTAGAGGACACCATCCATTCCCATATTCCACCCCAGATCTTTTTTTATTTTTGACATCCCACTTAGCCCCTACTTCCATCTAGAGACCGACCTGCTTGTTTTCGGAGCACCCGGAAAATAGCGTGCAGCCTAACATTTTGCAGAGTGTGTAGAGGACCTTACTAACCTACAGTTCTTCTTTCTTTTTTTTGAATATTTGTAAATGTTGTCCCACTCCCCATAACAAATTTTTTTTTCTAAATAAAATACTTTTAAAACAAATTGGGGATCATATAAGTAAGATCAAGCCACAGAGTGAATGTGGTATTTTGGTGAAAGTGTCTAGCGTAGGGTAAACCCATCAGTTTTTGACAAAATTGGATAACCATCGAACCCGCTCCCTCTCCTCCAAACAGATTCGGGCCTCATGGATGAACTTTATGATTATTGTTTTTGTTTTAAAAAAAAACCTTTTTGTGAATGTATATTTTTAGCTTAAATAAAATAACGTACAGGTTTCTAAGTTCAATAAGTTGTAGCAGACTGAAGTAGGGTCTATTTCTTCTCGTCTCCTGTGAGTAAATTGGTCATACGCTGACCAATCGGCTTGCAGGGCAT
Source organism: Sepiola atlantica (assembly GCA_963556195.1). Taxonomy (NCBI): domain Eukaryota; kingdom Metazoa; phylum Mollusca; class Cephalopoda; order Sepiida; family Sepiolidae; genus Sepiola; species Sepiola atlantica. The sequence continues at coordinate 11,511,649 of OY744554.1, read as the reverse complement.
ATTGATATAAACTGTCCCCCTCATGGACTATTTTCTACCACCTGGTCAGTTGAAGATTTCAGCAGAGAGAAATCGGCCAGCAACGAAGAAACATCTCTCTCCTGCCTTTCCCCTGCATCGTTCCAGCAGCAGCCATCTCCACTGGGAATATATTTGCTGACGACCCGGCAGCCTCTTTTCTTCACTGGGACACAGTTCCAACCCTCTGTTAAATAAATCCTTTTTTTGTTGCCTGTTACTCGGTTGTTGTTCGTTCAATTCATTTCGTGCGATAAATGTAAGGAAGGGGCCAACACCCCCTTTTCTATTACAAAGTTTCCCAGGTTACGAACTGAATCATCTCGTCGAACTCGGAACATGCATCGAATTTCAAACTGAACACGCAGGTAAATTGTTCTCATTTTGTCAACCATAACTGGGTAGAAGTGTTCATGGCCTAACAGTTAAAAACGTTAATTAACAATCAGTTCTAAGTGACAGTCTTCTGGAGGTCGAAGGTTCACTCTTTACTAAAGGCGATAATAACATAAATTAACATTAAGTAACATTTCTACGCGGCCATGGCTGACGGGATGAGAACAATGTACCCCCGTGGATTAAATAAAGGATTCTGTTCAAAATTCTGTACAGTTTACCAAGTTCGACGAGAAAATTCCAAAGTTTGAAAAGATGCGCCCGAAGAAAGTCGGAGGTGACACTGGCCGAAACGAGATGAGAATAGTAGTCCGAATAATACAAAATTTGGTGCTTCTTTAGAGACGTGGCCGGCGGAAATATGAAAAGAGGAGATAATTCAAACTTTGATTTCCCACAAAACGGATGCAAACGATTTGAACTTAAAAGATATAATTGCAAAATAATCGATTTTTTTGCAAGCACACAGATTTATTTCAGGTGCCGATACCTGCATCTGTGGCGCTGAGATGAGACTTACCCCATACGCAACTAGAAGCGATGGATTTGTGTGGCGATACCACAAATCCTTTTGGCCGGGATCAAAGTGTAGTATCTGTTCCGATGGATACTGCACCCTATAGACCGGTGTTGTCTTGGCCTTCGGGGCTTGATTTACGCCGATCTATGGGTCGGTCCTGTGCAGTTCTAGGACGTCCACCCTCCCAGGCTTCGCCTCCCCTCTTTGGGGAGGAGTAAGTTTATTGCTTACTGCCTGAGGCGCCCATACCGGGGAATGCCGACGGGGCTGCCCAGGCAATTTTTAATGGCCAGAGTGCTCACCTTCTCGGGCGCTGGCTTTTCAAGCCCCACTTTCCGACCCGACCTTGGGTCACATATTGCCTTGTGGGAGTAAGATAAAACTGGCCTTGTGCCTAACCTCCTGGAGAGGAGGTAAATAAAACCCAAATTTGACATGTAGGAAAAAGGTGTTCATTAGACGAAGAGGTAACACTAACATTTATTTATTTGTTTGTTTGTTTGTTTGTTTATTTATTTATTTATTTATTTATTTATTTGATGTTTCATTTATTTCAATAAATCTATTTAATTTTAACGTATCCTCAGAAGTTTTTTGGTGCTTCTGTAGTTTCACAAGGACATTAAAATATTTAAAGAAATGTATAAACTTACGTGTTAGCTGAAAATAAGATTGTAGAAAAAATACGCCAATTCATCGAATATTTATTAAATTAAAAGAAAAAAACAAGATTAAACACGATTTTATCTATCGTACGCCATTTTTTTTTCATTTTCTAGTGTTTTTTTTTTTTCATTTTCTAGTGTTTTTTTTTTCATTTTCTAGTGTTTTTTTTTTTTCATTTTCTAGTGTTTTTTTTTTCATTTTCTAGTGTTTTTTTTTTTTCATTTTCTAGTGTTTTTTTTTTCATTTTCTAGTGTTTTTTTTTCTTCATTTTCTAGTGTTCTTTTTTTTTCATTTTCTAATTTTTTTTTTCTTCATTTTCTAGTGTTTTTTTTTTTCATTTTCTAGTGTTTTTTTTTCATTTTCTAGTGTTTTTTTTTTCATTTTCTAGTGTTTTTTTTTTCCATGAAAACCAAAAAATATGAGTTATCTCCCATGATAAAATTTGGCGATTGATACATACAATATTTTTTTTTTAATTTTCAATTTAATAAATACTGGATGAATTTGTGTAATTTTTGGTGTACAGTCTTCTTTTTAGCTACCACGTAAGTACATAACAAAGTTTATACATTTCTTTAGCTATTTCTTTTTTTTTTTTTAGAGAAGCCTAACATGTCATTGTGAAACTACAGAAGCACCGTTTTATTTTTTAAATTTTAAATTCGATAACCCCCCGCCCCCCCCCCCCAAAAAAAGTTTGAACTATCGATGCTTATCCAGAATTACAGAGACATTAAAAAAAAAAAAAAAAAAAAAATTAGGAATATCTATTTGATGTACGTACCTATACCAAAAACCACGTAAATGAATAAAGTAGGGCACATGTTCGTCTTTAACCACTGTCCATTTTTCACAACTTTTTACTGACCATGTTTCTTTTCTTTTTTCGGTGTACACTTATCTATCAGGTTGCTAGAGAATTCCGGCGTTTTTGAAATTTTTTTTCAAATATTTTACATTTTAGGAGGGGGGATCAGTTTCCAATCTTAATTCAACGTAGACTGATCCCCCTCTTTTTGACCATCTCAATTTTTAAAAAAATCTTTTTCCGTGTACGATTACCTGTCATGTCAATAGAGAATTTCGGGGGTTTTGGAAAGAAATTTTAAAAGATTGTGATTTTAAGACGGGGGATCAGTTTTCAATGTAAATTCAACGTGGACTGATCCCCCTCTTTTTAACCATCTCAAATTTTAAAAATTATTCTTCTGCTTACAATTACCTATCATGTCGCGAGAGAATTCCGGCGTTTTTGGAAAGAAATTTCAAAAAAATGAGATTTTAAGACGTAAAAAGTTGTGAAAAACGAACTATGGTAAAAGACGAACAAGACTGATCCCCCGTCTTAAAATCTCAATTTTTAAAAATTTCTTTCCAAAAACGCCGGAATTCTCTCGTGACATGATAGGTAATTGTAAGCAGAAGAATAATTTTTAAAATTTGAGATGGTTAAAAAGAGGGGGATCAGTCCACGTTGAATTTACATTGAAAACTGATCCCCCGTCTTAAAATCACAATCTTTTAAAATTTCTTTCCAAAACCCCCGAAATTCTCTATTGACATGACAGGTAATCGTACACCGAAAAAGATTTTTTTTTTAATTGAGATGGTCAAAAAGAGGGGGATCAGTCTACGTTGAATTAACATTGGAAACTGATCCCCCCTCCTAAAATGTAAAATATTTGAAAAAAATTCCAAAAACGCCGGAATTCTCTAGCAGCCTGATAGATAAATGTACACCGAAAAAAGAAAAGAAAAATGGTCAATAAAAATTTGTGAAAAACGGACAGTGGTTAAAGACGAACATGTGCCTAAAGTAGTTTTTATTTTATAAAAGAAAATCAAATTTTATCGATAACCGAATAAAGGGGAAATATCGGCGCCATTTTATTCATATTCAAGGGGGATAATACAAACTTTTATGAAATAGAGAAATAAAGTCTTGAATTTTGGGTGTTATCGCCCTTAGCTACATTGAATATGACCAATAATGGCCCTTATATGTAATCATTACCCGTTTATCGATAAAATTGATTTTCTTTTATAAAATAAAAACTACTTGATTAATTACGTGTTTTTTTGGTATCGGATATATTGAATCAGTGACAAGTACGTACATCGAACAGCTATTCTTCAGTTTTTTGGGGTTTTTTTTGGATGTTTCCGTAATTCTGAATAAATACCGAATTATCGGTGCTTCTGCAGAGACGGGGGCCACTGTTTCGATCGATGGCGGCGGAAACTGCCGACTCCTCTTCGGTAGAAATCGTGATCGACGGAAATAAATTTGATTTGGGGGGAGATAACTAATATTGGGTTAATTACTTTTTCACGAAATGGACGTAAACCGATTAAACTTCCCCCATTTTTATCATTCAGTCAATAGCCTGTAAAAAACTTGTTTTTTTTTTCAAATCAAAGTTTTACTTATTACGTTTTTTTTTATTTCAATAAAAAGTTTGCTATTTATTTGATGTACATAATGTTTATCAAAGTTTTATTTAATTCGTTTTTTTGTTAAATTTAAAATGTTTATCAAAGTTTTATTTATTTATTTATTTGCTGTACATAATGTTTAATTTGTTTCAATAAATAAATGTTCATAATTTTAACTTATCCTCAATTGTCAATTCAACAGTTATCTTCCCAAAAATCAAATTTATTTCCGTCGCTCACGATTTCTCCGGAAGAGGAGTCGGCAGTTTCCGCCGCCATCGATCGAAACAGTGACCCCCGTCTCTGCAGAAGCACCGAATTATCTCCCCCTTTCATATTTGCGCCGCCCTCAGCCACGTCTCTAAAGAAGCATTCAAAATTTATACTATGTTTTAGGCGTCTCTATATTTGCCTGTTTATCTAACCCTTTAAAAAAAAAAATCTTTATTAAATCCACGGGGGTAGCATGCTCTCGTTCCATGCGTTCGAAATTTCGTCCAGATTCCCGAGTTCGACAGAAAGATTCCCGAGTTCGACACGGTACACCTGAAGAAGGTCGGAGATTACATCGGCCGAAACGTTGTGATAAAAACACCCAATATTGTTTTTTAAAATAATATTAAATGAGAAAACATTTTCGACTTGAAATCTACTTATTATTACCCATATAATCGGAAGAAAAATGTTTGAAATGTGTAAATATGCTGCAAAATAGCATAGAAATGCTACAAAATAGCATAGAAATGCTGCAAAATAGCATAGAAATGCTACAAAATGGCATAGAAATGCTGCAAAATAGCATAGAAATGCTACAAAATGGCATAGAAATGCTGCAAAATAGCATAGAAATGCTACAAAATAGCATAGAAATGCTGTAAAATAGCATAGAAATGTTACAAAATAGCATAGAAATGCTGCAAAATAGCATAGAAATGCTACAAAATAGCATAGAAATGCTGCAAAATAGCATAGAAATGTTACAAAATAGCATAGAAATGCTGCAAAATAGCATAGAAATGCTACAAAATAGCATAGAAATGCTGCAAAATGGCATAGAAATGCTACAAAATAGCATAGAAATGCTGCAAAATAGCATAGAAATGCTGCAAAATGGCATAGAAATGCTACAAAATAGCATAGAAATGCTGCAAAATGGCATAGAAATGCTACAAAATGGCATAGAAATGCTGCAAAATGGCATAGAAATGCTACAAAATGGCATAGAAATGCTGCAAAATAGCATAGAAATGCTGCAAAATAGCATAGAAATGCTGCAAAATAGCATAGAAATGCTACAAAATAGCATAGAAATGCTGCAAAATGGCATAGAAATGCTACAAAATAGCATAGAAATGCTGCAAAATAGCATAGAAATGCTACAAAATAGCATAGAAATGCTGCAAAATAGCATAGAAATGCTGCAAAATAGCATAGAAATGCTACAAAATGGCATAGAAATGCTGCAAAATGGCATAGAAATGCTGCAAAATGGCATAGAAATGCTACAAAATAGCATAGAAATGCTGCAAAATGGCATAGAAATGCTACAAAATAGCATAGAAATGCTGCAAAATAGCATAGAAATGCTGCAAAATAGCATAGAAATGCTGCAAAATAGCATAGAAATGCTGCAAAATGGCATAGAAATGCTGCAAAATGGCATAGAAATGCTGCAAAATAGCATAGAAATGCTGCAAAATAGCATAGAAATGCTACAAAATGGCATAGAAATGCTGCAAAATGGCATAGAAATGCTGCAAAATAGCATAGAAATGCTACAAAATAGCATAGAAATGCTGCAAAATGGCATAGAAATGCTGCAAAATGGCATAGAAATGCTGCAAAATAGCATAGAAATGCTGCAAAATGGCATAGAAATGCTGCAAAATAGCATAGAAATGCTACAAAATAGCATAGAAATGCTGCAAAATGGCATAGAAATGCTGCAAAATAGCATAGAAATGCTGCAAAATAGCATAGAAATGCTACAAAATAGCATAGAAATGCTGCAAAATGGCATAGAAATGCTGCAAAATAGCATAGAAATGCTACAAAATAGCATAGAAATGCTGCAAAATGGCATAGAAATGCTGCAAAATAGCATAGAAATGCTGCAAAATGGCATAGAAATGCTGCAAAATAGCATAGAAATGCTGCAAAATAGCATAGAAATGCTACAAAATAGCATAGAAATGCTGCAAAATAGCATAGAAATGCTGCAAAATAGCATAGAAATGCTGCAAAATAGCATAGTAATGCTACAAAATAGCATAGAAATGCTACAAAATAGCATAGAAATGCTGCAAAATAGCATAGAAATGCTACAAAATAGCATAGAAATGCTACAAAATGGCATAGAAATGCTGCAAAATAGCATAGAAATGCTACAAAATAGCATAGAAATGCTACAGAATAGCATAGATATGCTACAAAATAGCATAGAAATACTACAAAATAGCATAGAAATGCTACAAAATAGCATAGAAATGCTGCAAAATAGCATAGAAATGCTACAAAATAGCATAGAAATGCTGCAAAATAGCATAGAAATGCTACAAAATAGCATAGAAATGCTACAAAATAGCATAGAAATGCTGCCAAATAGCATAGAAATGCTACAAAATAGCATAGAAATGCTGCAAAACAAACGCGAACAGACCGGAAGTATGGGGCCTAACGAAAAACGGAATGGAAGTACGAAACGAAACCAGCACTTATTTTTATAATTCACTTTACGATGAAAAAAAAAAAGAAAAGGAAAGACATTTTAATTTTTGTATTTTGTGAAATCAAGAAACTTCTTAAATAACTTATTTTTATAATTCACTACAAGAGTTCGTTTCAGTACTCCATGCTTCACAATCCACGTTTTCGTATGCTTGATGCCGACATTGCCTGTTTTAGGCGAAAAATGTATTAAAACAGAGAATAATAAATAGATTTTTACTCGAAATGGTTCCTCATTTAATATTTAAAAAAATAAAAAACATAAAACATTTTCATCACCTATACATAATTTTTTTGATAAAGAAAGGAAGAAAGTGTTCCGACGTAATGGAGATTGAAAAAGGAAAACCCCAAAATATTATTTATGTATTCATCAACGTTTCGTCTTTATTATAAGACTTCCTCAGGATGATTGTCTTAAGAAAACATAACACAAGTACAGAATGTTTGGACTGGATAGGTGGCGGCCGTCGCTTAAGCAACATTCAAAATATGAAATACAAATAGATGGTGGTAGTGGCAAGCAGCGGTTGGAAAAATGGGAGAGGTATTACAATAAATGTGGAGGGGGTGAACGTTGGTCGCAGCTCGAATTAATTTAAACAAGCCGCGCGTGCGTGGTCGCCCTCTGTATGTGAGTCGAATTTTGACCCCCCCCCCTTTGAGCCCCTGGGGGCGCGAACCAGAATTGTTCTGAGGTTAAGGATGTTCATTTTATATCCAGAACAATTGCCTCTACATTTTGGCCAAGTTTCAGAAAAATTGAATGGATAGATCAAACGTTATGGGAGAAAAGGGTTATTTTTTGCCATTTTGGGGGCTTTTGACCCCCTGGGGGCGCGAACCAGATTTTTTCCAAGGTCAGCGATACTTATTTTCTATTACGAACAATTGCCTCCACATTTTGGCCAAGTTTCAGAGAAATTGAATGGATGGATGAAAAGTTATGGGGCAAAAAATGTCATTTTTTGCCATTTCGGGGCCTTTTGACGCCCTGGGGGGGGGGGCGGCTAACCAGATTTTTTTTCAAAAATCGGAGAATGTCACTTTCTAACCTGACCAAAGTTACAACTTCATGCAAAATTTCAGAGAAATTCAATGGATGGTTGCGGAGAAAAATCAGGACAGACGGACATGCCTCAAAACATAAGTCCCCCGATTTTATAAATCGGGGGGAGGGGGGGGACCAATTATGAAGGGGAAGGGGATACGACATATTCTGTTGAATCTTTTTTTTAATTTAGCCTTGAGATGAAAAAAAAACGGGGAGTTGAGATGTTAGGGTCGTGTGATGGGGGCAGGGAGAGAGAGAGAGAAACAAGCTCAGACGTGGGGAGGGTGTCCATATTTGATACCTACATATATATATATATATATATATATATGAGCATACAAACGTATATTCATTTAGACACACAGATATATATGCACATAGATAGTTATTTAATTCCTTTCCACCGCAGGAATATGTGACACAAGGTCAAAGGTGGAGGAAGAGTCAAGCGAGCGCCCCTAAAGGAGAAGCACTCTGGCCTATCAAAAATAGCCTGAGTAGTCCCGTCAGCATTTCCCGGCCAGGGTGCCTCCAGCAGCAAGTAATAAACTTACTCCTCCCTAAAGAGGGAAGGCAATGCCTGGGAGGGTGCACCTCTTAGGAAAACCCAGGACCGAATACCTCAGCCCGACAAATAAAAGTCCACCGAAATGGCCCAGTTCCTGTCGGACTGATTGTCGAGAACGGATCCTCGACTGGTATTACCCCATCCCGAAGTCCTCAATCAACCGAAGTTAATGAAAGACTGGACGGGCTGGGGTTGATCGTCAACATACACATACACAAAACTACCATGTAAGTTTATTTACCTCCTCGCCAGGAGGTTAGGCACAAGGCCAGTTTTATCTTACTCCCACATGGTAAGATGTGACCCAAGGTCGGGTCGGGAAAGTGGGGTTTGAAAAGCCAGCGCCCGAGAAGGTGAGCACTCTGGCCATTAAAAATTGCCTGGGCAGCCCCGTCGGCATTCCTCGGTAGGGGCGCCTCAGGCAGTAAGCAATAAACTTACTCCTCCCCAAAGAGGGGAGGAAAAGCCTGGGAGGGTGGACCTCCTAGAACTGCACAGGACCGACCCATAGACCGGCGTAAATCAAGCCCCGAAGGACAAGACAACACCGGTCTATAGGGTGCAGTATCCATCGGAACAGATACTACACTTTCTTCCTAGTCAAAAGGTCAAGTAAGATCGTATCCAATGTGTAGAATTTTCATTACAAAACTCCAAACTAGACCATTACCGGGGAAAAAAACTTTATAAAAACAATACTTAATAATGAAAAATAAAAAACTATAATTCTAACACTTTATGAACTTTACTATTCTAACACTTTATAAGAATACACTTTATAAACATACTCTTTATAAAAAATACGTTTTTATTTGATCAAGTGACTTTATGAAAAAAAAAACTTTATAAAAACAATACTTAATAAAAAATAAAAAAATATATAATTCTAACACTTTATAAAAATACACTTTATAAACATACTCTTTATAAAAATACGTTTTTATTTGATCAACTGAATTTATGTAAAAAAACTTTATAAAAACAGTACTTAATAAAATTTAAAAAAAAAACTATAATTCTAACACTTTATAAAAATACACTTTATAAACATACTCTTTATAAAAATACTTTTTATTTGATCAACTAAATTTGTGAAAAAAAACTTTATAAAAACAATACTTAAAAAAAAAATTTAAAAAACTATAATTCTAACACTTTATAAAAATACGTTTTTATTTGATCAACTAAATTTATGAAAAAAATACTTTATAAAAACAATACATAATAAAAAATTTAAAAACTATAATTCTAACACTTTATAAAAATACACTTTATAAACATACTCTTTATAAAAATACTTTTATTTGATCAACTAAATTTGTGAAAAAAAACTTTATAAAAACAATACTTAATAAAAAAATTTAAAAAACTATAATTCTAACACTTTATAAAAATACACTTTATAAAAATACGTTTTTATTTGATCAACTAAATTTATGAAAAAAAACTTTATAAAAACAATACTTCATAAAAATTTAAAAAACTATAATTCTAACACTTTATAAAAATACACTTTATAAAAATACGTTTTTATTTGATCAACTAAATTTATGAAAAAAATACTTTATAAAAACAATACATAATAAAAAATTTAAAAACTATAATTCTAACACTTTATAAAAATACACTTTATAAACATACTTTATAAAAATACGTTTTTATTTGATCAACTAAATTTGTGAAAAAAAAACTTTATAAAAACAATACTTAATAAAAAATTTAAAAAACTATAATTCTAACACTTTATAAAAATACACTTTATAAATATACGTTTTTATTTGATCAACTAAATTTATGAAAAAAAAAACTTTATTTTACTTAATAAATTTTTTAAAAAAACTATAATTCTAACACTTTATAAACATATACTTTATAAAAATACGTTTTTTTTGATCAACTAAATTTGTGAAAAAAAAACTTTATAAAAACAATACTTAATAAAAAATTTTAAAAACTATAATTCTAACACTTTATAAAAATACACTTTATAAACATACAAAAATACGTTTTTATTTGATCAACTAAATTTATGAAAAAAAAACTTTATAAAAACAGTACTTAATAAAATTTTAAAAAAAAACTATAATTCTAACACTTTATAAAAATACACTTTATAAAAATACGTTTTTATTTGATCAACTAAATTTATGAAAAAAAACTTTATAAAAACAATACCTAATAAAAAATTTAAAAACTATAATTCTAACACTTTATAAAAATACACTTTATAAACATACTCTCTATAAAAATACGTTTTTATTTGATCAACTGAATTTATGAAAAAAACTTTATAAAAACAGTATCTAATAAACATTTTTAAAAAACTATAATTCTAACACTTTATAAAAATACACTTTATAAAAATACGTTTTTATTTGATCAAGTTAATTTAAAAAAAAAAACTTTATAAAAACAATACCTAATAAAAAATTTAAAAAACTATAATTCTAACACTTTATGGACTTTGCAATTCTAACACTTTATAAAAATACGTTTTTATTTGATCAAGTGAATTTATGAAAAAAAAAAAAAAAAACTTAATGAAAACTAACTGCGTCAAATCTCACATTTACAAAATGTCATTCTTCTGACTGGCGCAGCCTTGAAATGTGGGAATGTGAAACCTATTAGTTATATATTTAGAAACAGATTACTAATCTACACATACATCTACTCTACTTACTAATTCTTCTGTTATTCATAGTATTGTAAGTAGCACCGGTGTCAGCACGACAACACCAACAACAGCAGCAACAGCAGCAGCTCTTATATTGACTGACATTTATTCGGCCAATTAGTCCATTAGTCAGGCTAAAGAATGAAATGATTTGCCTTTTTTATTATTGTGTTTACTTTATATTAATTGTTATTCCACAGCACATTCAAAGGCAATCTATTATTATACTAAATGTGAGTCAATCAACGTTTGTTTCCCTAAGGCGTTTTTTCCCCCAGTAAACGTTACTATTGGTGGATCAATTATATTTGAGGCACCTCCAAATCATAAACGACCAAAATGGCACATGTTGGCTTGACACCATTCAAAATTTTTTTTTTTTTTTCTTTTTTTTTTTTTTTACTTCTGATTAAATTATAAAGAATAAATTTTTACTTATAAAAAAGTTACAAACTTTTTTTTTTTTTTTAACAAAATATATAAACAAAAGACATTTAAACACAAAACAGTTAAATAAGTGGTTTACAAAACTTTTGGGGGACAAATTATACCTGAGGCACTCCAAAATCATAAACGACCAAAATAGACACACGTTGGCTTGACACCGGTTTCTTTTTCTTTTACTTTCGGGTGAATTATAAACACACTTCGCAGATTTTTTACAAAACGGGTTTTTTTTTTTTTGTAAACTTAAGATATTTATAAAATACTTTTTTATAAAAAAATAAAATACATAAACAAATTTAAACAAAACATAGAAATAAGTAAATGTTTTCTCAGCGTTTTCACTGAGATCAAAGTGTAGTATCTGTTCTGATGGATGCTATACCCCTTAGACCGGTACCGTCTTGGCGTTCAGGTCTTGATTCTGCCGGTCTGAGGTATTGGCCTGTGCAGTTTTAGGAGGTGCACCCTCCCAGGCTTTGCCTTCTCGCCCTTTGGAAGGGGTTAGTTTATTGCTAATCGCCTGAGGCGCCCCTATCGGGGAATGCTGACGGGACTGCCCAGGCATTTTTTGTAGGCCAGAGATCTCTTCCTCTATGGTGCTGGCTTTTCAATCATACATTCCGACCTTGTGTCACATCTTACCACTGTGGGAGGTTAGGGTTAGGGTAAGGGTAAGGGTTAGAGTTGGGGTTAGGGTTAGTTTTTTCCCCGTCGATTTTATCCAGACAAGCGTAATATTTCGATAACTGTTTTTCTGATTTCATACATAATACTAAAGTAATTAAAGTGACTAAACTAGGAAATAACACTGTCGTCATATAATACATTTGGAGTTACGTCTTTTAGTGAGTTACACAAATATTTAAAGAAAAACAACTTTGCCGTTCTCTTAAATTTCAAAAGAAATTTGGAAGTATTTAAACTGGCTTTACGATTCTTAGCAAATCCTCATTTAATTAAAAGATTGAAAGTTTTGGAAGATTTTTACATCCAATCCATCAGAATGCATTTCGTTTTGTTTTTTTTCGTGAATAAGTCAGCGATTTTAATCCTTCGTTAATAGTTAAAAAAAAAAAAAAGAATTTATAAGTTTGTGACCCTTTGAAATTTGGAAGGAATTTGGAAGCATTTAAACTAAAATTCGTGGCAAATCCACATGTATAAAAGATTGAACGTTTTGGAAGCTGTTTCAATCTAATAAGTTTATGAATAAAGATTAACAGTAATTAGTTATAATTTTATAATAATTTGATTTAATTAATAATTTATAACCAAATAATACTGTAATAATTAAATTTAACTTTCAAAATCCTATTAAAAAAAAAATTTGTGTAAAACGAACAAAAACTATATAATTAAAAAGAAAAAAAATGGGTACTGTTTTAGATATTGACCCTAATTTCCGTGACTGCCCGGCAGCAGCAAGCCGACAGCTAACGGAAGCGTCCGAGACCTGCCGAAATCGAAAACGAGGCTGGCGTCCGACGCTTGGCACTTGTTGACAATGAATTTTGAAGTGTTGTGTAGTTCAATTGCCTCTCCGGAGCAATGCATTAACTTTTGCCAGCAGAAAGCTCTGCTGGCAAAAGATATGCGATGTATGCGATGCGGCGGCGGCCGACTTTGCCGGCTAGTACCACGAAAGACAGTTACTGAAAAATATGCCTGGAGATGCCCCACCCAGGAATGCCGGGCTTGGATTTCGTTGCGATCGGGGACGTTTTTTTTGCGGTCCTCCTCTTCTGCCTGTATTTCGCTAAGCCCCCCTCCAAAAACGAAAAACAAGCCCTTACCCCTCCAGCTAAAATAATGGAAAAAAACAAAAAAACAATGCGTAATTGCAAAAAAAAAAAAATGGTTTACAAAAAGTTATTATTTTCGCGTTCTAAAGTTTATAAAAACAGTTTATTTCAGTTTAAAAAAAAATGGTTTAAAATGTTAGCGTTTATAAAAACTTTTCTTACATAAAATGGTTAAATATTAATTTAAAAAAAGTTTATTCATTTCAGCTATGGGTTTGTTCATTTATTTCATTTTTTGTATAAAAATATATGCATTTCTTTTTCTTTACGTATATTCATCGTCTTACATTGTTGTCGTCTGCCGACTCGGCAGGTCTCGGACGCTTCCGTTAGCTGTCGGCTCGCTGCTGCCGGACAGTCACGGAAATTAGGGTCAATATCTAAAACAGTACCAAAAAATGTAAAACAAAAATTCCCGGGTAATGCCGGGTTGGAACAGCTAGTTGTTAACATAGTAGATAACACTGGTAACGTCATGACTATAAGTGTGCAACTTTGATGTTGAGTGTTGGTAAAAGTACCACTCGAGAACTCATAAACCCCAACAAAACATAATTCATATAAAACGCCTTAGAATGAAATTCTCTACCTATGTTTTTAAAAGATGTTTTATTGTTAAAAAGAATCTTACACATCGTTTTCACACAAAAACCAGCTGAGTTCCGAATTTTTTTTTTTTGAGGGGGGGAGGATCAGTTCCCGAGTGTTAACTATTCTGTACTTTTACTATAAAAAAAAATTTATAAATCGTTTCCACACATTAAAACTGTCCAGTAGTGAATTTCATTCTAATGTGTTTTATATAAATTATGTGTTATTTTTTTTAGTTTAAAAGTTGTCGATTATTTGTCGCTCCTCGAAAAAGTAGAGCACTGTAAGTGTAGTATTTACACAGCATGACGGCACTAGCTTTAAATGCATCGTTCCTTCCATTAAAGAAGTAGAACGCTCTAGACGTTAAGCTGTCGATAAAGTGTTAAAATTATCACCGTTTATTCGCTATTTAAAATTGGCTGAGTGGTTAAGGCGTCGGATTTGAGTTGCAAAAATACTTGTAATCCGGGGTTTCGAATCGCATGACCGGTAGTGAATAGTCATAACTCTATGCTGATGAGTCCCGATTATTAAAAAAGGATGAAATGTATACGTACATAGATAATAAACAATAACAAATATTTATCATCATCATTATATATATATATATATATATATATATATATATATATGAAGCAATCCAACAAAAGATATAAGCGTCAACTAATATCTTATAATTAGTGAAACATCCGGATAAAAAACTGAAGCTCAATATACTGGATAGAGCATTAATATTATAATATAAAATAAAGTAATAAAATAAGGTGTCAATCAAATTTTATTAGAATTCAAAGTTCAAGCAAAGTATCTTTAAGTCCTTAGCTCATGAGTTTTCAAAGATAATTCTTCTCTTCAGAGGACCATTACCGCAGTTATACTACTACGGGTTATAAAATTACGCTTTGAAAATATATAAAATTATATACACAAATACATAAAAATACATAACATCAAACATATCAATCCAAAAACATACTTTTGTTGAATCCATACAGTCCATCCAGGTCATACAAGTTGAGAAGCATAATCAAGAAGGACATATTTGTATATATAATTTTATATATTTTCAAAGCGTAATTTTATTGCCTGTAGTAGTATAACTGCGGTAATGGTCCTCTGAAGAGAAGAATTATCTTTGAAAACTCATGAGCTAAGGACTTAAAGATACTTTGCTTGAACTTTGAATTCTAATAAAATTTGATTGACACCTTATTTTATTACTTCATTTTATATTATATTATAATATATATATATATATATATATAGGCTCACAGCCAGAAACAGGTGTCCATGGAATACTTTTATGTACGTATAAAATTTATAAATTTATATATATATATATATATATATAGAGTAAGCAATGAAAATATATTTATGGCAATTAAGCTACACAGGTGTAGCTTAATTGCCATATATAATTTCATAACTTACTACCTAGCTCTACTTACGTATCGAGCACTGTTGAAGTAAATACTGAAAACTGATACATAGAAATTATATCTCCTTATAGTATTTTATGTGGATACATTAAGTACTAATATATTATATATATTAAGAGTCAAAGGTAATAGGAGAAAGGACAGAATAAAAAGATTGGACTAGTCCATTATAAATAAAAGAGAATATCACCACAGGCAGTAATACCATTAAACACATTAGCGCCCAGGGTCCCTTTTTTAAGACCAGAAGGATAATTAATTATATTTCAGAAACATCTGTAGTTTTCAGAGATACATCTGCGGAGGTACCGCTCAGAGAACCCTTTCCTGCCTCGACAGAGACAAAATCTAATTCACTTCCCCACAGAAGAGACGTTGCTAGTCTTTCTCTACTCTATCGTTATTTCTATGGAAGGTGCTCGACTGAGCTCCAATCTCTTCTCTTCTCTGCAGCCCCTTTCTCACAGAAGAGACGTTGCTAGTCTTTCTCTACTCTATCGTTATTTCCATGGAAGGTGCTCGACTGAGCTCCAATCTCTTCTCTTCTCTGCAGCCCCTTTCTCATAGAAGAGACGTTGCTAGTCTTTCTCTACTCTATCGTTATTTTCATGGCAGGTGCTCGACTGAGCTCCAATCTCTTCTCTTCTCTGCAGCCCCTTTCTCACAGAAGAGACGTTGCTAGTCTTTCTCTACTCTATCGTTATTTTCATGGCAGGTGCTCGACTGAGCTCCAATCTCTTCTCTTCTCTGCAGCCCCTTTCTCACAGAAGAGACGTTGCTAGTCTTTCTCTACTCTATCGTTATTTTCATGGCAGGTGCTCGACTGAGCTCCAATCTCTTCTCTTCTCTGCAGCCCCTTTCTCACAGAAGAGACGTTGCTAGTCTTTCTCTACTCTATCGTTATTTTCATGGCAGGTGCTCGACTGAGCTCCAATCTCTTCTCTTCTCTGCAGCCCCTTTCTCATAGAAGAGACGTTGCTAGTCTTTCTCTACTCTATCGTTATTTTCATGGCAGGTGCTCGACTGAGCTTCAATTCATGGTCACCCCCCCCCCCGTAAAACATTCACAACAAAAACTTGTCTAGCTACAACCACTGTCAATAAATTCCTTTTCTCCCCTTGTGTACCTAGAACTAAGCGGAACTTCCATGAACAAAGTTTCTTTCCTAGAACTGCCCGCCTGTGGAACACAGTACCACAGGGCTGCTTCCCGGCTGACTATAACATTACCGTTTTCAAGTCCAATGTAAACAAATTCTTGTTGAGCTGTCCTCTTAAATAGTCACTTACTGACCAGTTACAACCATCGTTACTAATCATCTCGGTATTTCACCGTCCACCAGTCAAACTCAACCCTTATCCTCGAGTGGCCTGTGGGCCTTTATAAGCGATAACTTGATTGTAAAAAGAAACCGTCACCAAGTAGACATTTCCTCTTTAACCAGAAAAATATATCTCTGTTTTTTGTCTTCAAATCCAATTGCAACAAATTTTTGTCCCAAAAAATCTCCATAAGTAATCAAATGCAGTTCGTACTATTGTTCAATAGCGGAGAAACGCGCAGTTATGTTTTACGTAGATGGTGGTAAATTGAGCTAGAGTTTACAAGATGCATGGTGAGGCGGCGAGATAGGGTAGTGCTTGTAGAACCAATGTAGCTATTGTTCAATATTAGTACTCCCATAATGTTCCTCATCTTTTGGCTGACAATCATTCAATCTTATCAACTGTTATTTTCGAGTGGCTCTTGGCCTTGATGAATGTTGCCCCAATTGTACAGGGTGGGCAAAAAGAAGGGTCCTATTTTTAAAAATTCATAACTTTTTTATTTATTGATTTTTTAAAATTTTTTTTTTAGAATAAGTAAAGGACCCCTTCCGAAGCAAGCATGAGCCGTATTAGCCCTAAGGAACGTACTCTCATTTAGAAAACATTATTTTTGCTTAAAAAACTCAAAACAGTGTAAAAAACAATACTTTAGTTTTTGTAAGTTTTAAGAAGTGTTTTTCGGCTAAAATTTGTTTTGTTTATTTCAAAAAATCTCGGAAGGGTCAGTCTACACACACATAAAGTTTGGTGAGTTTAACTTTTATTTTGTGGAAGTTATTCAAATTTAAAGATAGGACCCTTATTTTGGCCCACCCTGTATATGTATTTATAAGTTTTTTTCTTAGTTTTTCTCATCTGTGGAACACAGTACCATGGGACTGCTTCCCGATTAACTATAACATTGTCGATCCGTCCTCTTAAATAGTCACTTTCTGACCTGTTACAACCATCGTTATTAATCATCTCGGTATTTCACCGTCTACCTGTTAAACTCAATATCCCTTATCCTCGAGTAGCCCGCGGGCCTTGATAAGCGGGGACTTGTTTGTAAAAAAAAAAAAATCTATACTCATAAAGATTGGAGCGTCTTTCAAATATTACACATACTATCTCATGTATATCGGAAACACTGATGTCTTGCTTTTCAGTCAACTGTGAAAATCTAGAGTGGAAGGATACAATCAGTTTCATGTACTATTCAATCAAAGATTTTTTGGTAAGTGGTTCTTATAACCAACCCGCATTTTTATCTATCGCATAAATGAATGCTCTAACTATCCTATAAACTCAAGGAAATCTTTGAAAGTAATTTTGCTCAAACATAATGTTGTATTTACAAAAGATTTTTGGTAATGAATTAAAGAAGAAAATGTTGGCCACTAATTGGTTTACCCGTAGCTGGAGAGCAGAAAGAGACTGATTGTTGATTTAGTTTATAAATACAATAAAAGATGCTGTCACCTTTGAGAAAACAAATTTATTTTGAACAAAAAAAGAGGGGAATAATATTAGTCTTTTTACTGTGTTAAGAGTTATATGTGGTTCTTAAACGTTTTTTATATGTTTAAGAAACAAATATGAAAATCACAAATTATTTGCAAGTAAAGGGAGGTAACTCCGTTGAGAATCAAATCTATTAAAATCTATTTGGTTGGCCAAAAAGGGCTTTCGTTTTTTAAATGTCATCTTTCCGGTCTACTAAAGATAGTTTTATATTTTTATTCTTCAAATCCTGTATTTGGTATAGCGAGTATGTTGACGCAAGTGTATACCCCGCCTAATAAACCGGTATTATCCGGGCCTTCAGGTCTGGATTAACGCCGGTCTATCAGTTGTCGGTCCTGTGCAGTTCTAGGAGGTGCACCCTCCCAGGCTTTGCCTCCACTCTTATTGCTTACTGCCTGAGGCGCCCCTACCGGGGAATGCCGACGGGGCTGCCCAGGCAATTTTTAAACCCCACTTTCCCGACCCGACCTTGGGTCACATCTTACTTGTGGGAGTAAGATAAAAACTGCCCTTGTGCCTAACTCCTGAAGAGGAGTAAATCAATACTCTCACTTTTGGCCTTTCTTTCTTGGCCTTTTGGCCAAGATCAAAGTGTAGTATCTGTTCCGATAGATACTGCACGAGACTGGTCCTGTGCAGTTCTAGGAGGTCAACCCTCCCAAGCTTTGCCTCCTTTCTTATTGCTAATCGTCTGAGGCGCCCCTACCGGGGAATGTCGAAGGGGTTGCCCAGGCAATTTTTAAACAGCCAGAATGCTCAAATTCTCGAGCGCTGGTTCTTTCCCACTTTCCCGACCTTGTGTCACATCTTACCTTGTGGGAGGAAGATAAATAGAAGCAGAGAATTTCTTATATTTTTGCTTGTATTTCAGGCCTTGAAATGGAAGATCAAGCAGAACACTACCGACATCTGATGCTTTTTTTCTTTTTTTACTAAAAGGAAAAAAACATCTACAAAAACCTGCATAAAGATATGACATGTGTATGGAGAGAATGCTCTTACAGAACGAGTGTGGCAAAAATTGCTTGCTCGATTCCGAAAATGAAATTTTTCAGCGAGTAATGCTCCTTGCTTTAGCCGGCCAAAGATGATCGACAGTGACCAAGTCAAATCCGTAGTTGAACAAGATTGCCGTTTGACAACCAGACAAATCGCAGATATTCTCAAGATTTACAAATCGAGCTTGGAAAATGAATTGCATAAACTCGGTTATGTTTCTAAACTTGATGTTTGGGTTCCCCCCCACCCCCCCCCCCCCCAAAAAAAAACGAACAAACTTTTTAGCCAACTCGACACTTTCAATACAACAGAAAAAAGTCTGATAACACCACTGGTATATAGCTGCATATGGGAATTCCTATTTAACCCTTCTTTGTTTGGGACTCTGGTTCCGATTTTTGGTGAGAATGGTTAGTTCTTGCAAATGATTAAACACAAAAACATGTGTACCCAATATGCACGGTGTTTGGAAAATCAATTGTATACTTCGTGATTATGTTCTATATCTATCTTTCTGTGAGTGTTGTTTTTTGTAATAGTACTCCATTACTAGTTTATGGCCTGAAATACAAGAAAAAATGTAAGAACTTCTCTGTTCGGAGGCTTATTACACACTGACGTAAACATACTCGCTACACCAAATACATTTCAAGATTTACGAATCGATCGTGGAAAATGAATTGCATAAACTCGGTTATGTTTCTAAACTGATGTTTGTCTTTTTTTATAACCTCGTAATTTAGGTTATAATAAATAATAACTTGTAAATAAAATGGATGAATTATCAAGAGAAACGTTCAACAGATTTATTAAAACTGAACACAGAATGAATTAATGAATTATTTTGCCGCTGGACGCGATTGACATATTAGCAGTCTGATCCGTGGTCTGTGTTTACTTTCTCTCCGGCAGCCGACTGCAATCTCAAGGGCGATAACTCTTAACTCCCGAAATGGTTCAAGGAGGATAATTCCGTTTTTTGTTAGTTGTCCTAGCAGGTTTCTTCTTCCTAAAAAAACGAACGAACTTTTTGGCCAACCAAATAAATCAAGACCAATATATAACAATCTTTTTTGTGAATCTAAAAAACGATACGGATACGGTTATGTTTCGAAACTTGATGTTTGGGTTCCTATTTCCGAAAAAGAACAAAGAAACTTTTTGGCCAACCCAATAGATCTAGGGAAAAGGTCCAACCTCCCCTTTTTTTTTTTTTTTATAAAAATTTAAATTTCGGTGCATCACAAAAATCTTGTACTCCCTTCTTAATGTATGTTATGTAATTGTTTTATTGGTGATGGTAGAGTTTGTTACTTTGCTTACTACAATTTCGATTGTTCACTTCCTAAGTGATATGGATTAATGCAGAAGATGGTATTATTATCCGCCCTTAACTTTATAGGACGAATAAGTTAGCCATGCTGATGATGGCTGTGAGCCAGAAACACGTGTCCATGGATTACTTTTATGTATGTATAAAATTAATATATATATATATGTTTTTGTCTTTTAAGGGAAGTGGGGTCTGATCAACTCAGCTGGGAAGCCATGAAATTAAATACTGTTTTGTTTTTAAATTCCCGAAACAGTTTTTCATGGTAAACAACTGATGATCCCTTAAATAATGTTAGAAGCAAACTAATATAATAACTGTAAAAAATAATTTGACTTACATGAGTGATTTTCCACTGAACGACTTGGGACTAAAGGTTTTATTAATTTAAAAAAAAGTTTTTTTTTAATAGTTTTAATGGTTGAGAAACTTCCGAGACTATATATATATATATATATATATATATATATATATATATATATATATATATATATTATTTAAATTTATTTTATACGTACATAAAAGTAATCCATGGACACGTGTTTCTGGCTCACAGCCGTCATCAGCATGGCTAACTTAGACAAGGATCGAACTTTCGATATTGATGTCTATAGTCCAGCGTTTTACTATCGGATCAAGACGCTCTGTCTAGAAATATGTACGATTTTTATCACCTAAATATTTAATGTATTTTATGTAATTATTTTTATCCATGGATTACTTTTATGTATGTATAAAATAAATTTTAAAATATATATTACCGAAAAATATGTCCTTTAAAGTTAGGGGCGACTAATAATGCAATTTTCTGCATCTTAATCACTTAGGAAGTGAAACAATCGAAATGATAGTAAGCAAAAAAGAAAGAACGAACGTTGCAATCACCAATAAAAATAATTAAATAAAAATACATTAAATATTTAGGTAATAAAAATCGTACATATTTCTATGGTAAACACGCTGGACTATAGACATCAATATCGAAGGTTCGATCTTTGTCTAAGTTAGCCATGCTGATGACAGCTGTGAGTCGGAAACACGTGTCCATGGATTACTTTCATGTATGTAAAATATTAATAAAAATATGTCCTTTAAAGTTAGGGGCGACTAATAATGCAATTTTCTGCATATTAATCACTTAGGAAGTGAAACAATCGAAATAATAGTAAGCAAAAGAACAACGAACGCTGCAATCACCAATAAAAATAATTACATAAAATACATATATATATATATATATATATATATATAGGTGTAATCAGTCAACGGAAAATCATAAGCATACAAGTGGGAGAAAATATATATATATATATACATCTATATATATACATCTATATATATATATACATACATCTATCTATATATATATATATATATATATATATACATACATCTATCTATCTATATATATATATATATATATACATACATCTATCTATATATATATATATATATATACATACATCTATCTATATATATATATATATATATATATATACATACATCTATCTATATATATATATACATACATCTATCTATATATATATATACATACATCTATCTATATATATACATACATCTATATATCTATATATATATATATATATATATATATATATACATACATCTATATATATATATATATATATATACATGTTTTGGGTCGCGCACTTGTCATGGTTTGGGTCGCGCACTTGTCATGGTTTGGGTCGCGCACTTGTCATGGTTTGGGTCGCGCACTTGTCATGTTTTGGGTCGCGCACTTGTCATGGTTTCGGTTGCACACTAGTTATGGCGGTATGAAGTAACTTTTTCCATGAAATGTTATCATTTACGTTGGGTTTGATATGCTATTGCTTGAGGTCATCTTTGATTCCAAGCCTTTCTCGGCCGGCCTTTACCTTCAATTATGATTTTTGTACATCAGTCTATCCAACTAGAGCTGTGTTCAGCATAACCCTAACCACTGAAAGTGTTTGCAATGCAGAGATGACTCCAGTCTGAGAACCTTTCGCCTCAGTAGCAAGGAGTCAGAACTAACTCTGTCGTCAAAACACACACCAAAAGGTTTCGTTTACTTTGGTTGTTTTGTTTTACGACATATCAACCCTTTCCGGGTTATTTAATTCCGAATCCAATGATTTTGGTAAAAGATTCGATGCTTAAAGTTTTTTATACGTTCAAATATTTATTCAAAGTATTTGGTTGAGTGAAAGTGGGAGAGAAGGTAGAGAAATTGTTGTTTTATGTTTGGGATTTTGCAGAACATAACTGAGTTTTGCAAAGAGAAAAAAAATCAATAAAACATCAATGTTTGGTGCATTTTGGGTCAGGAAGCCGATATCTTCAGACAGCCTGATCTGGTAGCACCAAACACACCAAAATAATGAATAGTACAAAAAGAAATGCGACCATATTCTGTCCGAGGCAGTGCTGAAAAAGAATATACAGCTTTGTGGGTGGGTGTCTTGTGTAGTTAGTGACTTTTAGGTGGACAACAACACTTTATATGATACTCATAATTAATTTGCGATGATGTAAGAATAAAAGCGATAAAAATAAGCCTTACCGATTGGCTTCCTCCAATTTGGCAAGTAACTCTAGATCCTCTGGTTTTAAAGGGTTTGCCACAGTGGGTGTGGCCACAGTGGGTGTGGCCACTGTGGGCGTGGTCACTGTGGGTGAACTGTCCTTAGAGTCACTTGCCATTGGTTGAAACAACTCTAGTGCATGTCCCACATTGTGCCCGATGGGCTCACACACTGAAAAGAAAACAGAAAGGAAATTTTTAACATAAAAATCAAAATGGAGCAATCATGCAATATAGTTAATAGCCGATAAATTAAGAACAAACAGGTGATTGTGCAGTATAGTTAACAAGAAAAATAGGGGTGAAACAAAACAAATAGACAAAAAATTAACTGTTACCAAACGCAAGAAAATATACTTTTCTACTTATCCGTCTAATTTTCACGGGTGTTTACTGATTTTACCATTTGTTATCCATGCATTTGTTATCATCACTTTTACTTAGCCAACCACACGTGGTTGGCATCATGGCCGACAATTTCGGGAGGTTAGACCTTAGTCGCGAATTTCAGGTTTAAAAGATAATAAAATAGCTTATCCTAATCCGATTGGCAACCAACCTCAGACTTAGGCTTATGTTTCCACTACCCCCCCCCTTTAAAAAATATTCACAACCAAGTACCCTAAAATTGTCGGCCATGACGGAAAGCATTGGTTAAGTATAAGTGACGATAACAAATGTATAGATGAAAAATCTTACAATCAGTAAATACACGTGAAAATTATATAGATAAGTAGAAAAGTAAATTGTCTTGCGTTTGGTAACAGTTATTTGTTGTCTATTTTTTTTTACCCCATTTTTTCTTGTTAACTATACTACACAATCGCCAAGAAACAAACTGTAAAGAAAATAGAACATTTTTCCAGTCAATAAAACATAAATATATTTAATTTGGATAATTTCAACTACCATTCTCATCTTTGTTGCTATTTTCACAATTTTTCGGTCGGTTTAAACTCCGACATTTTTTCAATAACAATATTTTTTACTTTCATTTTTTTATTTTCTTTTTTCTTTCATTTTCTTTCTTATTTTTTCTTTCATTTTTTTCTTCTTCTTTTTTCTTTCATTTTCTTTCATTTTTTTCTTTCATTTTTTTCATTTTTTCATTTCAATTTTTCAATTTTACTTATTCAACTTATTCAATAAATTATTTAAAAAAATTTAAGTCTAAGTTTAAAAACTTAGACTTAAACTTTTTTAAATAATTTCTTTTTAAATTTAAAATTTTAAATATTTAATTTTAAATATTTTAAATATTTCTAAATTTTAAATATTTTAAATATTAAATTTTAATTTATTTTATTTTAAACATTTCTATTCATTTTAAATATTTAATTTTTAATCATTTTAAATATTTTAAATATTTCTAAATTTTAAATATTTTAAATATTTCTAAATTTTAAATATTTTAAATTTTAAATAATTTTTAAAAGTAATTTAAACTTAAACTTTTTTAAATAATTTATTTTTAAACTTTTTTTTTTTAACTTATTCAATTCTTTCATTTTTTCATTTTTTTATTTTTTCTTTCATTTTTTTCTTTCATTTTTTTATTTTTTCTTTCATTTTGTTCTTTCATTTTGTTCTTTCTTCTTTTTTCTTTTTTATTTTTTAACAATTTTCAATAATAATATTTTGTTAAAAATATATTTAATTTGGATAATTCAAACTACCATTCTCATCTTTGTTGCTATTTTCACAATTTTTCGGTCGGTTTAACCTCCGACATTTTTTCAAACTTTTAAACCAGAGAATTTTATACATATGATTTACCTTTCATAAAAATAGGATATATTTAAAGTTTTAAGGGGGTATGCCCTCATAGAATTGAATACTGACTCCCGAGCGACATAGAGTACCTTTTCTGGTATACAATAGTATAACAAAATACAGTGAAAAATCTTTCTCCCGGGCAACGCAGCGTTTAAAAACACCTACTCCATGTAGGATTGCTCTATCTAGAATATTGATGACTCCCGGGCAACACCGAGTAAACACACCTGCTCTATCTGTGATATTGAGCACTTTGGATTAACTTATAACACTTACCATACTGTATTATTATTATTATTATTATTATTATGGCTCCTGGGCAACACCGAGTTAACAAAAGACAAAGTTTGTTGTCCCATGGGACACTGCATTTAAACACACCTGCTCTATCAACGATGTTGAGCACTTTTGGATTACTATAAACCACTTACTAAATGTAAAACTGTAATCTTACATTCATCGCACCCGTTTAGAATGCTACTGAAACCAACCAAATGAAATTACGACTGCCTCCAGTACAACTACTAAAACCACTATTTTCGAGGTTCTTGCCACCCCCTCTGGCTAGTCCGAAGAGAAGCTTAAGAAACGTTAAATAATTTTGAAAGAAAATGCTGAGCGGAAGGAATACATTGAAATTACAGTGTCTTCTTTCCAAATTATGACTCAAAAACTCGACCCCCCCCCCCACATCGGAAGAAATAAAAAATTGACCCAGTCGAGAAGGATTTCTCTGCGGCACGGTGGTTAAAATAAAAATTGACCCATTCAAGAAAGAATTCTCAATGGTGCAACGGTTAAAACAAAAATTGACCCAGTCAAGAAGGATTTCTCTATGTGTCACAAAGAAATCTTTCTTGACTGGGGCATTTTTTTATTGGTTAAAATAAAAATTGACCCAGTCAAGAAGGATTTCTCTGTGGCACGGCGGTTAAAATAAAAATTGACCCATTCAAGAAAGAATTCTCAATGGTGCAACGGTTAAAACAAAAATTGACCCAGTCAAGAAGGATTTCTTTATGTGTCACAAAGAAATCTTTCTTGACTGGGGCATTTTTTTATTGGTTAAAACAAAAATTGACCCAGTCAAGAAGGATTTCTCTATGTGTCACAAAGAAATCCTTCTTGACTGGGGCATTTTTTATTGGTTAAAACAAAAATTGACCCAGTCAAGAAGGATTTCTCTATGTGTCACAAAGAAATCTTTCTTGACTGGGGGCATTTTTTATTAGTTAAAATAAAAATTGACCCAGTCAAGAAGGATTTCTCTATGTGTCACAAAGAAATCTTTCTTGACTGGGGCATTTTTTTTATTGGTTAAAACAAAAATTGACCCAGTCAAGAAGGATTTCTCTATGTGTCACAAAGAAATCTTTTTTGACTGGGGCATTTTTTATTAGTTAAAATAAAAATTGACCCAGTCAAGAAGGATTTCTCTATGTGTCACAAAAAAAATCCTTCTTGACTGGGGCATTTTTTATTGGTTAAAATAAAAATTGACCCAGTCAAAAAGGATTTCTCCATGGCGCAACGGTTAAAATAAAAATTGCCCCAGTATAGAAGGAGTTCTCCGTGGCGTGATGGTTAAAATAAAATTTGCACTAGTCCCAGTCAAAGGGGATTTCTCTGTGGCGCAACAGTTATAATAAAAATTGGGTAAATTTATAGAAGTGCACCTTTCGAATTTCGACCCCCTAAAAAAAAAAGTTTCTACTTTTTGGGGCAAATTACATATAAACAGCCTCAACAAATATCCGCTATGAAAAAAAATTTGTTGAGGCTGTTTACATGTAATTTGTCCCAAAAAGTAGAAACTTTTTTTTTTTTAGGGGGATCGAAATACGAGTGGTGAGATTCGGTGGCCAAGAAATGGGTGCTCACTTTACGTATAACTTATATAGGAAAATGACCCCCCTCCTAAAATCTAAAATAATAAAAATTTTCATAATTTTTTTTCATAGGCTGTTTACATTTTTTTCATGAGGCTGTTTACATGTAATTTGCCAAAAAAAGTAGGATACTTTTTTTTTTAGGGGTCGAAATACGAAAGGTGCACTTCTATAAATTTACCAAAAATTGCCCCAATTAAGAAGGATTTCTACTCCTCTGACTGAGAACAACACAGATACTACATTTTGATCGGAGCTAGTGTACGAATAGAGTACCGTTATGATCGTCTGCAAACTGGAATTTGTTTCACAGCGGAAGTCACCGTTTTGGCATACCTTACGAACAAAGTTCCGGGTCTCCTACGAAAATAGACATGTTCAGCCCCCCCCCCCCCCCCCAATAGAATAAAGATATGTAAAAAATCAGAAATAATTTTTTTTTATGAAACAAGTAATTTATTAAAAACAAACAAAATAGAATAAATAATCTTTTTTTTTTCAAGAAACAAGTGATAAATTTTGAGCAACGAAATGTGATTTTTTTCTTTTGAGAATAATAAATAATTTTTTTTTTCAAGAAACAAGTCATTTAGAAACGAGTAATATATGAAAAAAAAAATAAACAATGTTTTTGAGCAACGAAATAATGTTTTTCGAACAACGGAATGTGATTGTTTTAATAAATTATTAAAAGAATAAATAATGATTTTTTTTGTTCAAACTTAATTCACAGGATAAAAATTAGAAATATGCATTAGCAGGTTTCGGTCTCTGTGCGAGCGTATTGTTGGCGCCACATAAATTCATCCAAATGGGATGGTAACGTGGATGCTGAGGCACCAAACATGGCTTTGAACCTGCTTTTACACATCATCCACATGTGTTCAACAGTGTTCGTGTCGCGAGTTATTATTTCTACGGGAGGAGTTTTTGTGTATTAATTACTTTTTGTTTATTTGTTATTTACTTTAAGTAAAAAAAAGAAAACGAAACTTGTTTATTTGTAATTTACTTAAAAGAAAAATACCAAAAGGGGGGGGGGGGCGAAATTTCCAGTATATGGCTTTTCCGGGTGTGGAGGGAGGAGGGATACCACTTCTCTGCGAAGTTACCGACTATCCGGAACCTTTTTCGTAAGGTATGCCAAAACGGTGACTTCCGGTGTGAGACAAATTCCTGTTTGCAGACGATCATAACGGTACTCTATTCGTACACTAGCTCCTTTTGATCTTAGTCCGAAAGCCAAAAAAGTAAATTAAGTCGGATTGAACCTGAAAGCTTTATATTATGTCTTCGGGGTTTTTTTTTGGGGGGGGGGGGGGGGGTTAATACTGATTCTTTAAAAAGATAGGTCCGCAATCAAGAGGAATAATGTCAAAGAGATATTGACCGCGCAAATGTGTTGCGTCCCCTAAATTAAATCGAGGACGGTTGACGTATACTAACCAAAAATAACGGATACTAACAATACAGCCAGGTTGCTATCTTTTATGTTTACAAAAAAAAAAAGTCAGAAAAAATGAATAGAGTTGTCTCCCTTCATTCGTGATTTTAGCGTGAATTCATAAATATATCTCGGCATTCATATGGTATAGTTGTAGCGGTCATAAGCATATATTTATTTTCTCCCTCCGGAAAATGTCCCCATTGAGTGAGTGGGTCACACACTGACCATATGTGTGTGTGTGTGTGTGTGCGCGTGTGTGTATATATATATATATATATATAGGTATTTACTCCTCCCCAGGAGTTAGGCACAAGGCCAGTTTTATCTTACTCCCACAAGTAAGATGTGACCACAGCTTGGGTCGAGAAAGTGGGGTTAAAAGCCAGCGCTCGAGAGGTGAGCACTCTGGCCATTTAAAAATTGCCTGGGCAGCCCCGTCGGCATTCCCCGGTAGGGGCGCCTCAGACAGTAAGCAATAAACTTACTCCTCCCCAAAGAGGGGAGGCGAAGCCTGGGAGGGTGGACCTCCTAGAACTGCACAGGACAATCCCATAGACCGGCGTAAATCAAGCCCCGGAGACCAAGACAATACCAGTCTATGGGGAACAGATACTACACTTTGATCTTAGCCAAAAGACCAAAGCAGCATCCGAATTTATCTTTTTGTTTTTGATAGGGATGGGGCATCCTATCCGATGCCAGACATTCATGCCACAAATACATATCTGTGTGTATATATGTAGCGGTCATAAACATAGACCTATTTTCTCCCTTCGAAAAATGTCCCCATTGAGTGAGCTGGTCACACACTGACCAGTCAGCCTGCAGGGTACATGGATTCCTTCTGTCGGCTGAAGAACTACTTCAGCCCCTTTGTGAATCATAGGCTGTCCCCAGAGAGACCCGGCAAGCAACGAGGAAACATATCTCTCTCTCTCTCTCTCTCTCTCTCTCTCTCTCTCCTGCCCCTGTCCCTGTCCAGTAGACGCTCACAGCAAATACTATCTTCGCCTGAAGATAGTTGCTGACAGACCATCAGGCAGCTCTAAGAATGTCCTAATTTCCTCTTCCTCTCTCGGACACTGTCCAAGTTTCTTTCTACCTATACCAAACGGTATAGGTAATCTTTACGAATAAACCCTTTTCGTCAGGCTTTGTTAGTTCATTTCGTGTCTGAAACCAAAGAGAAGGACAACGACCCCCTTCTTAACATAGTTAATAAAGCAGAAATCGGGGAAAAATAAAATAGACAACAAATAACTGTAACCAAACGCAAGAAAATTTAATTTTTTACCGACCTGCATAGGTCTAAAGTTCTGAAACTTTTTAATATTTTTTTAAATTTCAAATATAAGATTTCATTAATATCTGTTTCCGAAATATAATAACAATCCAATATGGCCGACCCACGTGTTGTTGGTGTTTCATTTCTTTAAAAAGTCAGAATCCCACCCCACCCCCACCTCTGGACTTAGAGTTAGTGGAAGGGTAAGCCTTTTTTTTTAACTATCTTTTAACCAAATTAGCGACCATCTCCAAACAAAATCAGCTGCCATTTTTTATTTACTTGTGTTTGACTAAGTAAAAGTGACGATAACAAATTCAGAGATAATAATAAAGCTTACAATAAATTTCCACTCTTTAAAAGTGTGGTGGTTGTCATGCCTTTTTTTGGTGATAACTTCCTCCACAAATAAAAATAATAAGAAGAAGACTACATGCAAAACCAACGGAAGTTTATTCACTGAAATAAACCATTAACAAATATAACATATTTCCTTTTGTAATGAGTTCAGAAGTCCTTTCTTTAGTTTCAGGGTAAGTAAAAAGGAGAATGTCTTTTGTTTTGTTGAAATGCTCATGTGTTATAAAATGTTAAGAGAGGCAATAGGTAATGTTCGCCTGTGTAATTGTATGAAGCGCGCGAAAGGTGAAATGGAAGAGTGATAGTAAGACGCGTGTAACCTCCGAATGAAGAGTCAGTTGAGAGAGAGAGAGTTTGATGTTTGTGTGTGCTTAAATACTATTTGGATAGGCTCCAGCGAGCTTAAGAAGAAAAGTTTAGAAAAATGTCTTTGGAGAAATCCCATTGGACAGAAATATCACGTGGTGTGCTCCCTACTACGTCCGCTCGTTTTGAGTTGATTTAATATATAAGGCCACGCCGGAATTTGCGTGGGCGTTATTTTTTATTTTTCACGCGCCAATACAATTATATTCACACTGCGCGCCTAAATTGTATTTATCCCAAACAACAATTTTTATCCGAATCTTAACCGTGTCAACTGGCACAAAAGTATACAAGTCAGTAGAAGATTAAATGTTCTTGCGTTTGGTAAAAGCTATTTGTTTGCTTTCGATTTCTCAGCTGTTAATTACACTGCATGATTGCCTATCTCTCTATTATTATTCTGAACTAGCGTGTGTCCTCCGTCAAAAATAATGAAAAAATCTTTTGCCAGGGATGTTGGTAACCATTCCGTGGTCCTTCCTGCAAGAATGTCGACAACAGAATCAAATCGGTCAACAAAGTAATACCATTCTGATCTATACGATTTTTTTTTTTTTACTATATACCTACCTACTTACCTATATATCTATCTATTCATCTATATATCCATCTATCTACCCACATTTGGCTAAGATCAAAGTGTAGTATCTGTTCCGATGGATACTGCACTCCATACTGGTGTTATCTTGGCCTTCAGGGCTTGATTTACGCTGGTCAATGGGTCTGTTCTGTGCAGTTCTGGGAGGTCCACCTTCCCGGGCTTTGCCTCCCCTCTTTGGGGAGGAGTAAGTTTATTGTTTACTGTCTGAGGCGGCCCTACCGGGGAATGCCGACAGGGCTGCCCAGGCAATTTTTAAACCCCACTTTCCCGACCCGACCTTGGGTCATATCTTACTTGTGGGAGTAAGATAAAAACTGGCCTTGTGCCTAACTCCTGGAGAGGAGTAAATCAATACCCACATATCTACCTATCTATCGATCTCTTATAATATATATATATATATATATATATATATATATATATATATATATATATATATATATATATATATATAAACCAAACGATTGGCTGAGAACAACAAAGAATCTGATTGGTTTACTAGCTAGCCGTGTATATAAAAAAAATAACTCCATGCATTTTAGCCTGAAGATTCCCCATCGGGGATGAAATGTGGGAGCCTCTGTGTAGCTTAATTGCCATAAATATATTTTGGTAAAAGCTATTTGTTTGCTTTCGATTTCTCAGCTGTTAATTATACTGCATGATTGCCTATCTCTCTATTATTATTTTGAACTAGTGTGCGTCCTCCGTAAAAAATAACGAAAAAAATCTTTTGCCAAGGATGTTGTCAACCATTCCGTGGTCCTTCCTGCAAGAATGTCGACAACAGAATCAAAGCGATCAGCAAAGTAATACTATTCTGATTCATACGATTTTTTTTTTTTTTTTTTACTATATACCTACCTACTTACCTATATATCTATCTATTCATCTATATATCCATCTTCATATGTATCTATCTACCACCATATCTACCTATCTATCGATCTCTTATAATATATATATATATATATATATATATATATATATATATATATATATATATGTGTATCGGGGCAGCATTTTTTCTTTAAGACACGTATTATTAAAAATAACCGACAATTTTTGTCTGGCTATTTTAGTGTTGATCCCTTCAATTTTCCGGATTAAAATCTTAATCTCGGAAGGAAATTGGCTGATGAAACTGCCATAGTGTAAATGTTGGTCCAGAGTACTTTCTGACCCGTCTGGGTCCATCGTCAGTGGAATAATGACAAACAGGTAAAGACCTGGAGTGAGATTTATAATTAATTATGGCGGGAAAATTTAACTATGTATGTTAGGTATTATAAGCATTTAAGTATATTAGTGCTAGTGTTAAAATTAATCTTGTTAATAGCAGGTTTTTTAGTTTTAATGAGTAAGGCTTCTAGTATGTGGAGTTTTTGAGTATTAGTATTATGTTCTATGATTTTAGTATTGTCTACGAGAAGTTTTCGGATTTGAGAGCGGGGACAGGAATGTTCATTAGTAAGGTGTCTAGCTATAGCACTATTATCGGATTGTTTGTCATTATTCCACTGACGATGGACCCAGACGGGTCAGAAAGTACTCTGGACCAACATTTACACTATGGCAGTTTCATCAGCCAATTTCCTTCTGAGATTAAGATTTTAATCCGGAAAATTGAAGGGATCAACACTAAAATAGCCAGACAAAAATTGTCGGTTATTTTTAATAATATATATATATATATATATATATATATGGGAAGAGAAGGATGAAGGTAATCCGACGTGATGGTAAAATGAAAAAGGAAAAACCAAAAAATGGATGTTTTTTATGTGTACATCAACGTTTCGTCTTTATTTATAAGACTTCATCAGGATGATGATATAGAGAAAAGATGTCATGTCATTTTTTCCCCACTCATTTTCTGCATTCATTTTTATTCTCTAACAAGTACGGACGTCCACCAAGTATTGGCCATTATTTTTCATTTTACTTTATTTTTCCTCCCAATATGTCTACCCTACATGTATCTGTACTTGCATGACATCTTTTCTCTATATCATCATCCTGATGAAGTCTTATAAATAAAGACGAAACGTTGATGTACACATAAAAAACATCCTTTTTGGTTTTTCCTTTTTCATTTTACCATATATATATATATATTATATGCGCGATCCGAACACCGTTTCGTAAGATCACTCTAGCTGCCTGGTGAATGCGGCCACGTGTCGCTATTTACAGTTAAAGTTACTCTATATTTACTAACTAATTGACGATGGCCCTTTGGTTAAGATCACCGACTACGAATCAGTGGCGATTTGTGTTCGGGGTTCGCGCCTACCGACCGTCGGGAATTAGTTCCTAGACTGAAGATTGCGTTAGCATGAAACATCGATGTCTCTAGGTATTTTAAATAATTAATATTTATTTATTAAAATATTATTGTTTATATATATATATATATATATATATATATATATATATATATATATATATATATATATATATGTTGTGAAGTTGTTCCACAGTAAATAATAAATAAAGGAAGTCGAGGGTTGGTTTAACAAGTGTATTAACAAAATAAGAAAGTGACTAGCTCTTGGCTAGACAGTTACAAGACTGTGTTTTGTCTTCTGGTGTCTCGCACTATTTATAGTGACAACCGGTGTTGTTTCTCCTGTGTAAGAACGGCCGGGGTAACAATATATATATATATATATAGGCATTTTAGCCTGAAGATTCCCCCCCCCCCCCCCCGGGGATGAAACGCGGGAGCCTCTGTGTAGCTTAATTGCCATAAATATATTTTCATAGCTTACTACCTAGCTCTACTTACGTATCGAGCACTGTTGAAGTAAATACTGAAAATTGATACATAAAAAAGTATATCTCCTTATAAAATGTTATGTGAATACATGAAATAGTTATATATATATATATATATATAGCGTAATATAAAATGAAATAATAAAATAAGGTGCAAATCAAATTTTATTAGAATTCAATGTTCAGGCAAAGTACCTTAAAGTCCTTAACTCATGAGTTTTCAAAGAAAATTCTTCTCCTCAGAGGACCATTACCGCAGTGACATTACTGCAGGTAATAAAATTAAACTTTGAAAATATATAAAAATACATAAAAGTATATAAAACATCAAATATATCAGCCCAAAACATACTTTTTTTTTTGATAATATTTTTTTTTTTTTAAATTCACAAAGAGTAAAAAGTTCTTGGATTAAAGTGTCTTGAAAAAAACCTACACTATACAGTGGTTTGTTTTTTGTTTGTTTATTGTTTATTTTCACCCAAAAATGAACCACTGTATAGTGTAGGTTTTTTCAAGACACTTTAATCCAAGAACTTTTTCACTCTTGTGAATTTTTCTGATGATTTTGTGATGTTGCAGAGACGATATTGACATAAAAACGTTGTTTGGCACAAGACAAATGAAACGGACCGTAAAAAATATATCTCACAGAA
>OY744554.1:11449887-11472387 GCA_963556195.1 Sepiola atlantica | reverse complement strand
TAAAGTAGCAGCAAAATCTCAAACACACGTATCCGTTTAACTCATTTGCATAACTATTTTTTAAAGCAGCTTATAATAAACTAGCGGAACCCGTCGCCCGGCGTTGCACGGGAGAAAGTACTATCTAATGCATGGTGTTGAATAAAAAAGAAACGGCCTATTGTTTTTTTCTGCCCCGTCTACCGTGTTAGCGAATGTTTTATATTAAAAAAAAAAGAAAAAAATGATAGAGTAGAATGGGATCGAACGCTAAAACTGGCGATCATGAAACCTGCTTTCTTACCTACTGCGCCACGCTCCCGGGTTAAAAATGCATGTGAAAATAGGCCAATTAACCTAAGCTTCATTATTGGCACCGGTGTTTTGTGAAAATTAAACTGTGTTTATTAGTTCCCGGTGTCGATGAGTGTAGTCACAGTACATAATTGTTAGGGAGAAAAGTTTTGGCTACCACCTACATGGAGTTGGTTTGTTCGAGGGCCGTAGATGCTGGGCCAAATGTAATATTTAGTGTTAGCTGGAAAAAAATAATAACAATTTTACTAAAACACGCTCGAGTGAACAAGTGTAACATAATGCTGAGTTTAGTAGCCTGTGATGCATGTGGTTATTTTCCTATTCTCCGAGAAGGTACAGGGGAAAAATCGTCTCTACTTTATATATAAGATTAATGCTTGGTGTTATAAACTTGTTAGGTTTCAGTTTTTTATGCCTCTCTATATACGAAACATTTTGTCGATAATTTAATTGGAATTAATTCAAATAATTTGAAAACAAAAGATGAATTACCAAAATAGGTTCCTATTTTTAAATAAGGTTGTACACACCACGACCATCGTAATAACCCAGGCCTGTCAACTGAATCGAGTTTTTCTGGTGATGTCATTGACAGAAAGATTCCCGAGTTCGACAAGGTACACCTGAAGAAGGCCGGAGGTTACATCGGCCGAAACGTTGTGATAAAAACACCCAAGATGAGAACAGTAGTCCGAATATACCAAATTCTACTAAGTTTTTTTAAATTATTAATTTTTTTTATGAGTTAAAAACAATTTTATCAAAACTTTTCACTTAACTGCAATATATGTATTTTTAAAAATTCTATTGTGTCAAGGATGCAAAAAGCTGTTGCAGCAATGCAGACAGATGTTATTCAATGAAATGTGAATAGAATTGGGTTTTAATTCACTTTAATGAAATAAAATTCTATAAAGAATAAGTAGATAGCAGGAATAGCACATTGTCGCCGGGGGGGGGGGGGCTTTACTGTCAGGGGGAGACTTTACTGTCAGGGGCGGGGCAGACTTCCAGAGAGAAAAATACATTTGCTGAAAGCTGAAGTAAAAAATAAATGGAATGATGGAGTTTAGTTGATGTATTGATTTGAATATGTAATAGGTCTTTTGTCGGTACCATTTTAATAAGTTGAAAGGAAATTGAATGGAAAAAAAATGAAAATGGACCATCGTTCTAATATATATATATAGTATGAATTTTTATTAATACAAACATTATTGGTTACATATGTGTATTCATCTTTCGATTGTACTCTTCATAGAGAGTCAACCTCTTCAGACCAAAAACGAGAAATTAAAATGATATTGGAAATCTTTCTTCTTAAGTATATTTTTTCTAGGATGGGATTTGTTTATAATTCAACGGTCAAGCTTAGTATCAAATTACGTGTTCTACTGGCTGGCATTTTCAATTCGTTTCTATCTTTCTATTTCCTTATTCTTTACATTCTTTTTTTTTTATTGTTTCGCTTTTATGACCCGATTTATTTGGTATCTCTTGTTTTTCACTTTTATTGCTCCTCTGAAATAAGTTTTTATCAATTCTAGGAATCTTGGTCAGTTTGATTCATTCCACTAAAAATTAACACACCAAGCTATAATCTGTCTATATACATGTTAATGTATCAATATTTCAACCGTTATACGCACATACACATACCAAAATAATAACACATATACATATCCATATCTACATACTCTGATATCTCTCTCTCTCTCATATATATATATATATATATTGTTGAATATAAGAGACAACTCATGTCTAGATATCCTTTGGTAGATCCTTCCAATAGTCCGAATTAGGATCTTAGTTTCGGAGGAGAATTGACTGATGAATTTGCCATAATTTGGATTTGTCTCCCAAGTATTTTCCCTATATATGAAAACAAAAAAAACCCTAATTAATAGAATTCACTTTAATATCAGTAATAATATTCTAAAATGTTTATAGCTCCAATATAGTTTCGTACTTAGTACATAATTCCCGCTAAAAACCTTCTATAAATACTAACATGTGGTCTAGACCTGATTAACCTCATTCACCCGAAGATGGACTCAGATGGGTCCGAAAGTACTTGGGAGACAAATGCAAATTATGGCAAATTCATCAGCCAATTCCCTGCCGAAACTAAGATCCTGATTCGGACTATTGAAAGGATCTACCAAAGGATATCTAGACATGAGTTGTCTCTTATATTCAACAATATCTGCCTGCAAGAGAAGATGCTGCCTATATATATATATATATATATATATATATATATATATATATATATATATATATATATATATATTTATTTATTAACAACGTTTCGACAGATGTAGATACTGGCTTTCTGACACAAAATGCACCAAACATTGATGTTATTGTGTTTCTTTGTTTTCATTTGCAAAAACAAAAACATGTTTCCTCTACAAAACAATCAAACCAAACACCATGAATAACTAATTAAACATATAAAGAACTTGAAGCATAAAAACTTTCACCAAAATGACCGGATTCGGCATTAAATAACCCGAGGAGGGTTGATATGGCGTAAAACACAACATCCAAACCAAATCGACAGATGTAACTTCCGACCTCCTTCAGGTCCATCTCCATCAAACTTTAAGAACCGTCTATTCGAACTTGGGAATCTTTGACGGCAACAATTGTGCAGGGTTATCTCCCCTCTTTCTGTTTCAAATGATGATGACATCTGTTAGTGACGTCATCCACTGTGCATGCGCAGGAGAAACTTCTAGAGAGAATAATGAATTTACTTAAGCTGAAGCAAAAAAATGAATGATGTGATGAATTTTAGTTGATGTATTGATTTGAATATGTCGAGGTTAGGTTTAGGGTTAGGATTAGGGTTAGAGTTGATGCATTGATTTGAATATGTAATAGGTCTTTTGTTTGTATTATTCTAACGATTTGAAAGGAAATTGAATCAAAAAGTGAAACTGAAAAGAAAATTTTAAAAATTCTAATGAATTCAAAGATATTGAAAATTGAAATTAAAAAAAATTAAAATGAAAACGAACAAAAATGAAAATGAAATTTAAAAAA
This sequence comes from Sepiola atlantica, assembly GCA_963556195.1. NCBI lineage: Eukaryota > Metazoa > Mollusca > Cephalopoda > Sepiida > Sepiolidae > Sepiola > Sepiola atlantica. The sequence continues at coordinate 11,469,036 of OY744554.1, read as the reverse complement.
TGAAAATAAAATTATGAAAAAAAAAAAAAAAAAAAAAAAAATTACATTTAAAAAAATAAAATAAAATCTGAATGAAAATGAAAAAGAAATTATAAAAAATGAATAAAAAAAAATGAAAATTAAATTTCAAAAATTAAAAATTAATAAAAAAAAAAAAAAAATGAAATTATAAAAAATGAAAAAGAAATTATAAAAAATGAAAGTGAAATTTAAAAAATAAAAATGAAATTAAAAAATAAATAAAAATAAAATTTATAAAAATGAAATTTAAAAAATTAAAATGAAGTTAAAAAGAATTAGAATGAAAAAAATATGAAAATTAAATGGAAAAAAAAATGAAAATGAAATTTAAAAAAAATGAAATAATAAAAATGAAAATGAGACAAAAAAAAATGAAAATGAAATGAATAAAAAAAATCGAAATGAAATTTAATATAACTCCATATTCTTGCCAAAACAGATTCGATCCTCAAATTCTTTCCATCCCATAAAAAAATAGAAATGTAATAATAATTATTCAGAACGTTTTGAAACGAAAAATTGAAAAAGGTTAGTGTTAGGGTTGTCATAAAATAATAAGAAAAAGGAGATAAAAAAGATAAATACGGACCGTTGTGGTGGGTTTTAATTGATTACTCATTTATACATGCATTTTAATATATTGTTTTCATTGATCGCGTATGAAAATTTTGAAAGGAAAAAGTAGAAAAGATTCGATTGTCATAATATATTTTGAATTTTAAATTTAATTAGGGGTGGGACGTAATGGGTGAAAATTTCAGATTCATGCGAGTAGTATTTTTTTGTATTCATTCATACATAAATAACACTAAACAATCAAACATTTTGAAAATTTTGCAAAATTCAGAAGGTGCAGGCCAAAAATAGCCGTTAGGGCTCCACGGGACTCAAAATCCATCATTTTTCGGTGAAAAAGTGGTTTCATGCGACATTGCAGGTCCTAAAACATCCTCAAAAGCTATGAATGGATATAGATGGTTTAATCTGACATAGTACTTTAATTTAGGACCATTTTCAGGCTGTGAAAGGGTTTTCATGAATGTAAAATAGCCAAACACTAGTGACCTGCACCTTCTGAATTTTGCAAAATTTTTAAAATGTTTGATTGTTTAGTGTTATTTATGTATAAATGAACACAAAAAAATACTACTCGCATGAATCTGAAATTTTCACCCATTACGTCCCACCCATTCTGAATTTTGCAAAATTTTCAAAATGTTTGATTGTTTAGTGTTATTTATGTATAAATGAACACAAAAAAATACTACTCGCATGAATCTGAAATTTTCACCCATTACGTCCCACCTCTTCTGAATTTTGCAAAATTTTCAAAATGTTTGATTGTTTAGTGTTATTTATGTATAAATGAACACAAAAAAATACTACTCGCATGAATCTGAAATTTTCACCCATTACGTCCCACCTCTTCTGAATTTTGCAAAATTTTCAAAATGTTTGATTGTTTAGTGTTATTTATGTATAAATGAACACAAAAAAATACTACTCGCATGAATCTGAAATTTTCACCCATTACGTCCCACCTCTTCTGAATTTTGCAAAATTTTTAAAATGTTTGATTGTTTAGTGTTATTTATGTATAAATGAACACAAAAAAATACTACTCGCATGAATCTGAAATTTTCACCCATTACGTCCCACCTCTTCTGAATTTTGCAAAATTTTCAAAATGTTTGATTGTTTAGTGTTATTTATGTATAAATGAACACAAAAAAATACTACTCGCATGAATCTGAAATTTTCACCCATTACGTCCCACCTCTTCTGAATTTTGCAAAATTTTCAAAATGTTTGATTGTTTAGTGTTATTTATGTATAAATGAACACAAAAAAATACTACTCGCATGAATCTGAAATTTTCACCCATTACGTCCCACCTCTTCTGAATTTTGCAAAATTTTTAAAATGTTTGATTGTTTAGTGTTATTTATGTATAAATGAACACAAAAAAATACTACTCGCATGAATCTGAAATTTTCACCCATTACGTCCCACCTCTTCTGAATTTTGCAAAATTTTTAAAATGTTTGATTGTTTAGTGTTATTTATGTATAAATGAACACAAAAAAATACTACTCGCATGAATCTGAAATTTTCACCATTACATCCCACCCCTACTTCCAGTATAGATTCCGTTTCTCTATTATACGGATCTTTTCTCTAACCCTTTCCAGTTTTTTTATTTCGTCTTTTCATTATACTTTATTATTAAACGACCATTGAGATCTGTCAAATATTTCCGTTAAACATTTACTCCGACATTTCTCAGAAAAATGTTTCCGTTAAACATTTACTCCGACATTTCTCAGAAAAATATTTCCGTTAAACATTTACTCCGACATTTCTCAGAAAAATATTTCCGTTAAACATTTACTCCGACATTTCTCAGAAAAATATTTCCGTTAAACATTTACTCCGACATTTCTCAGAAAAATATTTCCGTTAAACATTTACTCCGACATTTCTCAGAAAAATATTTCCGTTAAACATTTACTCCGACATTTCTCAGAAAAATATTTCCGTTAAACATTTACTCCGACATTTCTCAGAAAAATATTTCCGTTAAACATTTACTCCGACATTTCTCAGAAAAATATTTCCGTTAAACATTTACTCCGACATTTCTCAGAAAAATATTTCCGTTAAACATTTACTCCGACATTTCTCAGAAAAATATTTCCGTTAAACATTTACTCCGACATTTCTCAGAAAAATATTTCCGTTAAACATTTACTCCGACATTTCTCAGAAAAATATTTCCGTTAAACATTTACTCCGACATTTCTCAGAAAAATATTTCCGTTAAACATTTACTCCGACATTTCTCAGAAAAATGTTTCCGTTAAACATTTACTCCGACATTTCTCAGAAAAATGTTTCCGTTAAACATTTACTCCGACATTTCTCAGAAAAATGTTTCCGTTAAACATTTACTCCGACATTTCTCAGAAAAATGTTTCCGTTAAACATTTACTCCGACATTTCTCAGAAAAATGTTTCCGTTAAACATTTACTCCGACATTTCTCAGAAAAATATTTCCGTTAAACATTTACTCCGACATTTCTCAGAAAAATATTTCCGTTAAACATTTACTCCGACATTTCTCAGAAAAATATTTCCAAAGATTGGCTCATAATTTCTTTGTTCCACGTCAACATTTTTGGCCGGGATCAAAGTGTAGTATCTGTTCTCGGGTTCATCGTAAATTAAACAAAAAAAAGAAAATCTTTGTAGATCAAAGTGTAGTATCTGTTCCGATGGATACTACACCCTATAGACCGGTATCGTCTTGGCCTTCGGGTCTTGATTTCCGCCGGTCTATGGGTCAGTCCTGTGCAGTTCTAGGAGGTCCAGCCTCCCAGGCTTTTCCTTCTCACCCTTTGAGAAGGGGTTAGTTTATTGCTAATCGCCTGAGGCGCCCCTACCGGAGAATGCCGACGGGGCTGCCCAAGCAATTTTTAATGGCCAGAGTGCTCAACTTCTCGAGCTCTGGTTTATCAAATCGCACTGCATTAACAAAGAAAAAAATTCAATTGATTAATAGATCTGATCTTTGAATTCTGACCAGAAAATAGAACAACGTAAAATGAATTTTTTTCACAGTTTCAATTAAATTAAGTGAATTTTATATTTCTGAATTTTTGAGATGAGGATTGATAATTTGTATAATTTTGGTTATTCAGACTACAGTTCTCATCTTGAGTGTTATCATCAGAACGTTTCGGCCGATGTAACCTCCAGCCTTCTTCAGGTGTATCTCTTCGAACTCGGGAATATTTCTGTCGAACTCGGGAATCTGGACGGAATTTCGAACAGAAACCCTTTAATTAATCCACGAGGATGGCATGCTCTTCTTCCATCAGCCATGACTGGGAGAAGTCTTCAGTAATTCGCAATTCTTTGTATCGCCCGCACCGAGGATTGAACCTTCAACCTTCAGATGACTATCACTTAGAACTGAATTTAACTTAGTACTATATCGGTGCGGGCGATATGCGAAAAATTGCGAATTACTGAAGACTTCTTCCCAGTCATGGCTGGCGGAAGAAAAGCATGCTACCATCGTGGATTAAATAAAGGGTTCCGTTCGAAATTCCGTCCAGATTCCAAAGTTCGACAGAAATATTCCTGAGTTCGAAGTGCAGTATCCATCGGAACAGATACTACACTTTAATCTTGGCCAAAAAGCCAAATTTCTGAATTTTTGCGATGAGGATTGATAATTTGTATAATTTTGGTTATTCGAACTACATTTCTCATCTTGAGTGTTGTGACAACGTTTCGGCCACTGTAACCTCCAGCCTTCTTCAGGTGTATCTCTTCGAACTCGGGAATATTTCTGTCGAACTCGGGAATCTGGATAGAATTTCGAATGAAACCCTTTATTCAATCCACGAGGGTAGCATGCTATTGTGCCGTAAGCCATGAGTGGGAGAAGTCTTCAGTAATTCGCAATTCTTCATATCGCCCGCACCGAGGATTGAACCTTCAACCTTCAGATGACTACTACTTAGAACTGAATTTAACTTAGTACTATATCCACTGCGCAAGGACCTTGGTGCGGGCGATACGAAGAATTTCCGTCCAGATACCCAAGTTCGACAGATACACCTAAAGAAGGCCGGAGGTTACAGCAGCCGAAACGTTGTGATGATAACACTCAAGATGAGAAATGTAGTCCGAATAACTAAAATTATGCAAATTATCAATCCTCATCTCAAAAATTCAGAAATATGATAGTCATAATTCTTGTTTATTTCGAAATTGTCATATCGTAGCTCTGGTTGACCTAAAGTCTTAACCATTGAGCTTATTCTAATCAGCTGCAGTATTTCTGGTTATTATTCTTCACTTTTATTGAATATATCTGTAAGGGGTGTATTCTTAGATTAGGACCCATGCTAAAATCGGCTTGGCATCGGTACTTTCAGGAGGTTCATGTAAACCACCAAAAAGCACCGACGCCAAGTCGAAACTACCGGCGTCCAAAAAATCAAAAACGAGGCTGGATTTACAAGTGGAAAAAAAAAAACATTAACCAACATTTAAAGCAAAAAAAAAAATCAAATAAAAACATTTAGTCAAATTGTATGAAAGAAATATTTAATTTTTTAATGAAGAAATAAAAATAAACAGGTGATAAATTATATTTTCTAAGTGTTTTTTTTTTTACTGAAAATTATTTTTTGTTTTGTTAGGGTTAGGTATTAAATGTTTTTTTGTTTATTTACTGAAAATTATTTTTTGTTTTGTTAGGGTTAGGTAATAAAGTTTTTTTGTTTTTTACTGAAAATTATTTTTTGTTTTGTTAGGGTTAGGTAATAAAGTTTTTATGTTTTTTGTTTATTTACTGAAAATTATTTTTTGTTTTGTTAGGGTTAGGTAATAAAGTTTGTTTTTTTTTGTTTATTTACTGAAAATTATTTTTTGTTTTGTTAGGGTTAGGTATTAAAGTTTTTTTGTTTTTTTATTGAAAATTATTTTTTGTTTTGTTAGGGTTAGGTATTAAAGTTTTTTTGTTTTTTTATTGAAAATTATTTTTTGTTTTGTTAGGGTTAGGTATTAAAGTTTTTTTGTTTATTTATTGAAAATTATTTTTTGTTTTGTTAGGGTTAGGTATTAAAGTTTTTTGTTTATTTATTGAAAATTATTTTTTGTTTTGTTAGGGTTAGGTATTAAAGTTTTTTTGTTTTTTGTTTATTTACTGAAAATTATTTTTTGTTTTGTTAGGGTTAGGTAATAAAGTTTTTATGTTTTTTGTTTATTTACTGAAAATTATTTTTTGTTTTGTTAGGGTTAGGTAATAAAGTTTTTTTTTTTTTGTTTATTTACTGAAAATTATTTTTTGTTTTGTTAGGGTTAGGTATTAAAGTTTTTTTGTTTTTTTATTGAAAATTATTTTTTGTTTTGTTAGGGTTAGGTATTAAAGTTTTTTTGTTTATTTATTGAAAATTATTTTTTGTTTTGTAAGGGTTAGGTATTAAAGTTTTTTTGTTTATTTATTGAAAATTATTTTTTGTTTTGTTAGGGTTAGGTATTAAAGTTTTTTTGTTTTTTTATTGAAAATTATTTTTTGTTTTGTTAGGGTTAGGTATTAAAGTTTTTTTGTTTATTTATTGAAAATTATTTTTTGTTTTGTAAGGGTTAGGTATTAAAGTTTTTTTGTTTATTTATTGAAAATTATTTTTTGTTTTGTTAGGGTTAGGTATTAAAGTTTTTTTGTTTATTTATTGAAAATTATTTTTTGTTTTGTAAGGGTTAGGTATTAAAGTTTTTTGTTTATTTATTGAAAATTATTTTTTGTTTTGTTAGGGTTAGGTATTAAAGTTTTTTTGTTTATTTATTGAAAATTATTTTTTGTTTTGTTAAGGTTAGGTATTAAAGTTTTTTGTTTATTTATTGAAAATTATTTTTTGTTTTGTTAGGGTTAGGTATTAAAGTTTTTTTGTTTATTTACTTAAAATTATTTTTTGTTTTGTTAGGGTTAGGTATTAAAGTTTTTTTGTTTATTTATTGAAAATTATTTTTTGTTTTGTTAGGGTTAGGTATTAAAGTTTTTTTGTTTATTTACTGAAAATTATTTTTTGTTTTGTTAGGGTTAGGTATTAAAGTTTTTTTGTTTATTTATTGAAAATTATTTTTTGTTTTGTTAGGGTTAGGTATTAAAGTTTTTTGTTTATTTATTGAAAATTATTTTTTGTTTTGTAAGGGTTAGGTATTAAAGTTTTTTGTTTATTTATGATTATTTTTGTTTTGTTGTGGGTTTGGTATTAAGTTTTTGTTTATTTGTGAAATTATTTTTTGTTTTGTAAGGGTTGGGTATTTAAGTTTTGGGGGTGTGAGGGTTTTGGTGGTTGTTTTGGTGTGGGTTGGGTTTAGTGGTTTTGTTGTTGAAAATTATTTTTTGTTTTGTTAGGGTTAGGTATTAAAGTTTTTTTGTTTATTTACTGAAAATTATTTTTTGTTTTGTTAGGGTTAGGTATTAAAGTTTTTTTGTTTATTTATTGAAAATTATTTTTTGTTTTGTTAGGGTTAGGTATTAAAGTTTTTTTGTTTATTTACTGAAAATTATTTTTGGTTTTGTTAGGGTTAGGTATTAAAGTTTTTTTGTTTATTTACTGAAAATTATTTTTTGTTTTGTTAGGGTTAGGTATTAAAGTTTTTTTGTTTATTTACTTAAAATTATTTTTTGTTTTGTTAGGGTTAGGTATTAAAGTTTTTTGTTTATTTATTGAAAATTATTTTTTGTTTTGTTAGGGTTAGGTATTAAAGTTTTTTTGTTTATTTATTGAAAATTATTTTTTGTTTTGTTAGGGTTAGGTATTAAAGTTTTTTTGTTTATTTATTGAAAATTATTTTTTGTTTTGTTAGGGTTAGGTATTAAAGTTTTTTTGTTTATTTATTGAAAATTATTTTTTGTTTTGTTAGGGTTAGGTATTAAAGTTTTTTTGTTTATTTACTGAAAATTATTTTTGGTTTTGTTAGGGTTAGGTATTAAAGTTTTTTTGTTTATTTACTGAAACTTATTTTTTGTTTTGTTAGGGTTAGGTATTAAAGTTTTTTTGTTTATTTATTGAAAATTATTTTTTGTTTTGTTAGGGTTAGGTATTAAAGTTTTTTTGTTTATTTATTGAAAATTATTTTTTGTTTTGTTAGGGTTAGGTATTAAAGTTTTTTTGTTTATTTATTGAAAATTATTTTTTGTTTTGTTAGGGTTAGGTATTAAAGTTTTTTTGTTTATTTACTGAAAATTATTTTTGGTTTTGTTAGGGTTAGGTATTAAAGTTTTTTTGTTTATTTACTGAAAATTATTTTTTGTTTTGTTAGGGTTAGGTATTAAAGTTTTTTTGTTTATTTATTGAAAATTATTTTTTGTTTTGTTAGGGTTAGGTATTAAAGTTTTTTGTTTATTTACTGAAAATTATTTTTTGTTTTGTTAGGGTTAGGTATTAAAGTTTTTTTGTTTATTTACTGAAAATTATTTTTTGTTTTGTTAGGGTTAGGTATTAAAGTTTTTTTTGTTTATTTACTGAAAATTATTTTTGGTTTTGTTAGGGTTAGGTATTAAAGTTTTTTTGTTTATTTATTGAAAATTATTTTTTGTTTTGTTAGGGTTAGGTATTAAAGTTTTTTTTGTTTATTTACTGAAAATTATTTTTGGTTTTGTTAGGGTTAGGTATTAAAGTTTTTTTGTTTATTTATTGAAAATTATTTTTTGTTTTGTTAGGGTTAGGTATTAAAGTTTTTTTGTTCATTTACTGAAAATTATGGTGCTTATGCAGATGAGCGGCCACAGTAAAAAATTATTTAAATAAAAAAAAAATAATATATACTTATTAAGCATTATAATCTTACTCACTGTACAAAAAAGTAGAAAAAATTATCCACTAGAACTTTAATTAAAAGTATTTTTCCATTCTGCGTATCGTAACAGCGATTTGTTCACAGAGACTTCAGTTTGTTTCTAAAGAAAGAAGATTTCGCAGGGGAGATAATCAACTTGCGAAATCATAATAAAAAAACAACATGGCGTCTCTGTGAACGAATCGCTGGTACGATACGCAGAATGGAAAAATACTTGTAATTAAAGTTCTAGTGGATAATGTTTTCTACTTTTTTGCACAGTGAGTAAGAAGATAACACTGAATAAGTATATAATATTGTTTTTATAAAAAAATAATTTTTTAAAATTTTTTAATGGTCTGCTAATCAGTATAAGCACCAAAATTATTTTTTGTTTTTGTTAGGGTTAGGTATTAAAGTTTGTTTTTTTTTGTTTTTTTTTGCTAAACCAAAATTATACAAAGAAGCGAATAGCGTTAAAGTAAGAATTTCCTTTTGGTCTGAGTGAAAAAACGAAAAGTAAAAATGGATATATAAATTAAATTAATACGGTTGCATTTTGATTTTTTTTTGTGGTTCTGGTTGTGGCAAATGTACACTGATGAAGCCTTTTCGTAAGTGTTTTTGGATATACAATATATACATATATATTAGTGGTGGACGATTAATCGGAAACTGTAAATTGGAAACCTCGGAACTTTTTGGGGAATCGGAAAAATTTGTGCCTATTTTCCGATGACAAAAACGATTCTTTTAATTGTTTTATTTTTGTTTGTTTTTGTTTTAAACTTAATTTACCATTGCTGGTACTAATGATAAAAATGATAAATATTTATTCATTAATATTTATAAATATTTATTTATGATAAAATGATAAATAATATATTCATTTTAAATTATCAGTAAAACTAAAATCTATAGATCCCCCCTCCCCAATTGTATTTTTACGTTTGCGAAAATATATGTACATATTACATGGGTTTTTACGGTAATTCGAAAATTTAAAAAAAAAAACAATTATATAGCTAAATATTTATAAATTAAAAAAAAAATCGGAATCAGAAATTGTATCGGAATCGATAATTTAGAAAAGAATCTGTAATTGTATCGGAATCGGGAAAAATATTGGAATCGTCCCATCACTGATATATATATATATATATTGATATATATATATATATATATATATATATATATATATATATGAGAAAGGAAGGATGAAGGACGTGATGGGAAATGAAAAAGGAAAACATTACCCACTCACCAAAATCACAGAGCCTCCCGCCTCCTCTTTCCCCATCTCTCCACTTCTTTACTCACTGCCATCCACATTATTCCCGCTCACCCCCACCCCTCCACATTTTTTCACTCAGAACCATCCACATTTATTTCATTCCATGCTACTGACTTCACCAAGCCCGGACCTCGGTCCTACTGCTCCCAGTAGTGGCTACTACTTCTTCCCATCAACCCATCATGTAAACCCAATATTTTCATGTACTTGCATGACATTTTTCTTAAGATTATCATCCTGAGAAAGTCTTAAAAATAAAGACGAAACGTTGATAAATATATTAAAAAAACATCCTTTGGTTTTTCTTTTTCATTTCCCATATATATATATATACATATATATATATATATATATATATACAGGGTGTCTCAAAAAAATGTACTCACTCTTAGAATGACGAGAAAACCTTTATTTACCTTGGTGCGCGTTATCAGCTTTGTTTGAACAATAATGTTCATCAGTTTGAACATTTGCGAACATGATTCTTTAATTACATCTGTCTCATGTATTCGATGCTGTTTCATTTCACTCTATGTTCATAAATAAAAGTTTTCTCGTCATTCTACGAGTGAGTACATTTTTTTGAGACACCCTGTATATATATATATATATATATACACACACACACATATATATGTATGTGTATGTGTGTTTACACATTTAATAATTCCATATTTTTGCCAAAAAAGATTCGATCCTCAAGTTCTTTCCATCCCGTTCAAATATAGAAATCTGTTCCGAGCCAAATCCGTAATTCCTATTCTCGGAACAACTCCAGAAATAACCGGAACACTCATCTGCATTTCACATTCAATATTATCAAGATTTTGTTGTATCAGCAATAAAAACGAAAATAACCACTCAGCAACTTTGGAGATAAAACAATAGCCATGACAGACAGCCGGACTGAAGATTTGTATTGCATGGAAAAACAAACAAGCCATAGCATTGATGAAGAAGAAAAAATCCATAAGGGTTTTTATTCCTCCATAAAAAAATATAGAGAATATTCGACGGAAAAACAAATTCGAATTTTAATTCTTCTTTTTCTTCTAATTCTAATAATTCTTCTTCTAATTCTTCTTCTTCTAATTCTTCTTCTTCTTCTTCTTCTTCTTCTAATAATTCTTCTTCTTCTTCTTCTTCTTCTAATTCTAATAATTCTTCTTCTTCTAATGATTCTTCTTCTTCTTCTAATTCTAATAATTCTTCTTCTTCTTCTAATTCTTCTTTTTCTAATTCTAATCCTTCTTCTTCGTTTTCTTCTAATTCTAATTCTTCTTCTAATAATTTTTCTAATTCTTCTTCTAATAATTTTTCTTCTTCCAATTCTAATTCTTCTTCTAATTCTAATCCTTCTTCTTCTTCTAATTCTTCTTCTTCGTTTTCTTCTAATTCTAATTCTTCTTCTAATTCTTCTTCTAATAATTTTTCTTCTTCTAATTCTTCTTCTAATAATTTTTCTTCTTCTAATTCTTCTTCTTCTAATTCTAATTCTTCTTTTTCTAATTCTAATTCTTCGTTTTGTTCTAATTCTAATTCTTCTTTTTCTAATTCTAATTCTTCTTCTTCTAATTCTTCTTCAGTGGTACTTAATGACTAAGTCCAGGAGTCTGGACAAGGATTGAGAGTCCATAATATGTAAGATAAATGTCCTGTTTGTAGGGAACGGAGAAGAGTTCATAACAGGAGAATGTTCTTAGGAGAAATTCCATCCGTAGTTTAAAGGCGGCCGAATTAATAGGTCGTTTGTAACTAAGTGTGTGCGGCAGATCAGCCAGTCTTCTTGTCGATGCCGAAGCCCAAGAACGAATTGTGGTGGTTGAACTCAGTGACATGCGTCGATTACAGAGTAGGGGCTTCTTTGCAGCTAAAAGAGAAATAAGAGTGTCGAGCATTCCATTAAATAAACTCTGGGACCCGTGCTCTACTCTCATGAGAGATTGTTTCTGATTGGGTAAGTCAGAATCGAAATTACGCGTTTGTTCCAATCAGCACGCAGCTTACAAGTAACGCAGATATTTTAAACATCGTTAATGGCGGCTGTTATTGCCATTGTAGTATTACTGCTAAAAATCCTGCTGGATTAATTTTCAGAAGAAAATAGAAAACAATTGGGTTGCTTTAAGAAATTGAGTTCCAAGCTAACCTATCTCTGGTCAGGTCTTTATTGTCCCTCTGTCTCTCAAGTCCATCCTTATCACTTCTTCACATCTTTTCATCGGCATTCCCTTGTGAACTGAACCTGCTACCTCAACTGTTCTACATCTACTAATCCAAGAACTTGCATCCATTCTTTCAGTGTGACCATACCATCGAAGTCTCCTGTTCTGCACACATCTCCCTATACTGTCCAGATTTCATCTTCCTCTGAGGTCATCAGAACTAAGCATGTCTTTAAGACTCGTATTACACATCCATCATATCATTTCTCTCCATGCAACGCATGTCCTCAACCCTCACTGGCCATGTTTTACTTCCATACATCATCATACTGCATACACGTGTCTGAGAGGATTGACTCTTATCTTGGTCGACAGTGGTAACGCTCTGCTGGTTAGTAATGGCAGAAGTTCCCAGAACTTACTACATGTAATCAAGTAACTCTTGCAATCACACTTGCACCTGCTCCACCCTGTGCTCCAATGGTATCACCAAAGTAACAAAACTTTTCAACAATCTCAACAGCTTCGTCATCCAGATATACTTTCTTCTCCACATCTGAGTTCTCATCCATTAAATTTCTGTTAAAAATGGTAGGGAAAGGTTACGCGGCTAAAACGGAAAAAAAGAAACATGGCCGATATATATATGTAAAGAAAGAAGGGAGATAAGCCCAGGTTTTCACAATTTTTTAAATGTTTAAAAAAAAAAAACTGGTATAGCAAGTTTAATCGTCTAAAACAAGTCAATCAGGAAAATAAACATGGCCGATATATATATGTAAAGAAAGAAGGGAGATAAGCCCAGGTTTTCACAATTTTTTAAATGTTTAAAAAAAAAAAAACTGGTATAGCAAGTTTAATCGTCTGAAACAAGTCAATCAGGAAAAGAAACATGGCCGATATATATATGTAAAGAAAGAAGGGAGATAAGCCCAGGTTTTCACAATTTTTTAAATGTTTAAAAAAAACAAACTGGTATAGCAAGTTTAATCGTCTAAAACAAGTCAATCAGGAAAATAAACATGGCCGATATATAAAGACTGAAATCGTATCTACCCTACCGCTTCTTTCTCACTGAAGAAAAGTTGATAGTCTTTCTCTACTCTATCGTTATTTTCATGGCAGGTGCTCGACTGAACTCCAATTTATGGTTCCCTCTTGTAAAACATTCACAACAAAAACTCGTCTAGCTACAACCACTGTAAATGATGTCCCTTTCGTCTCTCTGTGTACCTAAAACTAAACGGCACTTCCATGAACAAAGTTTCTTTCCAATAACTACCCAATGAGCAAAATAGTAAGTGCTCGACTGAACTCCAATCTATGCGATAACATTACCGTAAACCATTAACAAAAAACCTATCTAGTATTATTTACTCCTCTCCAGGAGTTAGGCACAAGGCCAGTTTTATCCTACTCCCACAAGTAAGATGTGACCCAAGGTCGGGTCGGAAAGTGGGGGTTGAAAAGCCAGCGCCCGAGAGGTGAGCACTCTGACCATCAAAAATTGCCTGGGCAGCCCCGTCGGCATTCCCCGGTAGGGGCGCCTCAGGCAGTAAGCAATAAACTTACTCCTCCCCAAAGAGGGGAGGCGAAGCCTGGGAGGGTGGACCTCCTAGAACTGCACAGGACAGACCCATAGACCGGCGTAAATCAAGCCCCGAAGGCCAAGACAATACCAGTCCATGGGGTGCAGTATCCATCGGAACAGATACTACACTTTGATCTCGACCAAAAGGCCGATCCAAACCTATCTAGTTACAACAACTGTAAATAAGTTTCATTTCTTCCACTGTGTACCTAGACTAAAACAGAACTTCCATGAGCAAAGTTTCTTTCCAAGAACTACCCGTCTGTGGAACACAATACCATGAAACTGCTTCCCAGCTGATTGCAACATTATCGTTTTCAATTCCAATGTTAACAAATTCTTGTTGAGTCGTCCTCCCAAATAATCAAATTCTGCCCAACTTCAACCATCATCTCCAATCTTCAAGGTGTTTGTCTCACCGTCCACCTGACAAATTCATTAACCCTTATCCTCGAGTGGCCTTTGGGCCTTGATAAGTGATGACTAATTAGTACATTAAAAACAAAGAAAACATCAATAAAAAAAATAAAAAACTTTGATCCATAGGGTTAGGGTTTCTATTCCTCCATAAAATGTGAAGTACATTTCAAAATTCTCCCACAGGGTACCTTTCAAATATTCAGGAAAAAAAAAAAATGAGAGTACATTTTAAAATTCTCCCACAGGGTACCTTTCAAATATTCAGGAAAAAAAAAATGAGAGTACATTTCAAAATTCTCCCACAGGGTACCTTTCAAATATTCAGGAAAAAAAAAAATGAGAGTACATTTTAAAATTCTCCCACAGGGTACCTTTCAAATATTCAGGAAAAAAAAAATGAGAGTACATTTCAAAATTCTCCCACAGGGTACCTTTCAAATATTCAGGAAAAAAAAAAATGAGAGTACATTTTAAAATTCTCCCACAGGGTACCTTTCAAATATTCAGGGAAAAAAAAATGAGAGTACATTTCAAAATTCTCCCACAGGGTACCTTTCAAATATTCAGGAAAAAAAAAAATGAGAGTACATTTTAAAATTCTCCCACAGGGTACCTTTCAAATATTCAGGAAAAAAAAAATGAGAGTACATTTCAAAATTCTCCCACAGGGTACCTTTCAAATATTCAGGAAAAAAAAAATGAGAGTACATTTTAATTTGTTTATAAAAAACAATTTAGGGTACATTTTAATTTCTATGCAAAAATAAAGAAAACAAACTTAAGGTATATTCACAGAAAAAATTCTCTGCTTTCGAGCTGAGATCAAGTTATAGTATCTGTCCGTGGTCAGAGCAAGAGGAATCCTTAACTGAGGCAATTTTTATTTTTGTCCCATCCAGTGTGCCTCTTTGGGGTAGCTGGATTCCCCCACATAAAAAAACTGACCTTGTGTCTAACATTTTCCCCCGTGGGAAAGCAAGTAAACAGGGCGCATTTAATGGTTGATTTGTTCAGTGGTCCTTGGGTTTAGTCAGGGTTTATTGGATTTTGTTAAGATCCAGTAACTGGTTGTAAATTTAGTTAGGGTTTGGTGAATAATTGGTGGATTTTGTTAGGGTCCGCGAGTGGTCGATGGGTTTTGTTAGGGTTTGACTAGTGCTCAATGGGTTTTGTTAGGGTTTGACTAGTGCTCAGTGGGTTTTGTTAGGGTTTGACTAGTGCTCGGTGGGTTTTGTTAGGGTTTGACTAGTGCTCGGTGGGTTTTGTTAGGGTTTGACTAGTGCTCGGTGGGTTTTGTTAGGGTTTGACTAGTGCTCGGTGGGTTTTGTTAGGGTTTGACTAGTGCTCGGTGGGTTTTGTTAGGGTTTGACTAGTGTTCAGTGGGTTTTGTTAGGGTTTGACTAGTGTTCAGTGGGTTTTGTTAGGGTTTGACTAGTGTTCAGTGGGTTTTGTTAGGGTTTGACTAGTGTTCAGTGGGTTTTGTTAGGGTTTGACTAGTGTTCAGTGGGTTTTGTTAGGGTTTGACTAGTGCTCGGTGGGTTTTGTTAGGGTTTGACTAGTGCTCAGTGGGTTTTGTTAGGGTTTGACTAGTGTTCAGTGGGTTTTGTTAGGGTTTGACTAGTGCTCAGTGGGTTTTGTTAGGGTTTGACTAGTGTTCAGTAGGTTTTGTTAGGGTTCGGCAAATGGTTGGTGGGTTTAGAGTTAGAGTTTGGTGAGTTGTTCGGTGGGTTTCGTTAGGGTTCGGTGAGTTGGTCGGTAGGTTTTGTTAAGGTCCGGCAAGTGGTCGTTGGGTTTCATTAGGGTTCGGTAGTTTCGTTAGGGTGTAGCTTCTTTGCAAAAGTTAAGAATCACTGCTCGAGCGGAAACAAAAATATTTACTTATGCGGTAGAGTTAATTTTTAAAATCATTTCTGCCAATAAATTTACATCTAAATTCTGATATTTGTTAATAGAGTCATGCCAGTTTTTTTACCAACTTCAAACAACAGAACAAGAAAACTCTTAGCTCCATGTTTATTTAATCTTAGCTCTTCTAACCCCAACATATTAAATCTGTACCTTCACTGAGTGGCAAGACACCTGTTAAAGTCCCTTTTTTATACAGGGTGGGCAAAAATAAGGGTCCTATTTTTAAAAATTCATAACTTTTTTATTTATTGATTTTTAAAAAATTTTTTTTAGAATAAGTAAAGGACCCCTTCCGAAGCAAGCATGAGCCGTATTAGCCCTAAGGAACGTACTCTCATTTAGAAAACATTATTTTTACTTAAAAAACTCAAAACAGTGTAAAAAACAATACTTTAGTTTTTGTAAGTTTTAAGAAGTGTTTTTCGGCTAAAATTTGTTTTGTTTATTTCAAAAAATCTCGGAAGGGTCAGTCTACACACACATAAAGTTTGGTGAGTTTAACTTTTATTTTGTGGAAGTTATTCAAATTCAAGTTATTCAAATTTAAAGTTAGGACCCTTATTTTGGCCCACCCTGTATATTCAAAACAACAACAATAACAACAAAAGCGCCCTCTAGGCCAGATGGAAAACTTCACCCAAGGGCCATAACTTGATACATTACACAACCCT
This sequence comes from Sepiola atlantica, assembly GCA_963556195.1. Taxonomy (NCBI): domain Eukaryota; kingdom Metazoa; phylum Mollusca; class Cephalopoda; order Sepiida; family Sepiolidae; genus Sepiola; species Sepiola atlantica. Next base: position 11,452,604 of record OY744554.1, on the reverse strand, counting down.
AACCCTAACTCTAACATTAGCAGATGCTTGTGAAGTGTAGGGCCGAAAAAAAATTTTAATTTTTAATTTTGAAGAGTCAAATAAGGAGGGGATAACTCTAGTTTTAAGCCACGGTTTATCTTAAAATGGATTTTAACGCTCTGAACTTGCAAGATATTTAATATTTAACCAAAGATAATACCAAATTAATAGACTTCTTGCAAGCGCATAGATTATTTTTCAAACAAATTGCCGAATTTTACCCAGTGTAAAACTGTCATTTATTTCAAAAACTTTATTTCTCTTGTTTCATGTTTTTTTCCCTTCCATTTACGTATTTTTCCTTCTTTTTCGTTGATAATTAATTCATTTTTAATAAATCATTTTATTTTTCACTGGTGTCGAATACCATAAAGCGTTGTGATGGTTTTATTCCTAAAGTATCGTTTTTACGTATACATTGTTTTAACTTTATTTTACATTAATTACAAAAGTAAAATCCATTTTAAGATAAACTGGTCGAAAAACTTTGAGTTATCTCCCCCTTATTTGACTCTCCAAAATTAAAGCTAACAATTTTTTTTCAGCCCTACGATACATAAGCATCCAATTTTTAATTAAAACATTTTTTAATTTAATTTTTATTTTTAAAAAATCATTTTTATTCGAAATGGCTATGTTGTAGCAGTTTCCTACAAGCCGCCATATTGTTTACATATCAATGACTTATTAGCTGCCTGCTGATTGGTTCAAGCAATCTACTTCCTCCTTGGCTTGACCAATCAGTTGCCTTCTTTTAGGCGAATCTCAGATGGCTAGCATAGCTAGCTGTGATAATTCATTTTAATAAATCATTTTATTTTTCATTGTTGCCGAATGCCATAAAACGTTGTGATTATTTTATTCCTAAATTATCCTTTTTTACGTATACATTGTTTTAACTTTATTTTACATTAATTACAATAATAAAATCCATTTTAAGATAAAGCGTGGTTGAAAACTAGAGGAATCTTCCTCTTCTTTGACTCTTCAAAATTAAAGATAACATTTTTTTTTCGGCCCTACGATACATAGGCACCCACTAACCTTAGCTCTTCTGTTGAGGCAATCTACAATCTGATAGACCTTTAATCAAACTCTTTCAACAAAAAAACAAAAACAAAAAAAAACGAAGCAGGTCTATTATCATTAACAAGTGACTTTAAATAAGTTTACAAAATCCAACTAGCAGTAAGGAATCTGGAGTTACTTCCCTAGATCATGATGTTTAAGTTACTTCCCTTTAATTTTAGGTTTGAAGAGTAGATTTATTATCATTAACAAGTGTCTTTAAATAAGTTTACAAAATCCAACTAGCAGTAATGCATCTAGAGTTACTTCCCTAGATCATGATGTTTTCAGTTACTTCCTTTTAATTTTATGTTTGAAAAGTAGAATTATTATCATTAACAGGTGTCTTTAAATAAGTTTACAAGATCCGAATAGCAGTGTTAAGATGTATGCGTTTATATTCTCACTCTACAAAAAATAGGCAGTGTTGCTAGGAAGCATTTCCCTGGCGCTTATAGTAACGCATGTGTGCGTCGGCAAATAAGGAAAACACATTAAAGTGAGTTAAATTCATGTGCATTTATTCAACGTTTGCCATAACAAACGATAAAAACACAGAAACAAACAATTACTACAAGTTCCCAAAACAATCGAATGCACATAGTTGTTACTAAAGAAGTTGTGTGAAGCACAAAAAGGGTCTACTTACAGTCGACGTATTGGGGCTTTCTGGAGGACCCGATAAAAAGGGCTGACTTCACCCCAGGAAGGACAGTCGAAAAGAGTCAGAAAATCAGAGAGATTTCTCTTATCTCGCGAGAACTAGGCCCAGGTCACGTGTCTTCCGAGATCACGAGACCCGACCCTTTTTCTCAAGGGATCACAGCTCTGAATCTATGAAAAACGGCAATCCCATTGAAGGGAGGTCACTCTGTCGTCCCTACAGAAGTAAGGCATCTGGAGTTACTTCCATTGTTTATGATGTTTTAAGTTACTTCCCTTTAATATTGCGTTTGAAATAACAAGTTTAGTATCATTATCTTTAAATGAGTTTTCTTGCTTTTAGGCAACAATTCATTAGGAAGAGGAGTTTTTGTTTTTAGCTTATGTGAGTGTTGGCTTAAAATTATAAGGGATTTATTATCTTTCAAGTAGATCAAAGTTATCTCCCCTGAATCATTACTAACCGACACAAGAATGCACTCTTCTACTTCGAGGAGTTAAGAAAGACTCGTTCTACACATGTAAGAAACACTCAGCTATTTTCTTATTAAGGACCCCGGGAGCAATGCGAGGTAGGCCGGCTAGTCTACTTTAGGGAATTTTAATTTTTTATTTTAATTCAAGTCGAAATGAGATTCTGAATGTATTTATTTATTAATCTTTTGGGCAGTGTTTTTACCGCGATACCCAGGACTAATACGTTTTTGGTATTATTGTACACTAGCGGGACACATTTGCATCCTTCATCTGTTGTATATAAACATATTTCCATTCTATCGACGTCTGGTGGGAACGCAGACCTCACATTATTATTATTATTATTATTATTATTATTATTATTATTATTATACCACCTGTATTCAAACTGAAACATGCTTATTTAAATATTCTGGTTAATGTAGCTTCAGAATATATCTGGTTACAAGGGTTAGAGGTTAGGGTTACAAGGATTAGGGGTTAGGGTT
>OY744554.1:11427387-11444887 GCA_963556195.1 Sepiola atlantica | reverse complement strand
TTCTTCTATCTTTTCTTTTCATTTTAGGTCACATTTAAAAGGTAAATAAATGTTTCGAAATTATCAAAATGTTAACGTTTCGTGTTTGAAAAGTTTATTATTGTAAACTAGCAGGGCTATTCGGTATTGCCCGGGGTAATAGTAATTTATTTTTATCAATAACAATTGCACACGCGAGGTAAATCTTACTGTACGAACCGAAAACAACTAATCGAAGTGAAACTTATACCCCCCCCCCCACATCAACAACAACAAACAACAAAAATGAACAAATACGCGAGTTACATCTTACTAAAAGAAGAAATACCCGAGTAAAGGTTAAAAAAACGCGAGATAAGTTTTACTTAAGAAAATAAACTACTCTCTCTCTCTCTCTCTCTCTCTCTCTCTCTCTCTCTTTCTCTCTCTCTCCCCCTCTCTCTCTCTCTCTCTCTCTCCTGTTAACGACGCCGTATTATTATGTTATTGTTTTTTTTTATTATTGTTTGAAGCAATAGTGTCTTTGAATTATTTATTTGCACAAAATCTAAAAATCTAAATGACGAACAAATCAAGGGTATCAAAAGTGTGGGAAAAGGGGGGCGGGTCGTTGTTGGTCATCCTTGGTCAACAGTTATAAAAATGTCTACCTTACTCTTAACCAGAATCATCTCAGTCGCCACAATACCACATTTACTCTTGTGTGGGGGGGGGGGGCATCCTACTTAAAACATTTTCAAATTGTTGAGAGATATTTTTTTCATAAATACATTTATTTACAGATATTCATTGATTTAAAATGGGGGTGCGATCTTAGGGAAAGGACCAAGAAACTATTTAAAAAAATGTGTTTATAACTCGGCATTTATAAATGAATGACCCCTCCCCTCCCCAAAAAACTGATTCAATCTGTTATTGTATTATCTTTTAATGGTGATAGGTTAGTGTAGTATCGGTTCTGTTGTCATAGGACCGTCCTCCCAGGAGTAACCTCCTCCTTTTCTTAATCCTCCCAGGTCTTACATCCTCCTGTGAGGGAGGGTTAATGTAGTATCTGTTCTTTTGTCATGAGACCATCTTCCCAGGGATTACCTTCTTTTGGGGAGGGCAGGTGGTAGTGTAGTATCTTTTCTGTTGCCATGATACTATATTCACAGGCATGACCTTCTTCTTTAATGGGGAGATCCTTCCAGGTATCACCTCCTCTATTTTGGAAGGGGTATTGTAGTACCTGTATTGTTGTCATGATACCATCCTACCAGACATTACCTCCTCCTTTGAGGATTAGTGTAGTATATGTTCGTTAATACTTCCTCTTTTGGGGTTCAGTGTATGTAGTTGGTTCATCATGATTTCATCCTCCCAGCCTAACGAAAGTATCCGACCAGGGGGAGCATATATATATATATATATATATATTAATTAGACGCCCATGTGCCCCGTTGAGTCACAACCGCTACCACTATTTATTCTACTTTGATTTCATTTTAAAATTCATGATATATCTTTTAAAATATGGTTCTTGCATAACTAGAAATAAGTTTCTTTACTTATATATTATCAATAATAATAATAATAATTTTTTTAATAATAGTAATAATAATTTTTTTTTTTTTTTTTTTTAATATTTCTATATATGTGAAGGGTAAAAAAATTTTTTATTGATATGTGTTTTTTCCATACCTGTACCCTAACAACCGTTCTTTCCCCTTTTGTGTCCCTTTGTAGACCCGTTACATTTGATTTGCACACTGTCAGAAGTGGTTTGTATTTTCCATACCCCCTACTCCCCTTCTTCCTATCTAATTAGCTGTAAAACTGGTGGCCTTTAATCCAGGATTTAAACTGGAAGCGAACAATTCTCTCGGCTTGATGCTAAATGTTAGCTTCTAAGTTGGTGTCTATACCCTGTGCTGATGAAGAGACTCGATATCAATAAAATCCAATATCGTCTCAGAAACGATCGTACATGAACCTGTTGTTTATGTTGAATTCTTGGAAGATAAATAAATGATTATGTCATAATTAAGTTTACCTAAGATTTATATTATAAATATATATTCCTACCTTCTTACACAAGAAAAAAACTTTATATAAAAATTTCACACCGGCATTGAACAAATCATAGCACAGCACACACACACACACACACACACACACATCATACAGAACACATATATACATACATACGAACATGGGTGTGAGTGCATGTGCAGAAAAAAACATATAAACACATATACGCACCCACATACATAAACCAAAACAGATATACTGACCCAAACACACACACATAGGACTGTCTTACAAATGAGGCAGAAACGGATAACAAGCCTGCCACAGAAACAGCCTGGAAGAGCCGGCAGAAATACACCAAGAACTTCCATTGCAGAAAACTGGAAATATAGGCCAACCAACAACGTGCTAAATATTTCCTAGATGAACTATCCCAGGAATATATAGATAATGAAGGCTCTGTAGATTGACTGAAAAGAGGATCTCTTCATTATGATCAGGAGAGAATGATAATGGCTGCCTAAGATCAAGGCTTGATGACCAATGCTTTTAAAAAGATGAGTGGTCTCAGCAACAATAACAAGTGCAGGTTCTGCCACACAAGTAGAGAGTGTGAGCCACCTGACATCCAGTTGTAAGGTTCTCCTGGGGGATGGCTATTATACAATGCGACACAACGGAGTGTGCAAATATTTTCACTGAACTATATGTAAAAAGTTAAATATCCAGTGTAGCAGCAAGTCCTGGGAGCATATACCAGAAAGAACAGCTGGAAATAAGTCATAAACCATCCACTATGACTATGCAATCCCTACAGCTACATATCCAGAAAACGGAGCTGTTAAACCTGACATAATGATATGGGACAAAAGGGAGAAAGTAGCAACCCTAGTTGAAGTCAGTGTCCCTAATGAATCAGGATTAAACAGAGCTGAAATGGAAAAGATTACGAAATACCAAGGTCTTATATGTACGACATGAAAAAAAACTGGAATCTTAGGAAAATCTCCATCATACCAGTAATTATAGGAGCAACAGGACTAATGAAAAAGAATTTCAAAAGCTATCTGGCGAATATAACCGGTGAACCAAGTGCAAGAGAAATACAAATAATTGCACTTAAAAGGGACGGTAAGAATTTTTAAAAGATCTCTCGGATGGAGTGTCTGAAATAGCGAGTGAATGTCTGGCATCTGGTAGGATGCCCCATCCCCAGCAAAAACAAAAAGATAAGAAAATCAAAAAACAATAAAGAACATGGGTTTGTGTGCACGTGTAGACAAAAACATATACGCACATATACATATACGCACCCAAATACATAAACCAGAACAGATACACTGGCCAAAACACACACACACATAATAGACAGAGTTTTTGAAAAAAATAAAAATAAAAACCCTCATAAACTATCTTTGCATCCTAATAATGACTCCGAGAAGATCGCGCGCACAGACTAAATTTTCGATAAAAAGATTGAACACGCAAATTTTCTTTCAAAGCTACAAAAATATATTTTTTCTTAAATATATGTTTTAAGTATCTGAAGAGAGACAAACATGCTCGAAACATGTGTCATATAAAAATTTAAACACTAAACTTTCTTTTTAAAATATAAAATATCAAATAATAATTTAAAAAAAAAAAATTTATTAATAAATGTTGGTAGCTTAACTTCTTTATATGCTTTTAATTTTTTTATCATAGATTTTTATCATGTTTTTCATCATAGTTCACCCCAAACAAGGCAGGCCGCCACTGTAGACTGTAAGGGGCTACTGAGAATTAGGGGGACAGGTTGGGGAGGGGTGGTCATCCTAAATTAAGAGCTGTGCAGCAAGATGTCTGTTCACATTAGTTTTAAATTTCTGCATATTTTTACAGTCGGGGAAACAGGGAGCAAGGAGGGAGTTCCAGAGGCCAGCAGCACGAGGAAAGAAGCTATTAGAGTAGAAAGCTCTCTGGCATCTGGAGACCTCCACAGTGAATGGATGGGACTTAACTGATTGTCGGTTTGGTCGAGTGTATTTACACCGAAGAGGGCGCCAGAGCAGCAAGTTCATCGGAGCACATTCCATTGAAGTGCATGTAAAACAAGCACAAGAATGCAACATTGCGGCGATGGGACAGGGGCTGGAGCTTGGTGCATACTAAAGAAACCTATTAAATTATCGACTCTTTTCAAAACTTTGTCTAAGAGGGAGAGACTAGTGGATGGTGCACCAGCCCAGATGTGACAATAATACTCCATGCATGGGCGGGTGGTAGCTTTGTAGAGATATAGGATAATGTTAGGTGTGAGGAGTATATATATCTCCACTTTTTCTGAAGACGTTCGCCAACACGAACGAAACCGGCCAAACCTCTTGTTTTTTTTTTCTCCTGCACTTTAACCTGTTTTCCGTTTGTCGTTTTTCACACATTTTGTCTACAACGGCATTTCATTTTAATGACTTATCGTGTACCTTACCCCATATATATATATATATATATATATATATATATATATATATATATATAGTATAGATTTTTATTTATATAAACATTGATTACATATGACATGGCTATACACTGGCTAATACGAGGAATGGTGCACTTTCTCTAAGTAATGTTACCTCAAGTAACAGCACTTAGTTGGATACTCCACCAGACCAGATGAATTCTTGTCCTGGAATCCAAGAGACCACAAGAAAGACATACTATACCATAGTTAACTGGTTAATTGCGGGGAAGAAAAATTAATGTTTTTCACTAACTCAACGTTTGAGAGGGCCCATCTTCAGGGGAATGAGATTAGGGTTCATACTAGCAAACAAAAACTCCATATATTAGAAGCCCTTTATATAAAAACCAAAAAAACCTAATTAATAGAATTAACTTTAATATCAGTAATACTATTCTAAAATGTTTATAGTTCTAAATATAGTTTCGTACTTATTACATAATTCCCGCTAAAACCTTCTATAATACTAACACATGATCTGTACCTGATTAACCTCATTCCCCTGAAGATGGACCCGGATGGGTCCGAAAGTACTTGGGAGACAAATCCAAATTATGGCAAATTCATCAGCCAATTCCCCTCTGAAACTAAGATCCTGATTCGGACTATTGAAAGGATCCACAATAGGATATCTATGAGTTGTCTCTTATATTCAACAATACTTGCCTGCAAGAGAAGATGCTGCCTAGATATACATTATATATATATATATATATATATATATGAGAGAGAGGGGGGGGGGGGAGAAGATTCAATCAGCTACAATTTGGCAAGTAAATGGTATATTATTATTGGAGAGTCAGCAGCTTCTACCCCTGAAAAGCTGTTCTCTCTAAAATCAATTCCTCTCATAACACTTAGAAAAGGCGAGAAAGTACGAATGAATGAGATCCCAACGGACGGAAAGTCGTTCAATTCAAAAAAGCCCATATCACAAACAGACAATACTTCATCAATAAACCAATAATTGCAGTTATAATAAAATTACTTACCGAAAATAAAAAGAAAGGAAATATTCAGTCACTAGCAGGGCTATCCGGCGGTGCCCGGGGTCCTAAGTTCCCTAAATTACGTAGATTACAGAAGAAAAAAAAAAGTAAATAATCTACTTCAAGCTCAACCTCTTGTTTAATATCCAACCGAATAGGTCCCACACTGTCTGCCAAGCTCCAACCCCTGTCGCATCGCCGCAGTTTTGCATCCCTGTGCTTGTTTTACAAGTACTTCCACGGAATGTGCTACAATGAACTTACTGCGTTTGTACACCCGCAACGTAAATAACCCTGACCAATCTGACTAGCAGCAAAATCACACCCCTTCATTATAGTGGTCCCTAGTTGCTGGAAGATTTTCTACCCTAATAGCTTGCCTTTGGAATTCCCTCTTTGCTCCAAAACCGTACCAACATTCAGAAATTTAAATGTAATGTGAACAAACATCTTTCTGCCCAACTCCCCAACCAGATTGCCCCCTACAAATCTGACCCCTATCACAATAGCCCCTTATGCTTCAGTGGCATTGTGCCTTCTTTGGGATGAATAAAAGTAAAAAAAAAAAATTAAAAATTATATACCTATATAGAGAAGGACCCGCGTTTCCGTAACTTTGCGTTGTCAACGTTCGGGCAGGTTACGAAAGCGCCCGAGAGTTGCCGAAACGAAGACTGTATATTAAAAAAAAAAATCATTTTTTGAAACTTTTCGTTGCACAAAAAAACTAAAACATTTTATTTAAAAACATGGTACTTATACAGTTTACGAACCGGACTGAAATAATAACGTTATAATTTAGAAAGCCATTCTTAACATGGGGTGTGTGGGTGGGGGTGGGTGGTGATTAACTATTCTGTACATTCAGCTAACAGTTTAATAAACAAACGAAACCGTAAAAATTGAATTTAACTTGAAAATCCTGTCTAAAACATAACCTGCTTCGTAAACTGCATAAGCGCCAAAAACATTTGCTTAACGATGGTTTTGTTCGGGGTTTTTTTATATGTGGTTCGGGCATGTTGAGAGAAGCAAGGGGGTATATCAGCACATGAAGAGATCTAAGGCTGGACAGCAAAAAGAAAGCTGGACGCACGAGGAAGACATGGAAAGAAACCATCGGGCAAGACCGTAAACAATGGCAAATGGACACAGTCAATCCCCACGATCGTGATCACTGAAGACTTAGCATAAGGACAGCCTGACAACGTCGAACTTCTTGTCAAAGGGAACATAGACGATAAACCTAGTGAGTATGTGAGTGAGTGTGTAAGTGTGTTAGTGTGTGAGTAAGTCTGTGAGTGAATGTGTGAGTGAATGTGTGAGTGAATGTGTGAGTGTGAATGTGTAAGTAAGAGAGTGAGTGAGTGTGTGTGTGAGTGAGAGAGTGAGTGAGTGTGTGTGTGAGTGAGTGCGTAAGTGTGTGAGTAAGTGAGAGAGTGAGTGTGTGAGTGAGTGTGTGAGTGAGTAATGGAGAGAGTGAGTGTGTGTGTAAGTGTGTGTAAGTGTGTGTGAGTGAGTAAGTGTGTGAGTGAGTAAGTGTGTAAGTGAGTGAGTGTGTGAGTGTGTGCGTGAGTGAGTGAGAAAGTGAGTGTGTGAGTGAGAGAGTGAGTGAGTGTGTGAGTAAGTAAATGTGTGTGTGAGTTAGTGTGTAAGAGAATGAGTGAGTGAGTGAGTGTGTGAGTGAGTGAGTGTGTGAGTAAGTAAGTGTGTGTGTGTGAGTGAGTGTGTGTGAGTGAGTGAGTGTGTGAGTGTGTGAGTAAGTAAGTGTGTGTGTGTGAGTGAGTGAGTGAGTGTGAGTGAGTGTGTGTGTGAGTGTCTGAGTGAGTGAGTAAGTGTATGTGTGTGAGTAAGAGTGTGTGAGTGAGTATTTCAATTTTATTTTCATCATCTAATTTTTGTTATTTGCAACTTTTCTTGAATTTATCGTTTGGCAGTTTTCGCCTCGGCAACTCTCGGGTGCTTCCGTAACCTGCCCGAACGTTGATGACGCGAAGTCACAGAAACGCGGGTCGTTCTCTATCATAAGTAGCAAAATTTAAATTAAGAAAGTGTTTGTGTTCTTCCTCATCCGATTTTGATATTTACGTTCTTGCGAGGAGTGTCCCATCTCAAAAGAATTAATAGAATCTCTAACTATGGTGAACATTTTTAAAACATTTCTAGAAATTTATTGTCACAGCAGATTTCAAAAATGTAATCTATTAACCAATCGAATTTTTTTGCTGTATATTTTTAGAAGAATTTGTTGCATCAAATCAAGAATAGCAACAGCATAAAACATTGTAAGATTGAATCAGATGAATTTGGAAATAATGGTAAAAAATAAATAAAATGATACTTTTGGGAACTGTCGGTTGAAATATTTAAAAGAATTTGATCTGGATATTAGTATTGTATATTTTATGTGCAATGATTACAAAACATGTTTTAAGGGTTGAGTTAAAAAGATGGTTCAAAAGTTCCCCCCATGCGGTTCAATCCAAAGGGTTGACGTCAGTCAGATTGCATGCAGTTACATAACTCAGATCAGAAGTGTTTTGAGCCCATGTCTCACTGCAGTGCAAGATGGCAGAGCAAACACTTTAAATTGCAATTTGAAATGTCTCAGTTCATTTCGGGACAAAATCAGAGGTAAAAATAATTATGCTCCTGGTGAGGTTTGAACTCACAACCTCTGTATCTAAGTGTAGCATACTAACCGATTGACCCATGACAGCAAGTAAAAAATCTTGACGCTTTTAAATATTTAAACTACACCTGTTGTGTTTTTTTTCTTTCTTTCTTCCCCCCCCCCCCTAACTTTGGAGTCGCATATAGGTCAGCGGCAAGGGAGGGGGGCAGTAGTTAACGAAATATTTACTTATATGAACAGCAAAGTTGCACTTCTGGGTCATTTTTGCACGTTTTTTTTTAGGGGAGGGGGGATAATGGGATTCTGCCCAATGTTTAGGCTGGTTTGATCTAATAATTATAGCTTCCATTATCTTTTAATGTTAGTGTTTTCAAATTTGGTGTGTGCAATATTGTGTATTATTATGCATATAAAGATAGTCCTAGGACCACTCGTCAACATGGTGGGCTTAATATAGGGTTTTAAGATGATTACATTTACGTGTGTCATATTTTGTACGTTTGTTTTCTAGGGGTAATGGGATTTTGCCCAATATTTAGGCTGGTTTGATCAAATAATTATTGCTTCCATTAGGATTAGTTTTCATTTATTACTAGATAACATTCCATGATAAATGCCAGTATATATATATATATATATATACATATATATATATATATATTCCATGAAAAATGCCACTATACTGAAATCATATGCCCTTAATAGGGTTAAGATGAAAATTCATATACACTAAAGGAAATTCCAAAATATTTACACTTTTATTGTCATTAAGGGTATGCGAGCACAACAGGGCTATGTATTTTACTGGTAGGAATTTTTCTTCAGCGCATCTCACACACTTCATCCACTCATGCATAGAGATTTATACTGTAGTGATGTGATAATGAAATTGCTTGGTTGATATGTAGTCATACCCTTAATGACAATAAAAGTGTAAAAATTTGGGAATTTCCTTGCTTTTGTACATTTAGTGTATATGAATTTTCATCTTAACCCTATTAAGGGCATATGATTTCAGTATACTGGTAATTTTTCATGGAATATCACTACTTTTGTAAAGGCTATGCCTCAAGACAATGATAATTTTTAAGGTTTTTTTGAATTTTCTGGAAAACTAAGGTATATGGTAAACTGAAATTAAAATACCAACAACTAGACCCTAGAACCTCTATCTCTGCCAAAAATCAGCTGAATCCATCAAATAGTTGATGATATACAGGGTGGCACATACGTATGTACGTACACACAGATAACATGATTTCATGATTGAACTTTCTGGATCTCTGGGTTGCCTTGACTAATGATGCTGAAATTCTACACACTTATAGAACCTATCAAAAAAAAATTTTCTGCAAAGTCTTAACTAATTTGGTTTATTTGTTTTTGAGTTATGATTGATCAAAGAAATGAGATTTCCAGCATAGGCCATTCTTGAAGTCGATTAAGGGATAGAGCACTCTCGCGCCTCCCTTGATTATATTTGTAAAGATTTTTTTTTACTGGACCAATAGCATACAAGACAGGATGTGACGGTGATTAAGTGATTTACGACACGGACTGACGACCTGGGTGTGCCAAGTTCGAATCCAGTTCGTTCCACACAAATACTTAGGATGTTGGCAACCTTCACGTGGTCCGTCTTGTAAGTACCCAATTTCTTTCAAGAAGGAATTCCGACTAGAAAAATATCAGGGAAACCAATGCCAACAATAGAATCATCTGATTCATAAGGAATGAATAAGCACACAAGGCAGCAAATTTAGGAGAGCAGAAAGTGACTAACTTGGGTTCACTTTCGGCAACCTTGTAACTCTTGCTTCCCTTATTTTGTCCTTTAGTCCTCACATTTCATGTACGATGTTTTTGACAAAGGAGAAAGAATTGCTGTTTTCTGGGTCAGAATCTATTTATCAGTCTATCAATCTAACACTTATCGTTGGCTAGTTTTTGACCATGAAGCAGTATTTTTTTTTTTAGCTCCTTACATCAAGTGGCTTCATGCCTTGTCTGGAGCGATTTCCATTAAAAAAATTTTTTATAATTTCCAACAAACTTTGAACGGTCATAATGTTTTTACATTGTCCAAATTTGAGGGTTTTTTTTTTTTATTGATTTACTATTAAAAGGAAAATCTAGCTTGATCTCTACTACGCTATGGATCATATTAAGAAGATTCAATGTGTTAGCTGTTGAAATGAAGCTGATATGAACAGTGAAAATTGAACTTCCGTGTCAGTTTTGCCTTTTTTTTTTCGAGAGGTAATGGGATTTTGTCCAATGTTTAGGCTGGCTTGAACTAATAACTATTGTTTCCATCCTGATTAATTTTCATTTACCACAAAATGACATTACATTTGTAAGGATCTTTCATTTTTAGTCAGACACTGAACATTCGGTAAATTTTCTCATTTCCAACAAACTTTGAACGGTCATAATTCGGTGGCTAATTGAGCCAACAAAATAAATTTGGTATCATTGTTTATGTTTTGCAAAGATCGATGTGTCCACAGTAAAAGTTTTTTAGATATAATGAAAATAAAATTTTGGTTTGGGATAACCTAGATGTTTCAAGTTCGAATCCAGTTCGTTCCACAGAAAAACACTTTCACTTAGTATGTTGGCAACCTTCACGTTGTCCCTCCTGTAAGTACCTGATGAAAAACCAATGCCAACAATGGAATCATCTGATACATACGATGCATGCATAGAGTTTTGTTAGAAGACATTGCCAAAACTGCTGCAAAGAAGGTAGGCTCCCTCTACCGTGCTAGAAAACTTCTCACACTTGATAACTAGTAAGACTAATCACCAACATCGAACTCTCTAACACTATTTTACTTATCGCTAAAAGGAGGATAAATGGATTTGAAAGGGGTTTTAACATAACAGATGCAGAACTAGAATTTATTATGTCCAGCCCATATTACTACCGTAATTACACACACCTGCTCTATCTAGGGTATTGAGCACCTATAGATTCAATATACACCACTTACCAAGTGTAACACTGTATTATTGTTATACCCCACCCCCGGCTCTATAAAGAATATTCATCACTTTCGATTAAGAATTACCTAAACAACATTTATTATATTTTAATAACAATCTGGTTCAATTTAATAATTTAAAGACCAATGGATACCGTAATAATAAAATTTGAATCTCAAAATCCTATTCAAAAAAATATATCATTGTTTATGTTTGTGCAAGAGAATTATGTGCCCACATTAAAAGTTTTTCAATATAATGAAAATAATTTTTTTAGTTTTAGATAGCTAATAAAAGTTATCTTTACTTAAATTAGGGGGACTAATTTTTTTCTGAACATTCGACATATTCAAATCTTGTTTAAAGTGAATTAATTCCCATTTTCCCCATTTTGTTTAATTTCTTTTTTTTCGTGTAGACTTGAAAACATTTTGTACTGAATTTCACTTTAATGGTGTACGGTTTTTATTTGACAACATTGCTTTGACGGCGGAAGATTTTTGTTTACTATTTGAATCTGTTTTAAGTATGTATTTGAATCTTTCTAGAAACACGTGTTAGCTTTACTTTGCTTCGAAACTGACACTAAATCACAGCATGACATAATTTTGATCTGTAAATTTATTTATTTATTCATAGCAGTATTAAAAAAGTTAAATGTTGTCAAATAAAAACCGTACACCATTAAAGTGAAATTCAGTACAAAATGTTTGCAAGTTTACACGAAAAAAAAAGAAATTAAACAAAATGGGGAAAATGGGAATTGATTCACTTTAAACAACATTTGAATATGTCGAATGTTCAGAAAAAAATCATCCGCACATCGAAAATGGTTAATTCAATAGAAATTAAAAACGACGGCTCAGTAGTCTGAATAATACAAATAATACAGAAATATATATATATATATATTAGACGCTTAAGGTTTCCTGTTTTTGTTTCACTCTTAGATAATTAACCCCCCCCCCCTTTTTTTTTTTTTACTTATATTTTTTCATTTATTAATTTTCCAACGAATGTTAAGTCTGCAATATCTTGGATTTAGTAAGTTTGTCTGGGAATTTAAACTGCATTTTACATTTTTTCTTTTTTTTTTTTTTTTTTTTAATGACTCAAAGCTTCTTTAGACTATATATATATATATATATATATATATATATATATATATATATATAATAATAATCCAGGTAAAACATCCATAGGGTAGTAATCCAAAGAATTTAAACCGGGTCTATAAAAAGTGCTCAATATCAAATAGAGCTTTTATATATGATTATTTTTATTTACACAGACATGTACAAAATCTGCGACACTGGCATGTCGATGTTATCGATCAACAGTTATTATAAACTGAGATCTCATCAGGCAGAGTTAGAATCCGATCTTAACATTAGATCTTCCAAATATGATCTGCCAGTGTCGCAGATTTTGTACATGTCTGTGTAAATAAAAATAATCATATATATATATACTCTATAATATCCGAAAATGTTCCAAATTGCAAGCTCAATGAAGTTGTACTACAAGCTTCAGAGCATATATATATTACATGAGCATTCGAATGATCAAAGGAGAGATGAACCCGTAGCCACAGCTTCCATCTGATCTTACAATTTCTTCATTTGTCGTCAAACACCACAACCAAACTGGCGAGTATTTACAACGAGCAGCAAAGAGTGATCAACAACACAACAACAAACTGTGTTGGATCTCGCAATGAGATATATAAAAATGAAATATAGAAAATAAATTGTTTTTTTTTGTATTGTCACATACTATATATATATATATATATATATTTCATTCTATTTTTCCCAATATGTCTACCCTACATGTATCTGTACTTGCATGACATTTTTTCTCTATTTTATCATCCTGATGAAGTCTTATAAATAAAGACGAAACGTTGATGTACACATAAAAAACATCCATTTTTTGGTTTTCCTTTTTCATTTTCCCATCACGTCGGATTACTTTCATCCTTCTCTTCCCATATATATATATATAGTCTCGGAAGTTTCTCAACCATTAAAACTAAAAAAAAATGAATTAAAAAAAGTCCCAAGTCGTTCAGTGGAAAATCACTCATTTAAGTCAATTTAGTTTTTACAGTTATTATATTAGTTTGCTTCTAACATTATTTAAGGGATCATCAGTTGTTTACCATGAAAAACTGTTTCAGGAATACTATATATATATATATATATATATATATATATATATATATATATATATATATAGTATGTGCCAATACAAAAAACAAAACAATTCTTTTGTATAGTTCAGATCGATTCTTATGGGAATCAACTTCCAAAACAAAATAAAGCACAATATTCAAACCTTTAAAGAGTTATTTTCCTTTTTTTTTAATTACAATAAATAAACTGACAGATCAAATTTATATCATACTTTGAGTTAATGGGAATTTCGGAGCAAAACCAATCTTACACATGTTTCTAGAGAAAATCCACAACATACTTGAGCAAAATCCAAGTTATAATATGAAAACTCCCAGAGAAAATTTAAATGCCCTTTGGGAAAGTGTAACTCCCATCATAATAATAAAGTTAATAGCTACATTGGTTTTACAAGCACTACCCTATCTCGCCACCTCACCATGCATCTTGTAAACTCTCGCTCAATTTACCAACATCTACATAAAACATAACTGCCCTCCCTCCGATTTAAGACAAATTCTAGTTAATAACACTAAAATTATACAAATGGCAACGGGGATGCACACGCATTTTTTTGTTGTTGCGCGATTGCTCTTCTCCTAGTGCGCTGTGTTTTCAAAAGCTCACATGACTTTCTACCTAATCACACGCAGATGAATTAAATACATATAATATTGGGTCAACATTCATCAAGGCCAAGAGCCACTCGAAAATAACAGGTGATAAGATTGAATGATTGTCAGCCAAAAGATGAGGAACATTATGGGAGTACTAACATTGAACAATAGCTACATTGGTTCTACAAGCACTACCCTATCTCGCCGCCTCACCATGCATCTTGTAAACTCTAGTTCAATTTACCAACATCTACATAAAACATAACTGCCCTCCCTCTGATTTAAGACAAATTCTAGTTAATAACACTAAAATTATACATTCCGAAACCAATTAAAAAAAAGTTTAAAAATACTCAAAACTATCTACATAAAAACACAACAACCTAAAATTAACTACATCACATATGAAACCAGTGGTAGCATTTTAAAATGCTTAATGTAATTCGATTTTGTTCTGTGATGTCATCCAGCGTTGCTGAATTGAAATCGTCAACGACTTCCTGGAAAAATGCGAAAAATGTTCTCTGCGCATTTCTCCGCCATCTTTTTAAAAATTCTCTTCTTTCTCAAGCTTTTTTGTTCATTTGCTTTTGAGACCTGAGGATGATTCAACGAAGAATCGAAAACGTTCGTGAAACCTGTGAAACCTATGCAACATTTATCAATTTTGCCTAAATACACACACTATATATATATATATATATATATATAAAGAGAGAGAGAGAGAGATAAAATTGTCGTTTCCCAACCAATTCGAATTGTTTTTGAGGATTAATTATGTGTTCGCTAAAGAAAATAGGGAGAGAAAATGGGTTTAAGGATTATACTTTGAAAAGATAAAAAGGTTAAAAACACACATTAAATTCAAGTTTAAATCTTGGATTAAAGGACTTTAAATTAATCCCAAAGGAATTTAAATAAAGATATAATCCGGGCAGTTAGTCGATCGGTCTAAGGGCAGTAACTCTGCAGGGTTCTTGAATGATTTGTATTCGGGATTTAACATTATTAACTAAGGTATAGTAAAGGCTTATGGGAGTAATAATATTGGTATACTGATTTAGACTGGTTTAGAGATAAGAGTAAAGATTGGGTCGGCAAGATTGAATCTGTTTGGGAGATATGGGAGATTAGCATTATAACTAAGAAATAGTAGGGGACTCATGGGAGTAATTATAATGTGAAATAGGGGTGTTCTCCTCTTAATGACTGGAAAAATTATTATTGGGAAAGTTATTAATTATTGGTCTTGAGTAGTGGTGTGGATATGGGCCGATTAATGTATTTATTCCTATTTTTTAATTTTATTTATATTTATGAGGGGGTGATAGCTGGAAGGATTTTCCGGAGTGGAAGTCGGTATTTAGTGGGGCAATTATGAAGTTATGTATTAGGCAGAGGGGGTGTTGCTAGGCCTTTATGTGTATCGGTAAGTCCAATTTATAAGTAGTGCTTGTCTCCTGTGGATGCATCCTTTAGATTTCATCTCTGATATTGAAACAGACTGTATTTGGGTCAATGATTGCCATTAATATATAGTATTTTTCTGCATCACACAGAGGACATCTATTTATGGCTGGAGAGAAGAATGGTCTTCTCTCTATTACTTTCCATTTGATGGTGAAGGGTGTCTTTTCATCTTTAAGTTGTCATATCCGGGTTGTAAGTGCCAAATTTGCCTTGTTTTTGTATCTGAAGGTGTTTCTGTGTGCGTACAATCTTTGCTTGAAGCTTCCCTGCGTCATGCCTATATATTTTTCTGCTCTGTTAACATTTTATTATAGAGTGAGAGATTTCTTTCCGAATTCATTTCAGATGAGCAGGTTAGTCTGAGATGGTTAGGGTTAGTCTTAGATGGTTAGGGTTAGTCTGAGATGGTTAGGGTTAGTCTGAGATGGTTTTTTGACGTGTTATTTGCTTTCTCGCTTCTTCTCAGCACTACTTAAAATGATTTCGTCCGGGTAAAAAAAAGCATGTGTTTTACTCACTAACTTTTGCGTGCCGGGATGAAAATACATATATATATATATAATAAAAGCTTTATTTATACAAACTTGTCTACACATCCTGGGAAATGTTTCAGCCGTAGCTTTTATAAGCACCGGCCTCCTTTCATTTTCATATTGGAAAAGAGAGCTCTATTTTTTTCAATATGTAAACTTTGAGAACATATTTTTTGCGGCCTGAGGGAGCCATTGCTACGGTTGAAACATTTACCCGGATGTGTATCAAGATATGTTTCTATACATAAAACGCGATATTGAATTTTCTTGCTCACACGCTCTTATTCCGAATTCGTGACCGTGAGCCGCCATCAGTGGTCTGTTTCTCTTCGTACCAAACGTTAATATACAACGTTTTAAGTGAAATTAAGACGGTTTCAAGCTGATATAAATAATTGCCCACTAAAAATAATTAAATTAAAAAACAAAATGAGTAAAAAATCAATTTTTACTTGATATTTAATTTTCATTGAAAAAATTATTCCAGAAAATTTTGATATTAAATTTTCCCTGAAAAGATTTTGATGTTAAATTTAAAGTTAAATTTCGATATTAAATTTAAACTTAAATTTTGATATTAAATTTAAACTTACATTTGGATATTAAATTTAAACTTAAATTTTGATATTAAATGTAAACTTAAATTTTGATATTAAATGTAAACTTAAATTTTGATATTAAATGTAAACTTAAATTTTGATATTAAATGTAAACTTAAATTTTGATATTAAATTTTAAGTTAAATTGATATTAAATTTAAAGATAAATTGATATTAAATTTAAAGTTAAATTTTGATATTAAATTTTAAGTTAAATTTGATATTAAATTTAAAGTTAAATTTGATATTAAATTTAAAGTTAAATTTGATATTTAATTTAAAGTTAAATTTGATATTTAATTTAAAGTTAAAATGATATTAAATTTAAAGTTAAATTTTGATATTAAATTTAAAGTTAAATTTTGATATTAAATTTAAAGTTAAATTTGATATTAAATTTGAAGTTAATTTGATATTAAATTTAAAGTTAATTTGATATTAAATTTAAAGTTAAATTTGATATTAAATTTAAAGTTAAATTTTGATATTAAATTTGAAGTTAAATTTTGATATTAAATTTTAAGTTAATTTGATATTAAATTTAAAGTTAAATTTGATATTAAATTTAAAGTTAAATTTTGATATTTAATTTAAAGTTAAATTTTGATATTAAATTTAAAGTTAAATTTTGAAATTAAATTTAAAGTTAAATTTTGATATTAAATTTAAAGTTAAATTTGATATTAGATTTAAAGTTAAATTTTGATATTAAATTTAAAGTTAAATTTGATATTAAATTTAAAGTTAAAATTTGATATTAAATTAAAAGTTAAAATTTGATATTAAATTTAAAGTTAAATTTGATATTTAATTTAAAGTTAAATTGATATTAAATTTAAAGTTAAATTTTGATATTAAATTTAAACTTAAATTTTGAAATTAAATTTAAACTTAAATTTTGAAATTAAATTTAAAGTTAAATTTTGATATTAAATTTTAAGTTAAATTTGATATTAGATTTAAAGTTAAATTTGATATTAAATTTTCCCTGAAAAGA
>OY744554.1:11372387-11422387 GCA_963556195.1 Sepiola atlantica | reverse complement strand
ATTCTCTCACTATGTTGATTCAAGCAATCTCTAAAATTTCTGTAATCATTTAAAGAAAGAGTGACCCTCTTTTTTAGCATTGCCATCTAATTTACATACATGTGGCTGTAGACACCAAAAATACGTATGTAAATCAGACGGCAACATAACAAGTCTCTTAATTACAGCTAGACATATCCGGGACTCATTAATATTAATACTTCGGTAATCATTACTATTACCGACATAAATTATTTTAAAGGAAAATACAGTTGGGAAATTAATAAAAAAAACAAAAATTGATTTTGCTTTACGTACTCATTTGTGACCTATTTGCGTTAAAAATGTTAATATTTTGAAAAAGATTTTTTTAAAGCCAATTTACTTTGCCGTGAATAGTGAATTGAGTTAAATAATCTGTGGTAGCCATTTTTAACTAAGTACATAACCGGAGCGGAAGCTAGTAAATACTTGGCTTCTGTATTTTCGGCCAGGGAAGACCAATGTTCGTTGTCAGCGAGAAATCAATGGTAAGCGGCGTTTGCGATAACGCAAAGTCATTTACAATGTTTATCGAAAGAGGTGGAGAGTACTGGAAATCTGGGGGGACTTTTTTGTCACTCAGACTCCAGGGAACACCGGTTATTATCAGTAAGCATTGAAGCAATCACTGATGAAGCCCTGTGTGAGAACTCCTAGTGAGTACATAATAATAATAATAATAATAATAATAATAATAATAATAATAATAATAATAATAATAATAATAATAATAATAATAATAATAATAATAATAAATTAATTAAAAAAAAAATATTTTATTTATTTATTTTAAATGGTGCCGGCCTAGACTGACATCAGACAAAATATTTGTAACGGGTCGAGGAGGATGAGAAGACCGAGGAGGGACAGCACAAACCAGACCTCCACTGGAAAAGTGCAGAGAATGCTGAGACCTTGGGGAGGCTTATTGCCACCCAAATCCCAGAGAAGACCAATTGTCCTTACCAGCGAGAAATCAATGGTAAGAGGCTGTTGCGATACCGCATCGTTATCGAAAAGAGGTGAAGAATACTGGAAATCTGGGGAGGCTTGTTGTCACTCAGACTCCAGGAAATACCACTGGTTGTTGTCGGTGAGCAATCACTGACGATGATCTGTGTGAGAACTCCTAGTGAGTACAAATAATAATAATAATAATAATAATAATAATAATAATAATAATAATAATAATAATAATAATAATAATAATAATAATAATAATAATAAAGTCAAGAGAATTATTATTGTTAGTTATGCAAGAAGCATGTCTTAAAAGATATGTCAGTTTATGAATTTTCGAATGAAATCAAAGTAGAATACAGTGGTTGTGACCAAACGGGTCACGGGTACGCTTAGCAAAAGAGTAATCGTAGTAGTAGTAGTAGTAGTAGTAGTAGTAGTAGTGGTAGTGGTAGGTGGAGTAGTTCAATCAAGTCTGGTATGTTCGACTCTCGGGTGGCACACGTCGCAAAGGAATTCTAACAATGGCTACTTGTTAATTACAACAATAGAATTTCCGTCTCCCACCCAACATATCCGAAGAAAAGCTCTAAAATAAAATTAAAAAAATAATTAAAAAATCCTCTAATGAATCGTGGGAGACCATTTTTCAAATTTTTTTTATTACAAAGTTGCCTTAATTGTAGATTAACATCCTCAGCTAAATCCTCCTTCCGTAAAAACAACAGAAATAAAACAATGAGATTCGACTTGTTTTTAAACGATTACGCGTGAACACCCTGAAAACATTAGCAGAAAGATTAAAAAAATAAAATTAAAAAAATAAAAAGCAATTATTTTAGAATTTAGAGTGGGTGATCATTTTTGTATATAAATTTAACGTAAAATGACCCCCATTTCCGGACAATTTTAGCTTTTTAGCGCAGTTAACTATTTTTTTACAACTAACCCTAAGTCCGAGTGGCAAGGTCGTAAAACTACACGTAATTGTCTAAAAAAAATAGACCCCCTCCAAAAAAAAAACCCACAGAATTTATCTTCCATAGAATTTTTTTTTTTTGCTTAATGCCCTAAAACGCTAGAATGTCACGGAAGTGGAGGATCATTTTACGTAAAATTAATATGTGAAACTGATCTCCTAATCTAAATTCTAAAATGTTTTTCCCCTCTCTGCCAAGTGTTTCAGGACGTTCACATGAGGTTGTTTATCTACAAGAATACGAAAGAGTTTGGCCCTGCCCCTCCCCCCAAAAACCCTCTTTTTTTTTTGCTTAAAACTATGTTTTAGTAAATAAATAACATTATAAATATTATAATTATTATTATAAATAATTATAATAATCATAATGATAATGGCCATGAAGGGTCAAGGAGGATGGAAAGACAGAGGGGGGGGGGCACTAATCAAACTTCCACTGGAGAGGTGGGTAGAATACCGGGACTTTGATGAGGCTTATTGCCACCTGCATCCCAGAGAAGACCAATGGTCGTTACCAGTGAGAAATCAATGGTAAGCGGCTGTTGCGATAACGCAAAATCACTTGCAACGGTGATCGAAAGAGGTTGAGAGTAATGAACATCTGGTGAGACTTGTTGTCACTCAGACTCCAGGGAACACCACCGGTTATTGTCAGTGGAGCAACTAGTGTAAAAACTTATAGTGGGGGCATTATTATTATATTTAAAAAATAAAAATAAAAAAAATTTAATTTAAAAAAAAAAAAAATAAATAAATAAATAAAAAATAAAAAATAAATAAATAAATAAATTTAAAAAAAAATTTTTTTTTAAATAAATAAATAAATAAATAAATAATAAAAAAAAAAAAAATAAAAAAAAAATAATAATAATAATAATAATAATAATAATAATAATAATAATAATAATAATAATAATAATAATAATAATAATAATAATAATAATAAATTAAAAATACTAAATTATAACAAGTTGAATTGTCTATGCGAAACACGGACTAAACAAGTCGACGGAGAAAACATTGTCAGTAAAGAAAGAAATAAGGGAGATAACTCCAGGTTTTCCCCTTTTTTAAAATTTCTATTAAAAATGGTATAGCAAGATTACTCGTCGAAAACGGAAAAAAAGGAACATGACGGGAAAAGGAAACATGGCCGATATATATCTGTAAACAACATAGGGAGATAGAGCTTAGATATTCACTATTTTTAAAAGTTAAAAAAAAGAAAAAACTGGTATAGTAAGTTTAATCATCTAAAACAAGTCAATCAGGAAAAGGAAACATGGCCGATATATAAAGACTTTGAAATCTAGTAGGGGATGCCCTCTTATCTTCCCTACAGCCTCTTTATCACAGAAGAAGCGTTGCTAGTCTTTCTCTACTTGGCTAAGATCAAAGTGTAGTATCTGTTCCGATGGATACTGCACCCCATAGACTGGTATTGTCTTGGCCTTCGAGGCTTGATTTACGCCGGTCTATGGGTCTGTCCTGTGCAGTTCTAGGAGGTCCACCCTCACAGGCTTCGCCTCCCCTCTTTGGTGAGGAGTAAGTTTATTGCTTACTGCCTGAGGCGCCCCTACCAGGGAATGCCGACGGGGCTGTCCAGGCAATTTTTAAACCCCACTTTCCCGACCCGACCTTGGGTCACATCTTACTTGTGGGAGTAAGATAAAAACTGGCCTTGTGCCTAACTCCTGGAGAGGAGTAAATCAATACTCTATCGTTATTTTCATGATAGGTGCTCGACTGAGCTCCAATTTATGGTTCGCTCTTGTCAAAGATTCACAACAAAAACTCGTCCAGCTACAACCACTGTAATGATTTTCCTTTCTTCCTCTGTGCACCTTTATATGTACACAGATGAAGAAAGGAAACAGAGTTTTTTCCAAGGACTTCCTATGTATGGAACATATTACTACAGGGCTGCTCCTGGCCTACTAAAGATCGTTTTATATTCCTATTTAAATCCTGTATTTGATCTAGCGAGTATGTTGACATCAGTGTATAATAAGCCTCTGATCATAGGAGTTCTTACATTTTTGTTTGTATTTCAGGCCTTGAAATAAAAGATCAAGCAGGGCACTGCCGACATCTGATGTTTTTTTACTACAGAAAAAATAAAAGCCACAAAACTCTGCATAAAGACATGCCATGTGTATGGGTAGAATGCTATCACGGGTGTGGCAGGAATGGTTTGCCTGATTCCGAAAAGGAAATTTTTCAGTGAGACATGCTCCTCGCTCTGGCCGGCTAAAAATGATTGACAGTGATCAAGTAGAATTCGTAGTTGAACAAGATTGCTGTTTGACAACCAGACAAATCGCAGGCATTTTCGAGATTTCCAAATTGAGCTTGGAAAATGAATTGCATAATAAACTCGGTTATGTTTCTAAACTTGATGTTTGGGTTCCTCCTTCTTAAAATAAAACGAATTAACTTTTTGGCCAACCCAATCAAGGGAGGCATGAGAGCGCTCTATCCCTAAATAGACTTCAAGAATGGCCTATGCTGGAAATCTCATTTCTTTGATCAATCATAACTCAAAAACCAATAAACCAAATTAGTTAAAACATTGCACAAAATTTTTATTTGATAGGTTCTATAAGTGTGTAGAATTTCAGCATCATTAGTCAAGGCAACCCAGAGATCCAGAAAGTTCAATCATGAAATCATGTTATCTGAGTGTACGTACGTACGTATGTGCCACCCTGTATCCCATCAGCTGATTTTTGGCAGAGATAGAGGTTCTAGGGTCTAGTTGGTGGCATTTTAATTTCAGTTTACCATATACCTTAGTTTTCCAGAAAATTCTAGCCTTTACAAAAGTAGTGACATTCCATGAAAAATGCCAGTATACTGAAATCATATGCCCTTAATAGAGTTGGTGTGGGAGGAGGCAATAGGGTAATTTGTTTCTCGCTCATAAATATCTCATACATCAGATGACTAACATGTTTTAGGGCAGAGGCTGGCAACCTCCGGCCCGCGGGCCACATCTGGCCCGTGAAGGCTTAGCGTCCGGCCCGCCACACTGCTATGTTTTATTATTGCAATCCGGCCCGCGGACCTCCCAGTAAAACTCATATCATTTTGTGACATAGACGTAAAAGTAGGTTTCGATTAAGATTTACAGTGGGATGAAAATGTATAAATATCAGCGAGCGATGATGCATGTATATTTCATTTTTCTCTAACTATTAATTTCAAATCCTTGAAAAGAGAAAGAGAGAAGCAAAGAGGAAACGAGAGACGAGGAAAGGGCATGAAACATAGAACTTATGTGAGTTGTGTCAAAACGAATGCTGGATCAACTTGCTACTTCCCCCGTCATTATTTTTTATGATACAAAATGGCTCTTCGTCAGCGCCTTTTATAACATCACATACAGAAGTCTCTTGCGAAAAATATATCAGATTTGTAGAGTGTTCAATGCAATTTTTGCACAATCTATTCATGTAAACAAAATATAGTAATTCTAAGATTTCGTTTTTCTCTCCGGCCCGCGATCTCCTTCCAAAAGTCTCATCTGGCTCTCACTCTGAAAAGGTTGCCCGCCCCTGTTTCAGGGTATTATGCTTTGTTTACTTCCAGTTCTATAAAACACTTCGGCAAAAAAACTGTTGCTGGTCCCTTGAACCATCCAATTTTACGCCCCAAAACTGTTCTATTTTTACGTTCTTTCTTGACTATTGGGCATCTTATGGTTGGGTACTATTTTGACCCTGCTAACAATAATTCTTTAGTGAAAGACAGATAATGAGAGAGGAAAGGGGCAATTGAGAGAAAGAAAAATAGAGAGAGAGGAAGATAGGGAGGGGGGAAAGAGAGAGAGAGGAAAGAGACTGAAACAGACTGAAAGAGAGGGAAAGAGACGGAAAGACGGGGAAAGATAGAGAAATAAAGAGAGAGTGTGATAGAGAGGGGGAAAGAGAAGAAGAGATAGGAGAAAAAGAGAAGAAGAGATAGGAGAAAAAGAGAAGAAGAGATAGGAGAAAAAGAGAAGAAGAGATAGGAGAAAAAAGGGGGGGGGGCGAAGAGGGGAGAGACAAAAAGAGAGGGGTAGAGAGGGGGAGAGATTCGCGAGTGAAAGAGAGGAAGATGAATAATAAGGAGAAAAAAAAGAGAAAAAAAAGACAGGGATATATATAGAGAGAGAGAGAGAGAGAAAGAGGGAAGAGAGGGGGGAAAGAGAGGGGGAGAGAGAGGGAAGAGAGGGGTAAAGGGAGGTGGAAAGAGAGGGGGGAGAGAGAGGAGGAGAGAGGGAAGAGAGGGATAAAGGGAGAGGGGTAAATGGAGAGGGAAAGGGAGAGGGAAAGAGAGGGGGAAAGAGAGGGGGGAAAGAGAGGGGAGAAAGAGAGGGAAGAGTGGGGTAAAGGGAGGTGGAAAGAGAGGGGGGGGGGAGAAAGAGAGGGAGTGAGATAGAGAGGGGGGAGGGAGGGAGAGAATACAGAGAGAAAAGAACAACTAATTCTTGAACACATAGATGCAATTAAACCCATTTTAGAGCCGTTAAGCAGTTTCCTGAAGGCACAACTCAAATGAACAAAGCCATTTTGTGCGTGCCGAGCAGCGAGGAGACAAAGAGGGTGGCGTGTGTGTGTGTGTGTGTGTGGGGGGGGGTGCATACAGGTAGACGTGCCGACTGAGGGGGGGGGGGGGGGGGACATGGCGTCCTCACAAACAGTTGCTTTGCTTCCCTTTGCTTCATTTTTTCAAAATAATAAAAAATAAATATCTGTAAACTAAGCACAAATATTACATCCCTAAATAAAATTACATAAAATAAAAGTATAATGCCAAGCAGTAGTTGCCCTTGGCTCGGCCTTTTGGCTAAGATCAAAGTGTAGTATCTGTTCCGATGGATACTGCACCCTATAGACTGGTATTGTCTTGACACCGGTCTATGGGATTGTCCTGTGCAGTTCTAGGAGGTCCACCCTCCCAGGCTTTGCCTCCCCTCTTTGGGGAGGAGTAAGTTTATTGCTTACTGCTTGAGGCGCCCCTACCGGGGAATGCCGACGGGGCTGCCCAGGCAATTTTTGATGGTCAGAGTGCTCACCTCTCGGGCGCTGGCTTTTCAACCCCCACTTTCCGACCCGACCTTGGGTCACATCTTACTTGTGGGAGTAGGATAAAATTGGCCTTGTGCCTAACTCCTGGAGAGGAGTAAATAAAAAATGCCAAGCAGTAGTAGTAGTAGTAGTAGTAGTAGTAGCAGCTTCCTCACCGTGGTAGGGGCGGTGGCAACGTGGTAGTATCAGAACTCCGGTCCCTGGCAGGGCCACCTATGGTGGATATGTTTTGCGCCAAACGGCATTAGGACCGCAACCCAGCTAAGAGGGCCCTGGTGAAAATCTAGGAAGAATTCGGCATCAGGATCCGTCATACTCTGGTCGTCTCTGCTTCTGTGTGTGACAAGCAAAGACGGGTCAAGTGCCGAAACCGCAAATAAATTGAGTGAGAGTGGCAAAGTTACTTCTGCAGCATTCCTTTAGGCGTTCTGGGCTAAACCTTCCCCGACTTTGCATGCAACCGCTGAGGCTTGCTGCTCTCGTTGATGGGAGTAAAAACCTGGAATTCTGCAGCAGGTTAACTAATAGCTGCGACCGACGAGAAGAACTTCATGCAGACCAGCCCATCTTGAGGCACGATCTTTGTGTGCAGAAGTCCGACTCACAAACAAAAGAGCAACAGTAGTAGTAATAGTAGCATTAGTAATAGTTATAGTAGTAGTAGCAATAAAAGTATTAGTAGCATCAGTCATCGTAGTAGTAGTAATATTAGTAGTAGTAGCATCAGTCGTCATAGTAGTAGTAGTCGTAGCAGTAGTAATATTAGTAGCATCAGTCGTCGTAGCAGTAGTAATATTAGTAGTAGTAGTAGTAGTAGTAGCATCAGTTATCATAGCAGTAGTAAAATTAGTAGTAGCATCAGTCGTCGTAGCAGTAGTAATATTAGTAGTAGTAGTAGTAGTAGCATCAGTCGTCGTAGCAGTAGTAATATTAGTAGTAGTAGTAGTAGTAGTAGCATCAGTCGTCGTAGCAGTAGTAATATTAGTAGTAGTAGTAGTAGCATCAGTTATCATAGCAGTAGTAAAATTAGTAGTAGCATCAGTCGTCGTAGCAGTAGTAATATTAGTAGTAGTAGTAGTAGTAGCATCAGTCGTCGTAGCAGTAGTAATATTAGTAGTAGTAGTAGCATCAGTCGTCGTAGCAGTAGTAATATTAGTAGTAGTAGTAGTAGTAGTAGCATCAGTTATCATAGCAGTAGTAAAATTAGTAGTAGCATCAGTCGTCGTAGCAGTAGTAATATTAGTAGTAGTAGTAGTAGCATCAGTCGTCGTAGCAGTAGTAATATTAGTAGTAGTAGTAGTAGTAGCATCAGTCGTCGTAGCAGTAGTAATATTAGTAGTAGCAGTAGTAGTAGCATCAGTCGTCGTAGCAGTAGTAATATTAGTAGTAGTAGTAGCATCAGTCGTCGTAGCAGTAGTAATATTAGTAGTAGTAGTAGTAGTAGCATCAGTCGTCGTAGCAGTAGTAATATTAGTAGTAGTAGTAGCATCAGTCGTCGTAGCAGTAGTAATATTAGTAGTAGTAGTAGTAGCATCAGTCGTCGTAGCAGTAGTAATATTAGTAGTAGCAATAATAGTAATAGTAGCAGTAGTAAAAGTAGTAGTATAAATCATCCTAGTAGTAATAGTTGTAGTAGCATTATTTATAGTAGTAGTAGCATCAGTAGTAGTAGTAGTAACATCACCAGAAAAATTAGTAGTAGCAGCGGTCATAGTAATAGCTGTAGCAGTAGTAATAGTATCAGTAATAGTAGTAATACAAGCAGTGGTAATTAAGGGTGTGGAGTCGGTAACACAAAAGTGACTACAGCTCCTGAAATTTTAAAAGATCCGATTTCCCATTAAATCTTTTCCGCAAGTCATAATTTATTGCTCGCAGAGTGATCGGAAAGCAACTTTTTATTTATTACTGAAACATCATTTTTTTTAAATGAATATAAGAAAGTGTATAGCATAGGGGTTTATTCAGAATTTAATATGTGCCCCAGCATTCGACACCAACTTCTAAAGCCGCCTGTGAACCACACACCGACACACCAGACTAGCAGCAAAATCCCACCCCTTCACTGTAGAAGTCCCTAGATGCAGGAAGATTTTCTACATTGAAAGCTTCTTTCCTCGGACAACTTGTCTTTGGAATTCCTTTCCTGCTCACTGTTTCCCCGACCAGATCAACATGTAGACATTTAAATGTAATGTGAACAAACATCTTGCAGCACAACTCCCCACCAAAATTGGTGCACTATAAAGCTGGCACCTATCACAGTAGCCCCTTACGTCTCAGCGGCAATATGCCCCCTTTGTTCGGGATAAATAAAAAGTAAAAAATAAAAAATAAAAAACGATTTGACAAGTAACTCATTTTTTCCTCATATTTTTTTTTCACTCATGATTCATGGAAAAATTGACAGCTGAAAACAGCAATTCTTCCCCCTTTGTCAGAAACATCACTCGTGAAATCTGAGAATTTACTATTTCCTTGATCGGTTGCTATTTTGAGTCGGTGGTGTGTAGAGATTTTCAATCCTCTCCTAATACTCATCATCATTTCAATATGCCTTGCTCGGAATAAATAAAAGTTAAAAATTTTAACATAAAAATAAAAAACGATTTCACAAGTGACTCATATTTTCCTCATAGTTTTTCACCTATGAGTCACCATTTACTAAGGCTAAAAAGCCACTCGAAGATAAGAGTTAATGAGATGGATAGATTCACGGTTGAAAACAGCAATTCTTCCCCCTTTGTCGGAAACATCACTCATTAAATCTGAGAATTTACTATTTCTTGGATCGGTTGCTTTTTTGAGTCGGTGGTGTGTAGAGATTTTCAATCCTCTCATAATATTCATCATCATTCAACAAGTATTGATTTGTAATTGATCCAACCTTTGATTTATCGATTGCAGGGGATCTATTATGGGTGTCTCTTCTATGGCAAAAATCAGGTAATTTTTATCAGCTTGGCAGAATTAAACAGAACAAGAAGAAATGGTATCTATTGCGTTGAGAGGCTCTTTTTTAATGAAGTGGAAATTCATGATTTGAAGTCGATAATACCTCAGACCGGCAGAATCAAGGCCCGAAGGCCAAGATCGTACCAGTCTACAGAGTGTAGCAACCATCAGAGCAGATACTACACTCTGATCTTAGCCAAAAGGCCAAGGAATGGTAATTAAAGACCTGGCCAAAGATAGGTTAGTTTGGAAGTCAATTTCTAAAAGCCATCCAACACATGCCAACATGTAAAACAGACGTGAAACTGACTATGATGCATATTTATTTACTCCTCTGCAGAAGTTAGGCACAAGGCCAGTTTTATCTTACTCCCACAAGTAAGATGTGACCACAGCTTGGGTCGAGTAAGTGGGGTTTGAAAAGCCAGCGCCCGAGAAAGTGAGCACTCTGGCCATTAAAAATTGCCTGGGCAGCCCCGTCGGCATTCCCCGGTAGGGGCGCCTCAGGCAGTAATCAATAAACTTACTCCTCCCCAAAGAGGGGAGGCGAAGCCTGGGAGGGTGGACCTCCTAGAACTGCACAGGACAGACCCATACACCGGCGTAAATCAAGCCCCGAAGGCCAAGACAATACCAGTCTATAGGGTGCAGTATCCATCGGAACAGATACTACACTTACTTCCTAGCGTGCCAGTAAGTCCATCCATCCATCTCATTAACCCTTTAACCTCGTGTGGTTTTTGGCCTCGATAAGTAGTGACCCATTTGTAAAGAAAGAAGTAGCTATATTAATTTGTAGTTGACCTGACCTTTGATTTATCGGTTGCATATGGTTGTATTATTGTGTGTCTCTTCTATGGCAAAGATCTCGCAATTTTTATCGGCTTGGCAGAATTGAACAGAACGGAACGAGAAGTGGAAATTCACTTTCCTGTTTGAGACGTTTTTTTTCTTATTTTTATCAGCTTGGCAGAATTGAACAGAACGGAACGAGAAGAATCGTTATCTATTGAGTTTAAAGGCTTTTTTTAATGAAGTAGAAATCCATGATTTGAAGTGGGCTCAATAATGGAGCATCCCAGCCTGCTTATATACCAATTCTCTGGCTTCTAGATTCAATACAAGTGAGGACTGAATTAACTTTTTGCCACCAAAACAAAATTTCTCCACTGCAAAAAATTAAAAGATTTACCAACCAAAAGGGAGTTATCCGTTTTTATTTTGATTTTGATAATTATCACTTGTATCTTATAATTTATAGATAATTTATAGATATTTATATATAGGATTATCCACTCATGGACTAGCAACCAATGACAACCAGGAGAAAAGACAGAATGGAGCATCCCAGCCTGCTTATATACTGACTCACTAGGTGTAGAATCTCAATGTATTTAGTTCTAGCTCAACTGGTCATGCAGCTAAGCACTGGCTATTAAATTCAATAATGACGTCATCAAGTGAGCACCGGGACAAACAAGACAACAAACAAGTAAGATCTATAGATTTTTTATGTGTATATAGATAGATTATTTATTTGATCTATCATTGTTAACCATTGTTTGATCAGCACCGATCACAACAAATGGCTAAGGACCGTCTGTCTTGGGCCAACCTCATCGAATTCTGTCACAATTAGTGTTGGAACGATTAATCAGAATCGGGAATTTGAAAAATCTTACCTTTTTTAGGTATCGGAATCGTTATCACAATCCAATAAAATTTTAGCCCAATTTCCGATGGTAAAAACGATTTTTTAAATTATTTTTGTTTGTTTAAAACTTAATTTTCTATTGCTGGTACTAATGATAAAATGATAAATATTAATTGATTTAAAACTACCAGTAAAACTAAAATTTATAGATAATAATAATGAATTTAGGTAAAAATGTCACAGGAAAAAAATGGCACAAGTGAAAAATATGGATGAAAATCTCACAATGACTTTATCAAACTCTTGGATAGAATAAAAAAGGGAAAACATTAAGAAGTTTGTGAAGTTGAAAAGAAAATTATATCTACATTTAAAAGTAAATGAGGATGACATCAAGACTAAATAACACCCCCCCCCCCAAAATTTAATTCTACTTTTTAGGCGATATAGTGATTTTAGAATTAGAATCAGTATATTGTATCGGAATCGGGAATTTAGAACAGAATCGATAATTGTATCAAAATCAGGAATTTAGAACAGAATCGGTAATTGAATCAGGAATTTAGAACAGAATCGGTAATTGTATCGGAATCAGGAATTTAGAACAGAATCGGTAATTGTATTGGAATCAGGAATTTAGAAAATAATCGGTAATTGTATCGGAATCAGGAATTTAGAACAGAATCGGTAATTGTATTGGAATCAGGAATTTACAACAGAATCAGTAATTGTATCGGAATCAGGAATTAGAACAGAATCGGTAATTGTATTGGAATCAGGAATTTACAACAGAATCAGTAATTGTATCGGAATCTGGAATTTAGAATAGAATCGGTAATTGTATTGGAATCTAGAATTTAGAACAGAATCGGTAATTGTATCGAAATCAGGAATTTAGAACAGAATCGGTAATTGTATCGAAATCAGGAATTTAGAACAGAATCGGTAATTGTATCGAAATCAGGAATTTAGAACAGAATCAGTATATTGTATCGAAATCAGGAATTTAGAACAGAATCGGTAATTGTATCGGAATCAGGAATTTAGAACAGAATCGGTAATTGTATCGGAATCAGGAATTTAGAACAGAATCAGTAATTGTATCGGAATCAGGAATTTAGAACAGAATCAGTAATTGTATCGGAATAAGGAATTTAGAATAGAATCGGTAATTGTATCGGATTCAGGAATTAGAACAGAATCGGTAATTGTATCGGAATCAGGAATTTAGAATAGAATCGGTAATTGTATCAGAATCGGTAATTTAGAACAGAATCGGTAATTGTATCGGAATCAGGAATTTAGAACAGAATCGGTAATTGTATCAGAATCAGGAATTTAGAACAGAATCGGTAATTGTATCGGAATCAGGAATTTTGAACAGAATCGGTAATTGTATCGGAATCAGGAATTAGAACAGAATCGGTAATTGTATTGGAATCAGGAATTAGAACAGAATCGGTAATTGTATCGGAATAAGGAATTAGAACAGAATCTGTAATTGTATCGGAATAAGGAATTAGAACAGAATCGGTAATTGTATCGGAATAAGGATTTAGAACAGAATCTGTAATTGTATCGGAATCAGGAATTTAGAACAGAATCAGTAATTGTATCGGAATCAGGAATTAGAACAGAATCAGTAATTGTATCGGAATCAGGAATTAGAACAGAATCGGTAATTGTATCGGAATAAGGAATTAGAACAGAATCTGTAATTGTATCGGAATAAGGAATTAGAACATAATCGGTAATTGTATCGGAATAAGGATTTAGAACAGAATCTGTAATTGTATCGGAATAAGGAATTAGAACAGAATCGGTAATTGTATCGGAATAAGGATTTAGAACAGAATCTATAATTGTATCGGAATCAGGAATTTAGAACAGAATCGGTAATTGTATCGGAATCAGGAATTAGAACAGAATCGGTAATTGTATCGGAATCAGGAATTAGAACAGAATCAGTAATTGTATCGGAATAAGGAATTAGAACAGAATCGGTAATTGTATCGGAATAAGGAGTTAGAACAGAATCTGTAATTGTATCGGAATCAGGAATTAGAACAGAATCGGTAATTGTATCGGAATCAGGAATTAGAACAGAATCGGTAATTGTATCGGAATAAGGAATTAGAACAGAATCTGTAATTGTATCGGAATAAGGAATTAGAACAGAATCGGTAATTGTATCGGAATAAGGAATTAGAACAGAATCTGTAATTGTATCGGAATAAGGAATTAGAACAGAATCGGTAATTGTATCGGAATAAGGATTTAGAACAGAATCTGTAATTGTATCGGAATCAGGAATTTAGAACAGAATCGGTAATTGTATCGGAATCAGGAATTAGAACAGAATCGGTAATTGTATCGGAATCAGGAATTAGAACAGAATCGGTAATTGTATCGGAATCAGGTATTAGAACAGAATCGGTAATTGTATCGGAATAAGGATTTAGAACAGAATCTGTAATTGTATCGGAATCAGGAATTAGAACAGAATCTGTAATTGTATCGGAATAAGGAATTAGAACAGAATCGGTAATTGTATCGGAATAAGGATTTAGAACAGAATCTGTAATTGTATCGGAATCAGGAATTTAGAACAGAATCGGTAATTGTATCGGAATAAGGATTTAGAACAGAATCTGTAATTGTATCGGAATCATGAATTAGAACAGAATCTGTAATTGTATCGGAATCAGGAATTAGAACAGAATCGGTAATTGTATCGGAATAAGGATTTAGAACAGAATCTGTAATTGTATCGGAATAAGGAATTAGAACAGAATCGGTAATTGTATCGGAATAAGGAATTAGAACAGAATCTGTAATTGTATCGGAATCAGGAATTAGAACAGAATCGGTAATTGTATCGGAATCAGGAATTAGAACAGAATCGGTAATTGTATCGGAATCAGGAATTAGAACAGAATCTGTAATTGTATCGGAATCAGGAATTAGAACAGAATCTGTAATTGTATCGGAATCAGGAATTAGAACAGAATCGGTAATTGTATCGGAATCAGGAATTAGAACAGAATCGGTAATTGTATCGGAATAAGGATTTAGAACAGAATCTGTAATTGTATCGGAATAAGGAATTAGAACAGAATCGGTAATTGTATCGGAATAAGGAATTAGAACAGAATCTGTAATTGTATCGGAATCAGGAATTAGAACAGAATCGGTAATTGTATCAGAATCAGGAATTAGAACAGAATCGGTAATTGTATCGGAATCAAGAATTAGAACAGAATCTGTAATTGTATCGGAATCAGGAATTAGAACAGAATCTGTAATTGTATCGGAATAAGGAATTAGAACAGAATCTGTAATTGTATCGGAATCAGGAATTAGAACAGAATCGGTAATTGTATCGGAATAAGGATTTAGAACAGAATCTGTAATTGTATCGGAATAAGGAATTAGAACAGAATCGGTAATTGTATCGGAATAAGGAATTAGAACAGAATCTGTAATTGTATCGGAATCAGGAATTAGAACAGAATCGGTAATTGTATCGGAATAAGGATTTAGAACAGAATCTGTAATTGTATCGGAATCAGGAATTTAGAACAGAATCGGTAATTGTATCGGAATCAGGAATTAGAACAGAATCGGTAATTGTATCGGAATCAGAAATTAGAACAGAATCGGTAATTGTATCGGAATAAGGAATTAGAACAGAATCTGTAATTGTATCGGAATCAGGAATTAGAACAGAATCGGTAATTGTATCGGAATCGGGAATTTAGAACAGAATCGGTAATTGTATCGGAATAAGGAATTAGAACAGAATCTGTAATTGTATCGGAATCAGGAATTAGAACAGAATCGGCAATTGTATCAGAATCAGGAATTAGAACAGAATCGGTAATTGTATCGGAATAAGGAATTAGAACAGAATCTGTAATTGTATCGGAATCAGGAATTTAGAACAGAATCGGTAATTGTATCGGAATCAGGAATTAGAACAGAATCGGTAATTGTATCGGAATCAGGAATTAGAACAGAATCGGTAATTGTATCGGAATAAGGAATTAGAACAGAATCTGTAATTGTATCGGAATAAGGAATTAGAACAGAATCGGTAATTGTATCGGAATCAGGAATTTAGAACAGAATCGGTAATTGTATCGGAATAAGGAATTAGAACAGAATCGGCAATTGTATCGGAATCAGGAATTAGAACAGAATCGGTAATTGTATCGGAATCAGGAATTAGAACAGAATCGGTAATTGTATCAGAATCAGGAATTAGAACAGAATCTGTAATTGTATCAGAATCAGGAATTAGAACATAATCGGTAATTGTATTGGAATCAGGAATTTAGAACAGAATCGGTAATTGTATTGGAATAAGGAATTAGAACAGAATAGGTAATTGTATCGGAATCAGGAATTAGAACAGAATCGGTAATTGTATCGGAATCAGGAATTAGAACAGAATCGGTAATTGTATTGGAATCAGGAATTTAGAACAGAATCGGTAATTGTATCGGAATAAGGAATTAGAACAGAATAGGTAATTGTATCGGAATCAGGAATTAGAACAGAATCGGTAATTGTATCGGAATCAGGAATTAGAACAGAATCGGTAAATGTATCGGAATCAGGAATTAGAACAGAATCAGTAATTGTATCGGAATCAGGAATTAGAACAGAATTGGTAATTGTATCAGAATCGGTAATTTAGAACAGAATCAGTAATTGTATCGGAATCGGTAATTTAGAACAGAATCGGTAATTGTATCGGAATCGGGAATTAGAACAGAATAGGTAATTGTATCGGAATCAGGAATTAGAAAGGAATCGGTAATTGTATCGGAATCAGGAATTAGAACAGAATCGGTAATTGTATCGGAATCAGGAATTAGAACAGAATCTGTAATTGTATCGGAATCAGGAATTAGAACAGAATCGGTAATTATATCGGAATTAGCAATTAGAACAGAATCGGTAATGTTATCGGAATCAGAAATTAGAACAGAATCGGTAATTGTATCGGAATCGGTAATTTAGAACAGAATCGGTAATTGTATCGGAATCGGTAATTTAGAACAGAATCGGTAATTGTATCGGAATCGGGAATTAGAACAGAATCGGTAATTGTATCGGAATCAGGAATTAGAACAGAATCTGTAATTGTATCGGAATCAGGAATTAGAACAGTATCGGTAATTGTATCGGAATCAGGAATTAGAACAGAATCTGTAATTGTATCTGAATCAGGAATTAGAACAGAATCAGTAATTGTATCGGAATCAGGAATTAGACCAGAATCGGTAATTGTATCGGAATCAGGAATTTAGAACAGAATCGGTAATTGTATCGGAATAAGGAATTAGAACAGAATCGGTAATTGTATCGGAATCAGGAATTAGAACAGAATCGGTAATTGTATCGGAATCAGGAATTAGAACAGAATCGGTAATTGTATCGGAATCAGGAATTAGAACAGAATCGGTAATTGTATCGGAATAAGGAATTAGAACAGAATCGGTAATTGTATCGGAATCAGGAATTAGAACAGAATCAGTAAATGTATCGGAATCAGGAATTAGAACAGAATCGGCAATTGTATCGGAATCAGGAATTAGAACAGAATCGGTAATTGTATCGGAATCAGGAATTAGAACAGAATCGGTAATTGTATCGGAATAAGGAATTAGAACAGAATCGGTAATTGTATCGGAATCAGGAATTAGAACGGAATCGGTAATTGTATCGGAATCAGGAATTAGAACAGAATTGGTAATAGTATCGGAATCAGGAATTAGAACAAAATCGGTAATTGTATCGGAATCAGGAATTAGAACAGAATCGGTAATTATATCGGAATTAGGAGATTAGAACAGAATCGGTAATTGTATCGGAATCAGGAATTAGAACAGAATCGGTAATTGTATCGGAATCAGGAATTTAGAACAGAATCGGTAATTGTATCGGAATCAGGAATTTGAACAGAATCGGTAATTGTATCGGAATCAGGAATTTAGAACAGAATCGGTAATTGTATCGGAATCAGGAATTTAGAACAGAATCGGTAATTGTATCGGAATCAGGAATTAGAACAGAATCGGTAATTGTATCGGAATCAGAAATTTAGAACAGAATCGGTAATTGTATCGGAATCAGGAATTAGAACAGAATCGGTAATTGTATCGGAATTGTTAAAAAATATTGGAATCGTCCGCTCACTAGTCACAATCAATCAGAACGCAGAGAATGTACTTACTTATCTAAGCATAATGGTGCATCCCAGCCTGCTTATAAACCAACTCTCTGGCTTCGTTTAGTTCTAGCTCAACTGCTCAGAAAGCTGAGCACTGACAACTAAATTCATTATTAGGTTAATAATAATAATAAACCGAAAGTTAGTACAAACAAGCCAACAGTTTGTAAACATGTGTGCACTATTAATTAACCAGGAAATAATTGCTCAATTACGAATTTTAAAAATATTAATTAAATTATTTGGACTTAATTTGTTTTCCTAAATTTTATCTCAGACTTCCTTCGTAAAAGATTTTGGCATTAGAATGAACTTTCATTCAAATCACGCATGTTTTTCGTGAGTCATGTACTATATATATATATATATATATATATATTATATATATTATTTTATATTTATATATATTATTATTATTTTGATTATTATTATTATTATTTATTTATATATAAGTAACATTTTAAGCTGAATTATTTCGACACTTGATTGGGGAAATGGTAGTTTGATCTGCACCATTGGAGAGCCATGCATATAACTGTCCTGTTTTTAAATCTCCGAAACAGTTAAATGGTAAACAGCTGATGATCCCCGTGTTAATATTAGATGCTTACGTTAAGGTCTCCTGTTTTTGTTTCACTGTTAGATACTTAATCCCCCTTTTTATTTTATTTACTTACTATTATATATTTTATTTATTTATGAATTTTCCAACGAATGTTAAATCTGCACTATTTTGGATTTAGTTAGTTTCTGTGGGAATTTAAACTGCATTTTCCTTTTTTTTGTCTTTTTGTTTAAAATAACTCAAAGCTTCTTTAGACTATATATATATATATATATATATATATATATATATATATATATATGTGTGTGTGTGTGTGTGTGTATTTTTCACTTAGAAAATAGATTATTCAGTGAAGACCGGGATTAGGCCAATAAAAACAAGCTCAATGATACTTGATTACAGGGTACAGAGCATTTATATGTGATTTTTTGAAGGCTTACCAAAGCATTCCGTTCAGGAGCCCAATCAACACCACAAAAGACATTTTCATTCAAAAATTATTTATTTATCATTTTTCAAATTAAAGAGTTTTTTTTACCTACACGTGTTTCACTACCAAGCAGGTCCTTGCTTGGCAGATCATCAGGGAAATTAAGTACCTGGAATAAGAATTACAACAACCGGCAATACACAATGTGGTGTTGCTTTAATTGAGATCGCTTAAGAAGGGAAGAAAAAAAAAACTTTGTTTATTAATAAAAAAACATGTTACGGTTTTGAAATGCGTTAAAAACCCTAACCCGTTCAAAATAACTTTTAAGTGCTTTTATTTACATGCCACAAATTGTATACACTTTATATAAACATAAAAAGAAAAGTTATTTTCTTTCATGCTGCGATAAAAGTATAAGCGAATTTGGAATAGCGGCGGCTAAGAAAAATAGAGTTATCTCCCTCAGATCGGTTACTGCTTATACAAGAGCGCCTGGAAATTTCCCTTGCTAGTCCCACGCCATTTGTATGAATTGTAGGGTCATCTGGATCGGTGAACTTATATTTGTGGTTAACCACTGCATGATTGGCTAGACCAGTATAGGACCGCCAACCACCCGTAACAATCCGTAAATGTATGTATTAAGAATATTAAACCGAAAACAATTTGAGAAAACATTTAGTAATATTTAGTGATGGAGAGTGAGAGTGTGCATGTACAAAAATATGGGGTCTGTCCAGTTGGTAAATGTCCGTTGATAAGGTGTCCAGTGAAAGGAGATTTAAAGATGGAAAAGAAGGGTTTTCGTGAAGGCAGCGTTGAAAAAGTTCAAGGATGAAGTAAATCCAATAGAAAGATGTTTAGTTCAATCGTTTTGAATTTTGGCTTTTCCACTGCCAACTTATCCATCTATGTAATTCCTCTGATGATAAGGTTTTAATCTTTAAAAAGCCTTGGCTTAAGGAAAGAATAATGTTTTTACCGAGTACACCATGCATTAAACACTCGAAGTTGAAATAGATTTGTCATTCGTACATGTTTATCTCTCTTCTTTCATTTATTTTTATAATTGCTCTATCTCGTATATTGAGCTTAAACCATTTCACTATAGGCTCTATCTACTAAAAGTATATTTTTAGTTTCATATTTTATATATATATATATATATATATATATATATATATATATATATTGATTTTATTCCATTAGTTGCGACAAAACAAGTTTTGTTTCATTTGCGCCAATGAAACAAAACTTGTTTTGTCGCAATTAATGGAATAAAATCAATATATATATATTTTGTTCTGAATTTTCATTGAGCACTCTCATAAACCCGGTTTCAACTTCCTTCGGATTCATACCCCCTGGATATTTGTAACAAGTTAATTATATATATATATATATATATATATATATATATAGATATATATATATATATATAGATGAAGTAAAAGAATAAAATAAGGTGAGAATCAAATTTTATTACAGTTCAATGTTCAGACAAAGTACTTTAAAGTCCTTAACTCATGAGTTAGAGAGAGAGAGAGAGAGAGAGAGAGAGAGAGAGAGAGAGAGAGAGAGAGAGAGAATCCAATTATATAAAAAAAAACA
Organism: Sepiola atlantica; assembly: GCA_963556195.1. Lineage (NCBI taxonomy): Eukaryota > Metazoa > Mollusca > Cephalopoda > Sepiida > Sepiolidae > Sepiola > Sepiola atlantica. Next base: position 11,401,896 of record OY744554.1, on the reverse strand, counting down.
GTTTGATATTCTTATGTGTTAAAATTTAACAAAAAATGTTGAAAACAAAGTATTAAAAACATCCGACCGAAAATATAATGGGGAACTGTTTTTTTATAAACACCGGTTGCCAATTTCCGATTTCAAAAACGGAAGTCATCGCCAAGTTGATAGTTTCTATCTTACCAAAATATATAAATAATAACTGAAACACTATTAAACACTTATTTAGGTACTGATATAGATCTTGACCCTGCTTTCGTGACGTTCGACTCGGAATCGTTCGGCTGTCCTACGCAAACGCCCGAGTGTTGACGAGCCGTCGTCGTCCGCAAAAAAAAAAAAAAAAAAAAAAAACATGGAACAGTGTAAAAAAATATGTCGTGAAAACAGTAATTTTGGTACGTTTTTTTTGTTTTTTTTCAAAAAAAAATTCATTGTAAATAAAAAATACAGCATTCATTTTATAACAGTAACCTCGCTTTTTTTCCTGTTGTTTCTTCCAAAATATTAATGAAAACCTAACCCTAAACCCTAACAACAACAAAAACAAAACAAGCAAAACAGTATTATCATAGGACGTAGCACCGTATCAAAATTGTCGTCTGGTACAAATCGGCTCGTCAACTCTCGGCCGTTTGCGTAGAACAGCCGAACGCTTCCGAGTCGAACGTGACGAAAGCCGGATCAGGATATATATCAGCACCCTTATTTAAAAATGAGATCACATTCAATCATTTTAAATTTTAAAAATTACAAGAAAATATTCAAGAAGTTTCAAAACGTTTCAATGGATTGCACAAGGGAGATAAATCAATACAGATTTCTTAATGAGAATTAAGTGTTCAACAGTTATTTCCCTTAGTTAGGCTTCTTATACATGAGTTGAACGTTTGTTTTCTTAAGACATTTTTCCTATATTCTTTAATGAGATAAAATACATGCTTAAATATATCTTGGTTTTGGGATAGAGTTATGTTTAAAAAATAAAATTTGTTTGAGATTATATGCATTTATCTCGCCTCACTCTATCTTGATTCAACCACTAACATTTTTTAATGTATCTGTTACATGGCCAGGCAATCGTGCAACTGGGGTCTTTTACTGGGGGCCATGTGAATTTTCTTAAATATTCGATATAGAAGTTGCAAACAAAGGTAAAATTCCTCTGTGAGATTAGTTTGATGTTTTTATGTGTTTTACATACCAAATAAGAACCACAATGAGCTAATTGATACATTTGACAATTATTAACAAATTCCTATAAATGAAGAGACAGGTAATTTTGAATAAACAAAGGCAAATGCATATTTCAATGAAGAATTTTTATTTCAATGTTAGATTTTTTTTAGAGAATTTGTACTTATGTCAAAAAATCATTACTTGTATATTGTGGTTAAAAAGAAAAAAAGGATCCGCACCAGTTGATGATATAGTTTGCAACTTCTATATCTAATATTTAAGAAAATTCACATGGCCCCCAGTAAAAGACCCCAGTTGCACGATTGCCTGGCCTGTAGTAGGGATGGCCATGATCTGTTAGCATTTAGAGATGGAGTGACTCTTTTTTAGCGTTCTCATCTAATTTGCATACGTGTGTCTGTACACACCACAAATAGATGTGTCAATTAGATGGCAAAATATGTCTCGTCACTTCTATAAAAAAATAATAATACTTCAATAATAATAATAATAATAACAACAACAACAACAAGCCTCCCGCACTAGGTCCATCAAACATTACATTGACAAAACTGCAGAATCACCGATATACCGATTGTATAATGAAATGGAAGAAACCGTAGCGCATATTGTATCTGAATGCTCAATGCTAGCACAACACCAGTATAAAAAATGGAGACATGACAAAGTCGCTCAGGTACCACACTGGAATATATGCGAACTTTATGAATTAGACCACAATGAGAAGTGGTATGAGCATAAGCCAGAAGTGGTACAGGAGAATGACAATGTAAAACTTCTTTGGGACATGCGCATACAGACTGATAAGGTTCTTGAACATTCAAAACCCGATTTAATCTTTCTAAACAAAAACAAGAGAACTTGCTTAATCATTGATATAGCCTGCCCCTTCGATACCAGAGCGCAGGAGAAAGAACACGAAAAAAATAAATAAATATCAAGATCTAAAATGGGAATTAGTTAGACTATGGAAATGTAAAGAAGTCAAGGTGATTCCCGTTGTAATTGGAACGTGTGGAACCATAACGAAAAGCCACCATAAATGGCTTAAACAGATTGACGAGACAATTTCTTTTCCAATTCTGCAAAAGGAACCGCAAAAGTGTTAAGGTACAGCTTGAATGTCTAAGGTCAAGGGAAGTGACTTGATGTTCAAAAAAGAAAAATCAAACTAAAAACATCCAAAAGTTGAGATTACTATGAAATAATAATAATAATAATAATAATAATAATAATAATAATAATAATAATAAAAGTAAAGTTATTTTTAGCTATGCAAGAAGAATGTCAAAAGAGTTGTGTCACAATCTATAAATTTTCTCATGAAATCAAAGTTGAACAAATAATGGCCGTTGTGACTCATCGGGTCACAAGTACGTCTAGCATAAATATATAAGCAAACATTATTAAACATTACAGAATTCTGCTGATTAATTATACCTTCTTTAATTTTTTCACTTATTTTTTGTGTAAAAATCAAAAAAAAATTAAGGTGCTTGTACAGAGAAGCGTACGGATTAAATTATCAATATTATTATATACTTACACAGCAGATTTAAATAAGTATCGTCACCAAAAAGTAGGAAACATTATCGAGTAGAATCAAGGGAGGCGCGAGAGCGCTCTATCCCTTAATAGACTTCAAGAATGGCCTATGCTGGAAATCTCATTTCTTTGATCAATCATAACTCAAAAACCAATGAACCAAATTAGTTAAAACTTTGCACAAAATTTTCATTTGATAGGTTCTATAAGTGTGTAGAATTTCAGCACCATTAGTCAAGGCAACCCAGAGACCCAGAAAGGTCAGGCATGATTTTGTGTTATCCGTACGTACGTACGTATGTGCCACCTTGTACCTCATCACCTATTTGATGGATTCAGCTGATTTTTGGCAGAGATAGAGGTTCTAGGGTCTAGTTGATGGCATTTAAATTTCAGTTTACCATATACCTTACTTTTCCAGAAAATTCCAAAAAACCTTAAAAATGACCATTGTGTTGAGGCATAGCCTTTACAAAAGTAGTGACATTCCATGAAAAATGCCAGTATACATGAATTTTCATCTTAACCCTATTAAGGGCATATGATTTCAGTATACTGGCATTTTTCATGGAATTATTTAATTAATTAATTAATTTTAAATATATTGATAACACGAACTTAAAACCAACCGTTGATCCGGCTGTTTCTGATGTTTATATAATTTTATTTATATAAATACATATATAGAGAGCTGGCACGCTAGGAAGTAAGTGTAGTATCTGTTCCGATGGATACTACACCCTATAGACGGATGTCGTCTTGTCCTTCGGGGCTTGATTCCACCTGTTTGTGGGTTTGTCCTGTGCAGTTCTAGGAAGTCCACCCTCCCAGGCTTCGCCTCCCCTCTTTGGGGAGGAGTAAGTTTATTGCTTACTGCTTGAGGCGCCCCTACCGGGGAATGCCGACGGGGCTGCCCAGGCAATTTTTAATGGCCAGAGTGCTCACTTTCTCGGGCGCTGGCTATTCAAACCCCACTTGCTCGACCCAAGCTGTGGTCACATCTTACTTGTGGGAGTAAGATAAAACTGGCCTTGTCCCTAACTCCTGCAGAGGAGTAAATAAATAGAGAGAGAGAGAAAGGGGAGGAGGGGGGGGATATATAAATAGTAGCATTTGTTATTTTGCTTACGTTTTGCCTTTTCTGAAACTGCTACCCGTTAAAAAAAAAAAAAAGGCCGTCAACTGGTTGTTGCTCGGATGGAATTCAAACAGTTTGGCAGCTTGTTGCCTCCTCATCTTTACACAACAAAAAGGAAAGAAGAAAATCTCTTTTATTTCGTCGGTCGAGTCGCTTATTTCCGTCTGCGGGTTTTTTTTGTTTGTTTGTTTTCGTAGACTCAGCCTTGACACGAAAACTTTTCATCACATGAACAAGACTTGCTGAACTGCGAGGTTCATTCATGAACATCAAATAATTGGCGCCCCCCTCCTCTTTTTTGAAAATAACATTGAAAAGTGGAAACATTTATTAATTTATTATTATCATCGTCATTATTATTATTAGTATTAGTATTATTATTATTTTTTTTATTATTATTGCTTTTGATTATTATTGCTTTTTATTATTATTATTGCTTTTATTATTATTATTATTATTATTACTTGTTATTATTATTAATATTATTATTATTGTTATTATTATTATTATTATTGTTATTATTATTAATATTATTATTATTAATATTATTATTATTGTTATTGCTTTTTATTATTATTATTGCTTTTTATTATTATTATTATTGCTTTTTATTATTATTATTATTATTGCTTTTTATTATTATTATTATTGCTTTTTATTATTATTATTATTATTATTATTATTATTGCTTTTTATTATTATTATTATTGCTTTTTATTATTATTATTATTATTATTATTATTATTATTGCTTTTTATTATTATTATTATTATTGCTTTTTATTATTATTATTATTATTGCTTTTTATTATTATTATTATTATTATTATTATTATTATTATTGCTTTTTATTATTATTATTATTGCTTTTTATTATTATTATTATTATTATTATTATTATTGTTATTATTATTATTATTATTGCTTTTTTATTATTATTATTGCTTTTTATTATTATTATTATTATTGTTATTATTATTATTGCTTTTTATTATTATTATTATTGCTTTTTATTATTATTATTATTGCTTTTTATTATTATTATTATTATTATTATTATTATTATTATTATTGCTTTTTATTATTATTATTATTATTGCTTTTTATTATTATTATTATTATTATTATTATTATTATTATTATTATTGCTTTTTATTATTATTATTATTGCTTTTTATTATTATTATTATTATTATTATTATTATTATTATTGTTATTATTATTATTGCTTTTTTATTATTATTATTGCTTTTTATTATTATTATTATTATTATTATTGCTTTTTATTATTATTATTATTATTGTTATTATTATTATTGCTTTTTATTATTATTATTATTATTGTTATTATTATTATTATTGCTTTTTATTATTATTATTATTATCATTATTATTATTGCTTTTTATTATTATTATTATTATTGCTTTTTATTATTATTATTATTATTATTATTATTATTGCTTTTTATTATTATTATTATTAGTGCTTTTTATTATTATTATTATTATTATTGTTATTATTATTATTATTATTATTATTATTGCTTTTTATTATTATTATTATTATTTTTATTATTATTATTATTATTGCTTTTTATTATTATTATTATTATTATTATTATTATTGCTTTTTATTATTATTATTATTATTATTGCTTTTTATTATTATTATTATTATTATTGCTTTTAATTATTATTATTATTATTGCTTTTTATTATTATTATTATTATTATTATTATTGCTTTTTATTATTATTATTATTATTATTATTATTGCTTTTTATTATTATTATTATTATTGCTTTTTATTATTATTATTATTATTGCTTTTTATTATTATTATTATTATTGCTTTTTATTATTATTGCTTTTTATTATTATTATTATTATTATTATTGCTTTTTTTATTATTCTTATTATTGCTTTTTATTATTATTATTATTATTATTGCTTTTTATTATTATTATTGCTTTTTATTATTATTATTGCTTTTTATTATTATTATTATTATTAATCTTCTTATTATTATTATTATTGCTTTTTATTATTATTATTATTATTATTATTGCTTTTTATTATTATTATTATTATTATTATTCTTGCTTTTTATTATTATTATTATTATTATTATTCTTGCTTTTTATTATTATTATTATTATTATTATTATTATTATTATTATTGCTTTTTATTATTATTATTATTATTGCTTTTTATTATTATTATTATTATTATTATTATTATTATTGCTTTTTATTATTATTATTATTATTATTATTATTATTATTATTGCTTTTTATTATTATTATTATTATTATTATTGCTTTTTATTATTATTATTATTATTATTATTATTATTGCTTTTTATTATTATTATTATTATTGCTTTTTATTATTATTATTATTATTGCTTTTTATTATTATTATTATTATTATTGCTTTTTATTATTATTATTATTATTATTATTGCTTTTTATTATTATTATTATTATTGCTTTTTATTATTATCATTATTATTATTGCTTTTTATTATTATTATTATTGCTTTTTATTATTATTATTATTATTGCTTTTTATTATTATTATTATTATTATTGCTTTTTATTATTATTATTGTTATTTTTATTATAATTATTATTATTGTTTTATTTATCTACCTCTCAAAGCGGTAAGATGTGACACAAGGTCGGTAAAGTGGGATTAGATAAGCCAGCGCTCGAGAGGTGAGCACTCTGGCTTTTTAAAAATTGCCTGGGCAGCCCCGTCGGCATTCCCAGGTAGGGGGCGCCTCAGACAGTAAGCAATAAACTTACTCCTCCCCAAAGAGGGGAGGCAAAGCCTGGTAGGGTGCACCTCCTAGAACTGCACAGGACCGGCGTAAATCCAGACCATTGTTGTTTATTATTATTATTATTATTATTGTTTTTATTATTATTATTATTATTATTATTATTATTATTATTGTTTTTATTGTTTTTTATTGTTATTATTATTATTATTGTTTTTTATTGTTATTATTATTATTATTGTTATTATTATTATTATTATTATTGTTTTTATTGTTTTTTATTATTATTATTATTGTTTATTATTATTATTATTATTATTGTTTTTTATTATTATTATTATTATTATTATTGTTTTTTATTATTATTATTATTATTATTATTGTTTTTTTTTATTATTATTATTATTATTATTATTATTGTTTTTTATTATTATTATTATTATTATTATTGTTGTTTTTTATTATTATTATTATTATTGTTTTTTATTATTATTATTATTTTTATTATTATTATTATTATTATTATTATTAGTGTTTATTATTATTATTATTATTTTTATTATTATTATTATTAGTGTTTATTATTATTATTGTTTTTATTGTTATTATTATTATTATTATTATTATTATTATTATTATTGTTTTTATTATTATTATTATTATTGTTTTTATTATTATTATTGCTTTTATTATTATTATTATTGTTTATTATTATTATTATTATTATTATTATTGTTTTTATTGTTTTTTATTATTATTATTATTGTTTTTATTGTTTTTTATTATTATTATTATTATTATTGTTTTTTATTATTATTATTATTATTATTATTGTTTTTATTGTTTTTTATTATTATTATTATTATTATTGTTTTTATTGTTTTTTATTATTATTATTATTATTATTATTATTGTTTTTTATTATTATTATTGTTTTTTATCATTATTATTATTATTATCATTATTATTTGTACTCACTTGGAGTTCTTACACAAATCATCGTCAGTGATTGCTCACTGATAGTAACCGGTGGTGTTCCCTGGAGTCTGAGTGACAAGAAGTCTTCCCAGTAATCTCCACGTCTTTTCGATAACCATTGCAAAGTACTTTGCGATATCGCAACAGCCGCTTACCATTGAATTTTTGCTGGTAACGCCAATTGGTCTTCTCTGTGATTTGGATGGAAATAAACCTCCCCAAGGTCCAAGTAGTTTCCGCACTCTTTGAGTGGAGGTTAGGTCAGTGCTATGCCTCCTCGGTCTTTCCATCCTCCTTGAACCTTCACAACTATTTTGTGTGGTATCAGCCGAGGCTGATGCCATTTTTAAAAAATATTTGAGGGGGGGGGGTAAAAGATTTCTTGCAGTTTTTTATTAATATTATTATTATTTTCTATATATTAATAACATAGCGTGTGTGTTCGTGTGTCACGCTTGCATCAAAAGCTCTGCGCATGCGTGCCGCACCTAGATTTGGAAAATCATTCAAGTCACCTAATTTTCGTAATATTTTGCAGTTTTTCCATTTGGCGCAACAATTAGCGACGTAGGATTTCGACGTCGGCCTGACTGGTTTATAGTTCGATCCCAACGAACGTCTAAGATTTTTTTTTCTACAATATTTCTGTCGACAGAAATATTCCCGAGTTTGAAGAGATACACCTGAAGAAGGCCGGAAGTTACAGCGACTGAAACGTTGTGATGATAACACTCAAGATGAGAAAGGTAGTCCAAATAACCAAAATTATGCAAATTATCAAACCTCATCTCAAAAATTCAGAAATATAAAACCTTAATGTCCATCATAAGTCATGTAAAACCAAAATGTCCATTATTCCTATCATGTCAATTTTATGTTCGTTACTTGTGTCTGTCTCTCAGTTATTCCTAAGCAATGCTGGCAGTGCTTCCTAATAACCTAATATCATCTACAATTCTCCAGCTCTCCTAAATATTAGCCAAGTCAAATATCATGAAACCAGCAAGAGCATATACAGGGTGGCGCAAAAGTCGCGCATTGGTTAGTGTTGTGAAGTTGTCCAACAGTAAATAATAAATAAAGGAAGTCAAGTCGAGGGTTGGTTTAACAAGTGTATTAACAAAGTAAGAAAGTGACTAGCACTTGGCTAGACAGTTACAAGTCTGTGCTTTGTCTTCTCTGTGTCTCTGGTGACTCGCACTATTTATAGTGACAACCGGTGCAGTTTCTCCTGTGTAAGAACGGCCGGTGAAACAGTTAGAAACGAGGCTTTTCACATTTACTTGGTAATTTTGTTGCAGTAGTTTTTTAACAATAATATCCTTTAAATGGCCACCATTTTCGGCCTCACAAAGACGTGCTCTAGTTAGGGCATTTTCCATTACACTCCTTAGAATAACTGGCTCTAGTTCTTGGATTTCATGTCTGATATTGTTTTTAAGCTCTCGAATCGTTGTAGGCTTGTTCACATATACCCTTTCCTTAAGATAACCCCAAAGGAAAAATTTCATGAGGCTTTTAAATCCGGTGAACGTGAAGGCCAGTTAAAATCAGAAAATCTGCTAATTAAGCGCTCACCAAACAATGCCGCAAAAGTCACACATTAGTTTGAATCAGTTGTTAGTGATTCAAACTAATGCGTGACTTTGTGCCACCCTGTATATATATTATCTTTGTCTCTTTCACTCATTCATTTTCATACTCCCCCCCTTCCTGTCTTCTTCTTGGCACTGTTTGTATATTCTATTTTTATTGCTAGCACATTTAGAGACACCTGTTTTAGCCTCATTTATTTTAATCTATAGTTTGTATGCTATACTATGGACTATTAAGTTTAAGTTACATTGTTTAAAATAGTTTATCGAAAAATTACAAGTGGATTATCAATTTGATATTATACTTTATTATATTATACATTGCCAAATGTTGTTTATATTATACTTTGATATTGTTTACTTAAAATAGGGGTGAGACGTAATGGGTGAAAATTAGGGGTGGGACGTAATGGGTGTAAATTAGGGGTGGGACCATGGCCATCCCTACTACAGGCCAGGCAATCGTGCAACTGGGGTCTTTTACTGGGGGCCATGTGAATTTTCTTAAATATGCGATATAGAAGTTGCAAACTATATCATCAACTGGTGCGGATCCTTTTTTTCTTTTTAACCACAATATACAAGTAATGATTTTTTGACATAAGTACAAATTCTCTAAAAAAAAATCTAACATTGAAATAAAAATTCTTCATTGAAATATGCATTTGCCTTTGTTTATTCAAAATTACCTGTCTCTTCATTTATAGGAATTTGTCAATAATTGTCAAATTTATCAATTAGCGCATTGTGGTTCTTATTATTTGGTATGTAAAACACATAAAAACATCAAACTAATCTCACAGAGGAATTTTACCTTTGTTTGCAACTTCTATATCGAATATTTAAGAAAATTCACATGGCCCCCAGTAAAAGACCCCAGTTGCACAATTGCCTGGCCTGTAGTAGGGATGGCCATGGGTGGGACGTAAGGGGTGAAAATTAGGGGTGGGACGTAATGAGTGAAAATTAGGGGTGGGACGTAATGGGTGAAAATTAGGGGTGGGACGTAATGGGTGAAAATTAGGGGTGGGACGTAATGGGTGAAAATTAGGGGTGGGACGTAATGGGTGAAAATTAGGGGTGGGACGTAATGGGTGAAAATTAGGGGTGGGACGTAATGGGTGAAAATTAGGGGTGGGACGTAATGGGTGAAAATTAGGGGTGGGACGTAATGGGTGAAAATTAGGGGTGGGACGTAATGGGTGTAAATTAGGGGTGGGACGTAATGGGTGAAAATTAGGGGTGGGACGTAATGGGTGAAAATTAGGGGTGGGACGTAATGGGTGAAAATTAGGGGTGGGACGTAATGGGTGAAAATTAGGGGTGGGACGTAATGGGTGAAAATTAGGGGTGGGACATAATGGGTGCAAATTAGGGGTGGGACGTAATGGGTGAAAATTAGGGGTGGGACGTAATGGGTGAAAATTAGGGGTGGGACGTAATGGGTGCAAATTAGGGGTGGGACGTAATGGGTGCAAATTAGGGGTGGGACGTAATGGGTGCAAATTAGGGGTGGGACGTAATGGGTGAAAAAGAAAACAATTGGCTTCTTATGCATGATAGAGAGAGAGAGAGAGAGAGAGAGAGAAATGGAGAGAGAGAGAGAAAGAAAGAGAGAGAGAGAGAAAGAAAGAGAGAAAGAGAGAGAGAAATAGAGAAAGAGAGAGAGAGAGAGAAATAGAGAAAGAGAGAGAGAAAGAAATAGAGAAATATATATATAGAGAGAAAGAGAGCAATAGAGAAAGAGAGCGAGAGATAGAAATAGAGAAAGAAAGAGAGAGAAAGAAATAGAGAAAGAGAGAGAGAGAAAGAAATAGAGAAATAGAGAAAGAGAGATAGAAATAGAGGAGAGAGATAGAGAGAAAGAAATAGAGAAAGAGAGAGAGAGAAAGAAATAGAGAAAGAGAGAGAGAGAGAAAGAAATAGAGAAAGAGAGAGAGAAAGAGAGAGAGAAAGAGTGAAACAAAGAGAGAGAGTGAGAGAGAGAGAGAGAAAGAGAGACCAATAAAAAGATAGATCGTCTCTTTCGCTACACTGTATGCAACCGCCCCCACCTCCATCATGGCTCCTTAAGACTGGCAACGTTTTACGTCCACTTACTTCATTTGTCAGCCAAAAAGAGACCGAGAACCCCTCGGCCGAAAGTCACATGGTTTCATCGACTTCCGCTTTTAGGTCACTCCCGACCTTTAGGGCGCAACTCAAACTCCTCCATCCAAACACCGTCTTCACTATGCAACACAGGGAGTTCCACACGGGTTGTCCAGAAGAGATGCTGCATGCTGATGATTTAGTGCTTGCCTGTGAAACAATGGAAGACCTACGTATTTTATCTCTTGGTTAGCGAGCTGTACTAACAAATATACACTCAGAAACCTAATTTAGTATAGCCTCGAGTATTGATTTACTCCTCTCCAGGAGTTAGGCACAAGGCCAGTTTTTATCTTACTCCCACAAGATGTGACCCAAAATCGGGTCGGGAAAGTGGGGTTTAAAAATTGCCTGGGCAGCACCGTCGGCATTCCCCGGTAGAGGCGCCTCAGACAGTAAGCAATAAACTTACTCCTCCCCAAAGAGGGGAGGCAAAGCCTGGGAAGGTGGACCTCCCAGAACTGCACAGGATAGACCCATTGACCGGCGTAAATTAAGACCCGAAGGCCAAGACAACACCAGTATGGGGTGTAGTATCTATCGGAACAGATACTACACTTTGATCTTAGCCAAATGGTAAAAACAATTATATGTTGATGATTTAGTACTTGTTAATTTAAAGATTTGGAGAAATGCTATGGAAAGTAAAGGTGTAAGAGTGAATATTACAAAGACCGAAGTAATGATCAGTGGTTGTAGTGTTGGAAATCCTCCGGAAAGAGGAAAGTTCCCCAGCTCAGTTTATGGAAAGGGAGTCGGATGCAACTCAATTTTTTGTGGTACTTGCAAGTATTTGGTATGAAAGAAAGAAGTGCATTTGAGTTATGATCGGTTGAAAGAGGATAACTTATTATATTTACCTTCCTCCCACAAGGTAAGATGTGACACAAGGTCGGGAAAGTGGGATTTGAAAAACCAGCGCTCGAGAATTTGAGCGCTCTGGCTATTTAATAATTGCCTGGGCAGCACCGTCGACATTCCCCGGTAGGGGCGCCTCAGCTGATTAGCAATAAACTAACCCCTTCTCAAAAAGTGAGAAGGCAAATCCTGGGAGTGTGCACCTCCTAGAACTGCACAGGACGGACAACCGATAGACCGGCGTAAAGCAAGACCCGAAAGCCCAGACAATACCGGTCTATTGGGTGGGGTAAAAACCCCTGGTTGTTGACTGAAAGAAGATAACTAATGGGTGCCCAATTTTTTTCTTCTTTTTCTTCTTCTTTTTCTTCTTTTTTTCTTTTTTTCTTTTTTTTTCTTCTTTTTCTTCTTCTTTCTTCTTTTTCTTCTTTTTCTTCTTTTTTCTTCTTCTTTTTCTTTTTTTTCTTTCTTTTTCTTCTTTTTCTTTTTTTTCTTTCTTTTTCTTCTTTTTTTTCTTCTTCTTCTTCTTCTTCTTTTTCTTCTTCTTCTTTTTCTTCTTCTTCTCCCCCCCCCCCCGACTTCTCGAATTCAAATAGCGAATGTGGCAGACGGATTAACATGGTGTAATTCGACACTTGCAAAACTTAGTGCACTAAACATTAACTTTGTTTATTCACAGCCAGCAAGGGCACCCGGTGTTGCTCAGTCATAAACCAATAAATAGATGGAGATGAATGAGAACTCTGATGTGGACAAAGCATATCTGGATGGCGAAGCTATTGAGGTTATCCAGAAGTTTCGTTACCTTGGTGATGCCATTGGAGCACAGGGATGGGCTGGTGCGGTAGCAAGCTTTAGGAGTGGGAACTTTGCCAATACTAGCCAGCAGAGGGTTACTGCTGTCGACCAAAGGAAGAGTCTATCAAGCATGTGTACGCAGTGTGATGATATATGTAGTAGGAGAGTAGAAAGTGACTAACTTGGGTTTACTTTCGGCAGCCTCATAAATCTCGCTTCCCTTATTTTGTCCTTTAGTCCTCACATTCCATGAGCGATGTTTCTGACAAAAGGGGAAGAATTGCTGTTTTCTGGGTCAGAATCTATCCATATAACACTTAGTTTCTGACCTTGAAGTAATATTCTTTATTTTTTTTTAGCTCCTTACATCAAGTGGTTTCATGCCTTGTCTTACCGGCATAAATGGCTCCAGTATTCCATATGTAAATATTGCTTGAATGAAACAATATTTATATATTAGGTTATCCACTCATGAACTAGCAGCTGATCAAAGCTCAAATAATGGACTTGCCCATCTGAACATAATGAAACATTCCAGCTTACATATAAACCGGCTTTTCGTGTTCTTTTCAATTTTTACTTGTTTGTTACTCAACCGGTCATAGAGTTTTTTTTCAAGTTTTTTTTTTTTTAAAGATATTTAACCCCAAACAAGGCAGGCCGCCACTGTAGACGTAAGGGGCTACTGAGAATTGGGTGTAGGTTTTGGGTGTCGTTCTAAGTTGGGAGCTGTGCAGCAAGATGCTTGTTGAGATTGGTTTTAAACCTCTGCATGTCGGTACAGTCGGGGAAACAGGGAGCAGGGAGGGAGTTCTAGAGGGCGGCAGCACGAGGAAAAAAGCTATTGAAGTAGAAGGGTCTCTGGCATCTGGGGACCTCCACATATAATGGATGGGATTTAGCTGATTGTTGAGATGATCTTGTGAATTTACGTCGAGGGGGAACCAGAGCAGCCAGTTCATCGGAGCACAATCCATTGAAGTATTTGTAAAACAAGGACAAGGATGCAACATTGTGGTGCGATGGGACAGGGGCTGGGGCTTGGTGGATAGTGAGGGACCTATTAAGTTCGCGACTCTTTTTTGGGCCTTATCTAAGAGTGAGAGACTTGTGGATGATGCACTGACTACCAAATTCTATAGATGTTGAAAACATGGATGTGAGTTTTTGGGTTAGTAGATGTGTGCAGAACAGGAGACTTTGATGGTATGGCCACGTTGCAAGAATGGACGAAAGTGTTAGTGTTAGGGTTAGGGTGAAGGAGAGGGCAAAGTAATAGCAGATACCAATATGATAGGGTTAGAGTTAGGGTTAGAGTTAGGGTGAAAGGTTAGGGTTAGGGTGAATGGGAGGGCAAAGTAGTAGGAGATATCAATATGATAGGGTTAGGGTTAGAGTTAGGGTGAAAGGTTAGGGTTAATGTTAGGGTTAGGGTGAATGGGAGGGCAAAGTAGTAGGAGATATCAATATGATAGGGTTAGGGTTAGAGTTAGGGTGAAAGGTTAGGGTTAATGTTAGGGTTAGGGTGAATGGGAGGGCAAAGTAGTAGGAGATATCAATATGATAGGGTTAGGGTTAGAGTTAGGGTGAAAGGTTAGGGTTAATGTTAGGGTGAATGGGAGGGCAAAGTAGTAGGAGATATCAATATGATAGGGTTAGGGTTAGAGTTAGGGTGAAAGGTTAGGGTTAATGTTAGGGTTAGGGTGAATGGGAGGGCAAAGTAGTAGGAGATATCAATATGATAGGGTTAGGGTTAGTAGATGTAGAAAAATTGAAGTAGTAGGGTTAGTCCACAGGGAAAGGCCAAGAAAAACATGGGAGGAAGTGATAAAGATGGACTCGAGAGAAAGAGCGATAAATAAAGACTTGGCCAGATGTAGGTTAGTTTGGAAGTCAATTTTCTACAAACCATCCAACACATGCCAGCATGTAAAACGGTTTGGTTGTTTCGTTTTACGGCATATCAACACTTTTCGGGTCATTTAATGCCGAATCCGGTCATTTTGTTGAAAGATTTTATGCTTCAAGTTCTTTATATGTTCAAGTATTCATAGCGTTTGGTTGAGTCCCAGGGAGGAGGGAGGGAAATGGTTTTCTGTTTTGGATTTTGCAGAACATGATTGAGTTTTGCAAAGAGAAAAATAATAAAACATCAATGTTTGGTACATTTTGGGTCAGAAAGACGATATCTTCAGACAGCCTGATCTGGTAGCACCAGTCGTGTAAAACGGACGTTAAACTAAATATGATGATGAGTTGTAAAAAAAAAAATTTTGTATAGATAGAGTTTGTCATTCTTTCATTCGCTAATGTCCTATCTTCAACTTTTTGTGATTAGATATGTAACGAGTAAAAAAAGGGACACGGTTTAGTAACCCTCTAAAGTGCAGGTCATGAAATAACCCACAAAAGTAAAACAGAAAAACCAAATGCAAATCGGAGAAAACTTTCAGGTAAATGTTTACTTTAACGTCCTAAACTCCGTATCACCCCCCCCCCCCCAAAAAAAAGAAAGAAAATTCAACATGGTGACATTCATATTAACTTGATAAAATTCTATTAGGGCACTGTGAAACTGGATACGGAATCGGTACAATTGGTGGCCTTCTTTAACTCAACCATTAACCCTAAGTCCGGTTTGGTTTGTGCCACAAGGAATGTAGAGGCGCCCTTTTTGTGCAACCTTGAACCAGACATAGCTGAAGAGAAATAATCAGAATATATTTTCGTCATGTGAAATCGTCACCAATTAAGGGGGCAATGACTATAACACACCCTCTCCTCCTCCGTAGTACCGTACAGTGGCGGCTTAGAGGTTAAGTGTTTATATACCATAAAAGAGAAAAACCAAACAACATCTGTGAAGAATTTCCGAAAGTCCTAAACTCGATATTGCCAAAAAAAAAAAAAAAAAAAAAAAATTCAACATGGCGACATAAACATGGTAAAAGTCGTTTATGCAACTGTGAAACCGGATGCGGAATCGGTACAATTGGAACACTTCATTAACCCAACTACTAACCCTAAGTCCGGGTTGGTGTCGATGAAGTGGTTGACTTAATAGTAAAGTAAATTTGTATAAATCAGAATGGTACAACTTGTTGACCGGTTATTTATTTTGTTGTCAGCATTCTTGCAGAAGGGACCACATAATGGTTGCGAACATCCCTAAATAAAAGTGGAACCGATTGGATTCGAACTTGGCACACCCAGGTCGTCAGTCTGTGTCATTGTCCACTTAACCATCTCCTTCCACTGAAGTACTTATAAAACAAGCATAGGGATGCAATACTGCAGCGATGGGACAGAGGCTGGAGCTTCGTAGACAGTGTGGAACCTATTAGATTAGAAGCTATTTTTTGTGACCTTGTTTTAAGGAAGAGCGTGCAGCAGCCCCGATGTGGCAACAATACTCCATGCATGGGCGGCATGTGCTAGACAACTTTTAGAAATTGACTTCTAAACTGACTTATCTCCGCCCAGGTCTTTATTTATCCCTCTTTCTCTCACGTCAATTCTTATCACTTCCTCCTGTATTTTCCTTGCCCTTCACCTGTGAACTGACCCTGCTAACTCAACTGTTCTAACTCAGCCAAAATTAATTTAATCCTTCTGAAGAGAAGAATATTCTGCAGAGTATCTTGGGAGCCTTTTGCAGACATACAAACATACACAGAATCTCTCCTTTATATATTAGATTATATACGAGGCTTGTCTAAAACGTATCCGCCCTTAGGCCAGAAAAAATATTTCAAATACGTGATGGGGTTGGGACCCTAATCCCCTTGAAAGTCGGCCCCTTGTGCTTGCACACACTTAGCCCACCGATCCATCCACTGCCGGAAACACCTCTAGAAGTCTTCTTTTGAAATGGTGTTCATCTCTTCCGTCGCATTACATTCAGCAAGTGCTTGAAGAAGATGCGATGGGTGTAACACAAATAAAGGAGTGGTTCAACCGATTCAAAAATGATGAAGTGGTTGACTTAATAATAAAGTAAATTTGTATAAATCAGAATGGTACAACTTGTTGACCGGTTATTTATTTCTTTTTATTTATTGTTTTATACTAAGGGCTCACCACTTACCAAGGCCAAAATCCACTCAAGGATAAGAGTATGACTCAGAATGGTACAACTTGTTTGATTCTGTTGTCGGCATTCTTGCACGAGGAACCACGTAATGGTTACCAACATCTCTAAGTAAAAGTGGTATTATGGAATTGACTGGATTCGAACTTGGCAAACCCAGGTCATCAGTCAGGTCACTTCCCTTTCCTGAGTTAACAAAAGACACCAATTGTACAGATTCTTTATCTGGTTTTGCGGCGGTATAATAGACTTTTGCGAAGAGACATAGAGGCATATATATATATATATATATATATGTAAATTATAACTAAAAGGTAAACTTTTAGAGAGTAGGACCTATTGTGAAATAAGGAAAGCTCAATATACTGGATAGAGCAAAAATATGGTAAGTCAATGAAAATTAATAAGACCTGCAAATGGAAGCAAATCGATATCTTCAGTTGTTCAAAACAAGGAGCAGTTTAGTTAATAAAAACATTTATTTTTCTTCTCTTTCATTCCTTAAACCAGGCTTTTCAAAGATTAAAATCTTATCATCAGAGGAAAAATTATTATGTTTGTTTGAATTTAAATTTAGTGTAATGAAACTGTTGAGATTTAAAACCTTTATATCTCCAACAAAGTTACCTCCCTTAGATCCAGCAATTTCTTTATTAAAATTACTCCGGACTGTCGAAAAGAATTTTAACACGATTTCAACTAACGGTTTTTCCTTTCAGAACGCACACCTTCAAACCCCAAAACAATAACAGCTATTGATACAAATTCATAAAATTGACTCACGGGAATTACATAGAAACCTTTTTTATTTTTTCATTTTTTTATTTCTTTGTTTTAATTTCAAATTTTATTTTTATTTTATTATATATATTTTTTTCCCTTTAATCTTATATTCTTATATCTCTCCAAATCTCCTCCGGTTTTAAATCTCAACCGTTTCCTCACACTAAATTTAAATTCAAACAAACATACACAACACACTGAGCAAATAACGCGTCCCAACGAGAGTGTCATGTGACTTCATATTTCCAAAACAGATGACAACAGAAGCTGAAGAGAACCGGATGGCTAAGACTTTCCGAGCTTGAAACCGACGGTACGAATGTTGTACTAATTTTTTTGTACCAAAATAAATAAATATTATGCTCTTAATGTTTAACTTTAATTCTTAATTAATCGAGCACTCCGCTGGGATTTTTCCTACTATATTACAAAGAAGTTATATATTTAATTTGAATCAAAGGAAAAACAGTTTTCAGTGGAGGGGTTGTGCCCCGGGGACCATCTTAATATCAAAATTTGCTGAAATTTTGGGAATAGACATCATTTTTGGTCATTTACTGATGGTTCAAATTTCATTTGAATCTAAGAGAAAACAGTTTTCAGTGCGGGGGTTGTGCCCCACCTCCACCCCCACCCCGGGTACCCCCAGCGTTGAAGTGATATATTTCTTATATAACGTATGACCTTCACTGAGAGGTCAGTAGTCCACATACCAATTTTCAAGCAATTCTGGTCCAGCGGTTTGGGTGAACATAAGACACAAAGATCAGGCAGACACACACACACACAGTTACTATTTTATATATAGAGAGAAGATAAAAGAGAAAAACCAAACAACATCTGTGAAGAATTTCCGAAAGTCCTAAACTCGATATTGCCAAAAAAAAAATTCAACATGGCGACATAAAACATGGTAAAAGTCGTTTATGCAACTGTGAAACCGGATGCGGAATCGGTACAATTGGAACACTTCATTAACCCAACTACTCGCCCTAAGTCCGGGTTGGTGTCGATCAAGTGGTTGACTTAATAGTAAATTCGTATGAATCAGAATGGTACAACTTGTTGACCGGTTATTTATTTTGTTGTCAGCATTCTTGCAGAAGGGACCACATAATGGTTGTGAACATCCCTAAATAAAAGTGGAACCGATTGGATTCGAACTTGGCACACCCAGGTCGTCAGTCTGTGTCATTGTCCACTTAACCATCTCCTTCCACTGAAGTACTTATAAAACAAGCATAGGGATGCAATACTGCAGCGATGAGACAAGGGCTGGAGCTTCGTAGACAGTGTGGAACCTATTAGATTAGAAGCTCTTTTTTGTGACCTTGTTTTAAGGAGGAGAGAATATTTCAAATACGTGATAGGGTTGGGACCCTAATCCTCTTCAAAGTAGGCCCCTTGTGCTTGCACACACTTAGCCCACCGATCCATCCACTGCCGGAAACACCTCTGGAAGTCTTCTTTTGGAATGGTGCTCATCTCTGCCGTCGCGTTACATTCAGCAGGTGTTTGGAGAAAATGCGATGGGTGTAACACAAATTAAGGAGTGGTTCAACCGATTCAAAAATGATGAAGTGGTTGACTTAATAGTAAAGTAAATTCGTTGACCGATTTGATTTTGTTGTCGGAATTCTTGCAGGAGGGACCACGTAATAGTTGCCAACATCCCTAAGTGAAAGTGATATTATAGAATCGACTGGATTCGAACTTGGCACACACAGATCATCAGTCTGTGTCGTTATCCACTTAACCAAGCGTCATCTCCCTTTCCCGAGTTAACAAAAGACACCAATTGTACAGATTCCTTATCTGGTTTTGCGGCGACATAATAGACTTTTGCAAAGTTAATGTCAATTTTATTTATTTTTATTTATTTATTGTTTTATACTAAGGGCTCACACTTACCTAGGCCAAAATCCACTTGAGGATAAGGGTTAATGAGATTTTCCAGATGTGGAATCAGTACAAATGGTGCCCTTTATTAACCCAATCACTAACCCTAAGTCCACGTTGGTGTTAATGAAATGGTTAAGTTAATGAAAGGCACCAATTGTACAGATTCTTTATTTGGTTTTACGGCAGCAGTATCTTGTCTGCACTTGATTCTGCTGCACATGCACTCGTTGGTGCATCACCAAACCGCCATATTGAATTTTTAGGGTTTTCATTTTTATTTGTATACTAATTGTTCAACACGTATCAAAGCCAATACCCCTATGAACATGCATGTTTGCATTCACTGCACTGATCGTGAACGTCCCAGTCGCTCAGCTCGTTGTGCCTGGTGCAAGATTGCCGTTCAACTCGGTAAGTGATGCAATGCAACAAAGAATTCTTATTTCAATATGTCTTGTTCGGAATATATAAAAGTTAAAAATTTATAAATAAAAAACGATTTCACAAAGGCTATCAGTGATGAACGCCATCTCCTTCATGGGCGTGAACCGATGGTCCAACGACTGAAGTCAAGGAGAAGCTTCCTCAGCTATGTCGAACGCCTGAACAACATCTCAGGAAGAGACCAGACTACAGCTGTGGACCAGACGGCTAGAAGATGGCCCTCCTTATAACGACATAAGAATCCATGCTTCTGAGCCCCTCCTTCCCGGTTTAGAGGCAACCTGGCTGCAGTGAAAACACTAAACTGCCTGAGAACGGGAATGAGGCGATCAAAAGTTGCTATGAGTAGATGGGGCTACAAAACTGACCCAACCATCTGTGAATGTGGAGAGGAGGACCATACGATGCAACACTGCCTGGTTTGTCCCCTAACTGCGCAACCGGTGTAGCTTGAAAGATCTTGCAGAGTACAACACTATTGCAAAGGACTGCGTAAAAATGTGGGAAACTGTCATATGACCATATGCTTCAAAGACACTCAAAGAAGAAGCAGAAAAAGAAGAAGAAGAAGACGAAAAGGAAGAAGAAGACGAAAAGGAGGAAGAAGAAGAAGAAGAAGAAGAAGAAGAAGAAGAAGAAGAAGAAGAAGAAGAAGAAGAAGAAGAAGAAGAAGGAAAGAAAAAGCTGAAACAAAGAATTCTCATTTCAATATGCTTTGTTCGGAATAAATAAAAGTTAAAAATTTTAAAATAAAAATAAAAAAATGATTTGACAAGTGACTCATTTTTTCCTCATATTTTTTCACCTATGAGTCACCATTTACTAAGGCTAAAAAGCCACTCGAAGATGGATGGATGGATTTACGGTTGAAAACAGCAATTCTTCGCCCTTTGTCGGAAACATCACTCATAAAATCTGAGAATTTACTATTTCTTGGATCGGTTGCTGTTTTGAGTCGGTGGTGTGTAGAGATTTTCAATTCTCTCATAATATTCATCATCATTCAACGAGTATTGATTTGTAATTGATCTGACTTTTGATTTATCGGTTGCAGAGGATCTATTATGGATGTCTCTTCTATGGCAAAAATCAGGTAATTTTTATCAGCTTGGCATAATTGAACAGAACAAGAAGAATCGTTATCTATTCAGTTTAAAGGCTCTTTTTAATAAAGTGGAAATTCATGATTTGAAGTGGACTCAATAATGGAGCATCCCAGCCTGCTTATATACCAATTCTCTGGCTTCTGATCTAACTTTCTTTCATTCTAACTCAACTGGTCAGATAGCTGAGCACTGACTACTAGATTCAAAACAAAATTTCTCTACTGCACAAAATTAAAAGATTTGCCCACGAAAAGGTATGAACATGCATGTATGCATTCACTGCACTGGCCGTGATTGTCCCGATCGTTGTGCTGGGTGCAAGGTTGCCATTCGATTCAACCCGTGCTGCAACAAAGAATTCTCATCCAAATAAAACTATAAGCCCAGTTTATAAACAATTAACAGATATTATTTTTTTTTTTTTTTTGAGATTACAAATGGTACTCGTTTTTTTTAGGTTGAATAGCAGACTTGCAAAAATGATATCTTTTAACCCGGCCAAATAAAAACATAAGTCCAACCCAACACAGCAGACCCTCTGTTCCTGAGGACCACCAAAAACCAACTGCCTCTCAAACGTCGAACTCTAACTGACTGCTTCCTGCCAAGAGAGCCGACCCTGGCTCATCCTCTTACACTTTCCTGGAATATTTTCACTCCTGACCAGAAATATTAGATTCTGGTCTTTCTCAGTGGTCACCATTCGACCACCCAAGGACTGGCTACTTAAGATATCCATTAGAGATAATATCCAGCCAGTGTCCACAAATAAAATTAGAAAACTCGATTTTAGTGGCTTCTAAACAATAGAGTAAATACTTATTTAAATATATCGATTTTAAAATATTGGGGGGGGGGGATTAGCCCCCATTTAAAACTAAAGGAGAGGGAGCCTAGACCTACCCCCCACCCCCGAACGATCCTAATTTTCTGTTACCGAATTGTTCTTGCTTTCTACCATATTCCTCCCGGGCAACGCCCGGACACAGGCCCTGCTAGGAAGTAATAAAATGAACTCAGCTTTAACATTAAACAATCCTCCACTCTATAATAAAGAGCAATGTGTATATATATATATATTTGTAAGTATTATTTTAAAATGAAACTAAAATAAACATAAAAATAAAATAAAATAGATAATATAAATACATACAAATAAAAATAACCAATGGGGAGTGATAACTAGTATAATGGATTCATACCATGGCCATCCCTACTACAGGCCAGGCAATCGTGCAACTGGGGTCTTTTACTGGGGGCCATGTGAATTTTCTTAAATATTCGATATAGAAGTTGCAAACTATATCATCAACTGGTGCAGATCCTTTTTTTCTTTTTAACCACAATATACAAGTAATGATTTTTTGACATAAGTACAAATTCTCTAAAAAAAAATCTAACATTGAAATAAAAATTCTTCATTGAAATATGCATTTGCCTTTGTTTATTCAAAATTACCTGTCTCTTCATTTATAGGAATTTGTCAATAATTGTCAAATGTATCAATTAGCTCATTGTGGTTCTTATTTGGTATGTAAAACACATAAAAACATCAAACTAATCTCACAGAGGAATTTTACCTTTGTTTGCAACTTCTATATCGAATATTTAAGAAAATTCACATGGCCTCCAGTAAAAGACCCCAGTTGCACGATTGCCTGGCCTGTAGTAGGGATGGCCATGATTCATACGAATTCTATTAAATACAGTAGCTTTGTAAATAACAATTTTTTTTTTTCCGCAAAGATGAACAACACAGGTAAGGAGAACATTTTTAATAACTAAATATGTTAGAAAAAAATTCATCTAGAACAAAAAAACTAGATCTGATATCCGGAACGTTTTTTTTTTTCCTTGTTTTTTTAAGGGAGGTGGTGTCTGATCAACACTGCTGGGGAGCCATGAGATAAAATACTGTTTCGTTTATAAATCACCGAAACAGTGGTAAACAACTGATGATCCCTACATAAATATTAAGACTAGCATAAATTCTTGGAAGCTAACTAATACACCGACTACAAGAGATTGATTGACTTACAAGCAACGGAATTTTCCAGTGAAGGACTAGTGACTGAAAGTTTGTTTTTTCATAGTTTTAATAATTGTAAAAACTTCCAAAACTATACATATATATATATAAATATAAATCCGTCCCTTCACACAAAGTTAACGAGTACAAAAACTATCCGACGAACAAGGGAAGGGAAGTCAAACAACCTATCCCCATCTTCACTCTATTTCCATGAGATGCTTTCTTTTGTTTTGTTTTTTTCTACTTTCTATACCGATTGCTGAAACATGTGACCGTGGATGATCATATATATATATATATATATATATATATATATATATATATGAATCAGTCTGACAGTGGCTTTGTTGTTGTCAAGCTGAGGTATGATTCTTCTCAGTCCTAGAAGCTCCACCCTCCCAGGTTTTACCTTCGCTCTAAGGGGTTAGTTTATTGTTAATCGCCTGGCATGCCCCTACAAGGGAATGCCGACGGGGCTGCTCAGGCATTCTTTGGAAGTTTGAGTGCACTAATCCTAGTGCGCTGGCTTCTCAAAACCACACCTGACCTTGTGTCTAACCTCATGAGAAAGAGTAGAAGTATACCTGTCCCAAGACAGGTAAAATTAATTCCCTAAATAGAACATTTGTGTCTAAAATCCTTATTCCAATTTTGATCAAAGTCAATTACATGATTTTGCTTCTAGAAAATGTCTTAAATTTTAAGGCTTAAGCTTAAAGGGTCTTAAGAAGAAATTGAAATTCAGGGAACCTTGCTTAATTGGTGTCTAATGACTCTGGATGAAATTGTTTTTGTATAATCTTATGATGTGTTATGTTAGAAAAAGCCAAAGAAATCAACGATCATGAAATTTAGGTCAGAAATTAAAATAAATATTTTGTTTGAGTTGAACGTCGTCAAACCAGTTCATCAAGTGAGGAGAGAGAGAGAGAGAGAGAGAGAGAGAGAGAGAAAGAGAAAGGAAAAGAAGGAAGGAGAGAGGAAGAAGAGAGGAGGGAGGGAGAGAGAGAGGGGGGGAGCACGAAGAGAGAAACTGAGGGGGTGATTGAGATAGAAGGAGGGAAAGAAAAAAGAGAAAGAGTGGAAGAGAGAAAGTGGAGGAGAGGAATAAAGAGGAGGTAGGAAGAGGAAGAAAGAGAGAGCGAGGAATGGAGGGAAGAAAGGGAGGAACAGAGAGAGAGGGGGAAGTATTCTTCCCCTTCTCTCTGTTCCTCTATAAGAAGTAAGAGAAAAGAGAGAGAGAGCGGGGGGGGGAGAGGAAGAGAGAAAGAGGAAGAGAGAGAGAGAGGGAGAGAAAGAGAGAGAAAGGAATAGAGAGAGATAGGAATGGAGAGAGAGGGAGAGAAAGAGAGAGAAAGGAATAGAGAGAGATAGGAATGGAGAGAGAGAGAGGGGGAGAGGGAGAGAATAAGATAAAGGGAGAGGGAAGCCGAGGGAGGGAAGAGCGAAGAAGAGGATTGTCAGAAAGATGAGCTGGGGAATAGCGAGGGAACTGGGAGGAGAAAAGAACGAGTGAGGAAGAAGGAGAAAAGAGAGAGGGAAGGAAGAAAGAGTGAGGGAAGAGAACGAGGAAATAACGAGGGAGGGGAAGGAGTGAAGGACGAAGGAGGGGGAAGTAGTGAAGGACAAGTGAGGGGAATAACAAGGGAGGGAAAGGAGGTAGGAGCAAAGGAGAGGGAGGAGCAAAGGAGAGGGAGGAGCAAAGGAGAGGAAGGAAGGAAGGAAGGAAGGAAGAGTGAGGGAGTCGAAAGTAACGAGAGTGTAAGAAGGAAGAGCAAGAGAGGGAAAGAGGGTAGAGTGAAGAGCAGGGGAGGAGGAAGGGCAAGAGAGGAGTGAAGAGTCAGATAATGTAAGAAGGGAGAGGGGAGGGGGAGGAGGATATCGAGGAGCGGGGGGGGGGGAGGGTAAATATCAATATGTTTTAATGAGAGAATCCGTTTTTAATTAAAATAGTCTAACAACAACATACACATATAAATAATTAGTTGTCCCTACCCGGCGTTGCCCGGAGAAAAATAATCCATATATATTAAAAGTCTATCTCTCTCTTTCTGCACTCTCCCCTCCCCTATTTTTAAAGTCAAAGGTTTTATTTTCTACGAGCCGTACCTACCCGGCGTCGCACAGGATGCAGTGAAGTCTTGGTTCAAGTGTAGAAGTCGATTTTTAAATCGGAAATTGAAAAGCGGTGTTTATCGCAAAAAACAGTTACCCGTTATATTTTAGCTCGGATGGGTTTTTTTTGGGGGTGGAGGGGAGATTAATAATTCGTTTCCACTTTTTTTTCTTTTTAATTATCAACACATGAAAATCAAACAAGTTTTTATAATTGGAAAAAATTTTTTTGATCTTTTTAAGAAGCTCCCCGCCAAAAAATAAAGCCCCGCTATTCAAGGGAGACAACTTTTCAGCCACTTTTGCTTAAAAAAATAAACAAAATAAGAATGTATAACTTATTATATACGATTTAGTATTAATGGATTTTTTTTTTTTGTAATTAAATTTTTCATAAATTAACAAATTAAGAATGTTTTATTATTAAGGGATGTTATATTTTTTTGTAATTAAATTTTTCATAAATTAACAAATTAAGAATGTTTTATTATTAAGGGATGTTATATTTTTTTGTAATTAAATTTTTCATAAATTAACAAATTAAGAATGTTTTATTATTAAGGGATGTTATATTTTTTTGTAATTAAATTTTTCATAAATTAACAAATTAAGAATGTTTTATTATTAAGGGATGTTATATTTTTTTGTAATTAAATTTTTCATAAATTAACAAATTAAGAATGTTTTATTATTAAGGGATGTTATATTTTTTTGTAATTAAATTTTTCATAAATTAACAAATTAAGAATGTTTTATTATTAAGGGATGTTATATTTTTTTGTAATTAAATTTTTCATAAATTAACAAATTAAGAATGTTTTATTATTAAGGGATGTTATATTTTTTTGTAATTAAATTTTTCATAAATTAACAAATTAAGAATGTTTTATTATTAAGGGATGTTATATTTTTTTGTAATTAAATTTTTCATAAATTAACAAATTAAGAATGTTTTATTATTAAGGGATGTTATATTTTTTTGTAATTAAATTTTTCATAAATTAACAAATTAAGAATGTTTTATTATTAAGGGATGTTATATTTTTTTGTAATTAAATTTTTCATAAATTAACAAATTAAGAATGTTTTATTATTAAGGGATGTTATATTTTTTGTAATTAAATTTTTCATAAATTAACAAATTAAGAATGTTTTATTATTAAGGGATGTTATATTTTTTTGTAATTAAATTTTTCATAAATTAACAAATTAAGAATGTTTTATTATTAAGGGATGTTATATTTTTTTGTAATTAAATTTTTCATAAATTAACAAATTAAGAATGTTTTATTATTAAGGGATGTTATATTTTTTTGTAATTAAATTTTTCATAAATTAACAAATTAAGAATGTTTTATTATTAAGGGATGTTATATTTTTTTGTAATTAAATTTTTCATAAATTAACAAATTAAGAATGTTTTATTATTAAGGGATGTTATATTTTTTTGTAATTAAAGTTTTCAAAAAAACAAAAAGGGAATTAAAAAAAAAAAAGGCATGTATTTTTTAATTGAGGGGGATAAAATTGTGTTAAATCAGTTATAATTTGCGCGAATAGGTCAGTTCCCCGGTATCGTTGCCTCCACACGAACTCGCAGAGGTAGCTGTCAACAAGCGTGCAATGGGTGCCACAGTGCACTCAAACACGTGTGAAAAGGGTTAACGCGTAAAGTTATTCGGAGTTATTTTAAGTTTAGCACTAGTGGTGGGGAGCTTCTTAAAAAGATCAAAAAAATTTTTATTACAAATAATTAAATAAAATATTTTGTTGGGGGTCAAAACAACCCTCTGTTGCTTGTGAATGTTAAACCAAGGAGTTTGAGCATCTATATCTAAACATATACGCATATACCTGACTTCATATGTGGAGAAATATGATCCTTATGGCCGTAAAGTCGGTCAGTTCTAAGTTGAATAAGTTGTAAAATCGACAACGACCTGTAATTGCAAATATTCAGAATTTCAAAATACCATTGGTAATATGTAGTTACAGACACCGAATCTTTATTATATTGAGATTATCACACAACACGTCTCATTCATGACTAGACAAACACCCACATAGAAAAATAAGTTTTCTATCAAGGGTAATTAATTAATTCCTTTTCTTCTTTCTTTTCGTTTTCTTTAAGTAAATCCGGTTTTTGGATCGTTTAGGTTTGTTTGTCAATCAACGCTGGGAATACAAGTCAAGAATTCCCACCGTAAAATCGGGATTTGAAAAACTAAGAATGGCTATTTTTAAAAGGTGATAATTTAATTACTTCCTAGAGAAGAAAGATGTGTAGGCGAAGGATGACCCCTAATCTTAGACTTGGAAGGCTGCGAAAATTAACATATTACATGACAAAAGAGATCAGTTAAATGGAGGAGTGATTGACGGATGGGTGGTTAGCATTTAACCTTTAGTTAATGAGAGTCGACGAAATCATGTGACTTCCGGGAAAGGGAGAATTCCCTCTTCCTGGCGATGCTTCATGCATAGCGAATGCATAAAAGCCGCCAAAGTCGGGCACACAATGTATCTAGATGTAACCATACAGGTTATCTATCTATCTAACCATCTGTCTGTTTGTTTCTCCTTCTTCGAAGGGCAGCCCACACTTGTTAAAATACAGAGATTCCTCATTCTGTTTATGAATGGCCCAAGTTATCTGCCCTTGACAGGTAACGTGATCATAATGCAGAAAATTCAAAGATGTATGCTAAACTGATCACAGCCTAGTTCTACAGACAATTAATCCATCATCATTTTTATTTCCTTCAGTGTCTGATATTTGGTTATTTTGTGTACCTTAGCATGTCTTGCAATAGATCCGGAGGTCAAGAGGTCAACAGCAGAGCTGACGATATAACTATTAGATTGATGAATAATCCATCTATAATATTTAGATGTTTAAAGGAAGATAATTCTTTTGTACCTTAAAATTATCTCCCATGTCAAAAGACATATTGAAGCAGGATTTATTTGCCTTTGGCAATAGAGAGAGAGAGAAATGCAGGGTTATCTGCCCTTGCCAGATCACAACACACAGGGAAATCAAAGATGGAGGATGCTACCGTCTTAGTTCTATTGACAGACAATTAAATCCATCATCATCATGGCTGAATCATTCGGTTGTAAATTTGTTAAATAAATGATTTTAAATTGTTGATCTCCATACAATCATTCCATCCATTTATTTCTTTCTTCATATTTGTGTCTCGCCAATAAAACACCATAATCACTACGAATTGAAAAGGAATAAACAAAGAAAATATGTCCAGCAAAAAGAAAAAAAAATCTGTAACAAAGACTTACACTTCTATTTTCAGCCGTAGTAAAATGTCTTTTTATCGACATAGTTTAAAAATGTTCTTCTCCAAGATTGAGTAATTTCCAGTTGGTCATCAAGTATTTGGTTAAAATCTTGGAAAAAAAGAAAAGAGAAATTATAGAATTTGGTTTAAATATAGCAAATATTTTATGAAGAAAAAAAATAGAATTTGGTTCAAATCTTGAGGAAAAAAATGATAGAATTTGGTTCAAATCTTGAGGAAAAAAATGATAGAATTTGGTTCAAATCTTGAGGAAAAAAATTATAGAATTTGGTTCAAATCTTATAATTTTTTAATAGAATTTGGTTCAAGAGAAAATGTGACCCTTTTCATCACCCAATGAGCTTGGGTTAAATTGTTTGAATCAGGCAAAAGTGAGTTTGCAAAGCTAGTTAAGAATTTAAAAAAAAAAATAAAATTGAAAATTATTCTCTCTCTCTTTCTTTCTTTTCGTCTCCAACTACGGATTAATTGTAACAGAATATCCTAAACCCCTTTTTTTCCTATTTGAACTAACTAATACACAGAATCATATATAGTGAGCGGATGTTCTTGCTGTGGAGGTTAGTAATGTCTTATTAATGCCTGTCGAGAGAAATACATCGATAGCTAAGAGAGAGATGGGTGACTCGTTCAGTTAATTATCAACTACAGCTAATTAGGAAAATGAAAACAGATTTTTTTCAA
>OY744554.1:11327179-11369687 GCA_963556195.1 Sepiola atlantica | reverse complement strand
GGTGGGAAGAAAGAGAAAGAGAGAGAAAGAGAGAGAAAGAGAGAGAGAAAGAGAGAGAGAGAAACAGAGGGGGAGAGGCAGGGAAAAATCCCCCTCCATTTACTCGGAGCTTTTTCCAAATCCTCCCGCGTACTATAAAAGAAAGAAAAAAAACGAATGAAAGAAAGAAAAAGAAAAGGAAAAAGAACAAAACGGAAATAAACAAAAACAAAAAAGAAAGAAAGAATAAAGAAGAATAAAGAAAACAACAAGAAAGAAAAAAAAAAAGGAAAAAAAAAAAAGGAAAGAAAAAAAAAGGAAAGAAAAAAAAAGGAAGGGAAGAAAAAAAAAAGAAAGACAATGTACCCTGTTCTTTGAAAAGTCGTCCCCCAAAATCCTACAATGACAATATTTACCTTTGGTAGGTGAGTAGTCTGTGTGTCGAAAGGGGAGGGGTCGTTGTTATGAAAGAACGTGTGTGTGTGTGTGTATGTGTGTGAATAGGGGGGGTCGAGAGAAACTAACTTTATTGGCAAAAAGAGAGAGAGAGAGAGAGAAAGAGAGAGAGAGAGAGAGAGAGAGAGAGAGAGAGAGAGAGAGAGAGAGAGAAGAAAACGAACGATTCAGAGCCCCCGAGGGTGCAGGCAGAAATTCCTTCGCCCGACACCAGAAACAACGGGCCGCCGCCGCCAACGCACGCAATTTGGTTTCGTTTTAAAACCTTTGTCAGATTTGCACTTCCTTTTCAAATGCATTCAACAAGTCTTGCTTCGTTTACAACCTGTTTATACAAGGTAGTTCCTCCCCCCCCCCTCTACCCCCCCTCTCTCTCTCTCTCTCCCCCTCTCTCTCACGCACACACCTTCTCACTATCTCTCACGCCTTGTTTCCCCTTATCTCTCTCTCTCTCTCCCCACTCTTCATTTCTCTCTCTGGGCTGTCCCCACTCTTCATTTCTCTCTCTTGGCTCTCCCCACTCTTCATTTCTCTCTCTTGGCTCTCTCTCTCTCTTGGCTCTCTCTCTCTCTCTCTTGGCTCTCTCTCTCTCTCTTGGCTCTCTCTCTCTCTCTTGGCTCTCTCTCTCTCTCTCTCTTGGCTCTCTCTCTCTCTTGGCTCTCTCTCTCTCTCTCTTGGCTCTCTCTCTCTCTTGGCTCTCTCTCTCTCCATCACTCCTTGGCTCTATCTCCCTCCCTCCCTCCCTCTCCCATTATTTCAATTTAATAGTACACAAATATTCTGTTTGTAAAAATTCTGCCTGACACTAGGAACACACAGACGAAGAAAGGAGAGTTTTCTTTTCAGTTGTGGTAATAAGACGAGTTCTTGCTGTGGATGTCTTACAAGAAGGAACCCGAGATTGGAGCTCAGTCGAGCGCCATCAACATAACAATAGAGTTTTGATTTACTCCTCCCCAGGAGTTAGGCACAAGGCCAGTTTTTTTTATCTTACTCCCACAAGTAAGATGTGACCCAAGGTCGGGTCGGGAAAGTGGGGTTTAAAAAATTGCCTGGGCAGCCCCGTCGGCATTCCCCGGTAGGGGCGCCTCAGACAGTAAGCAATAAACTTACTCCTCCCCAAAGAGGGGAGGCAAAGCCTGGGAAGGTGGACCTCCCAGAACTGCACAGGACAGACCCATTGACGGGCGTAAATCAAGACCCGAAGGACAAGACAACACCAGTATGGGGGTGCAGTATCCATCAGAACAGATACTATACTTTGATCTTAGCCAAAAGGCCAAGTAACAATAGAGTAGAGAGAGACTAGCAGCGTCTCTTCTGTGAGAAAATGTGTGTAAGGAACAGAAGAGATAACCCCTACCCTCACACGCGCACACTCGGCAACGATGAGTGCTTTGAGCAGCACCTCCCCATATGGGGGAGCGGTACTCCATCTTAGGACGTATCTGACTCTTATACAGGTCGAGGGTTGCATCAGGAGTCAGGTACTTTCTGGAGCGATAGAATGATCCAACCATTTTTCCAACGACCTTAGCAACAGATTTGATGTAAATCTTCCATTTCAGGTCTGGAATGAAAGTCAGTCCCAGGAGCTCATAAAGTAAGGGGGGCTTCCTCAAGGAAAGAGCAATTAATGTCGACTGGGCCTTTTTTACCTTTAATATTCATTTAAGCCAAAAATAACTATTTTTATTCAGTAATGAGTCACCACTTATCAAGGACAAAAGCCACTCAAGGATAAGAATTATAAAAGATCCATGGATTGTCAGCTGAATGATGAAAAATATTATAAGAGGATTGGAAACGATTAATGGAATGAATAATGTTTGAGGACGGTTTGAAGGCGACCCCCGACCCCCATGTTGTAGTATGCAGGGAAGTAGTCAAGTGGAAATACTTCCTGGAACCGTAGAATCATCCAACCATTTTTCCAGCGTTTTACCAACAGATTGGATGTAAGCCTTTCATTTTAGATCTGGAGTGAAAGTCAATCCTAGGAGCTTATCAAAGTAAGGGACTTCCTCAAGAAGAGAGCCAGTCATTTCGACTGGAGCAGGGGCGGAAAACCTTTTCAGAGTGAGGGCCAGATGAGACTTTTGGAAGGAGATCGCGGGCCGGAGTGAAAAACGAAATCTCAGAATTACTATATTTTGTTTACATGAATAAATTGTACAAAAATTGAATTGAACACTCTACAAATCTGATATTTTTTTCTCAGGAGACTTCTGTATGTGATGTTATAAAAGGCGCCGACGAAGAGCCATTTTGAAATCATAAAAAATAATGACGGGGAAGTAGCAAGTTGATCCAGCATTCGTTTTGACACACCTCACATAAGTTCTCTGTTTTATGCCCTTTCCTCGTCTCTCGTTTCCTCTTTCCCTGTCTCTTTCTCTTTTTCTATTTTTTATCTCTTAATAGTTAAAGAAAAATGAAATATACATGCATCATCGCTCGCTGATATTCATACATTTTTATCCCACTGTAAATCTTAATTGAAACCTACTTTTACTTCTATGTCACAAAATGATATGAGTTTTACTGGGAGGTCCGCGGGCCGGATTTCAATAATAAAGCATAAGAAGGTGGCGGGCCAGACGCTAAGCCTTCGCGGGCCGGATGTGGCTCGCGGGCCGGAGGTTGCCCGCCCCTGGACTAGAGCAAAACAAGGTGATGGAAGGAGAGAAGCTTGGTTTTAGAAGTGTTAAAAGTAACAAACCAGAGAGAATCAGTGAGAGCTTGATCACCAGTGCTATTCAAGGTGTTGCCATAGACAGTTGTGTCGTATGTGTACATGCCAACAAATGATCTCAGAAGATCGTTAATGAAGATTAGGAAGTGGGTTAGGGTTAGGGTTAGGCCCAGGATAGATCCATGCCATCAGAAACACCTGCACGTCAAGCCTTCATAATGCCTACGCGAAGACCCTCAGGACAACCAAAGATGACATGGGTCGACCAAATGATAAAATACATTAAATCACTATGTTATGCAGACTTGGGCGCTCTTGTATAAGCAGTAACCGATCTGAGGGAGATAACTCTATTTTTCTTAGCCGCCGCTATTCCGAATTCGCTTATACTTTGGCAATGGAGATAACTTTGTTTATTAATAAAAAACATGTTACGGTTTTGAAATGCGTTAAAAACCCTAACCCTAACCCTAAACCTTAACGCTAACCCCTAATCCTAAACCATAACCCGTTCAAAATAACTTTTAAGCACTTTTATTTACATGCCACAAATTGTATACACTTTATATAAACATAAAAAGAAAAGTTATTTTCTTTCATGCTGCGATAAACAAAGTTATCTCCCTTGCCAAAGTATAAACGAATTCCAGGTCGCTGGAAAAAATTGTTGGATCATTCTATTGCTCCAGAAAGTATCTCACGCCTGACGCAATAAGCTGCATATATAAGAGTCAAATACCTCCTAAAATGGTGTATTGTTTCCACATCTGGGGGGGAGGGGGCGCTCAGAACACCCTTTCCTGCCTTGACAGAGTACAAAACTGACTTCGAAATCTAGTGGGAACGACTATCTATCTAAGGACACTTTTTATGTATCCGACTCCTGATGCAATCTTCTACCTATCTAAGAGTCAGATACGGCTTAAGACGAAACACTGTTGCCACATCTGGGGAGGTGCCGCCTGATGAAACAGTAGCAATTATACTGGTACCTCGATCGCAATTTGATGATAGCCAATCCTCGTCTACCAAGTGGTGATGGAATATTGGTATATTTCTTGATGAGTGTGGTTATTCGTGATAACTATGACAGTGGATTGTTTTCGTCTGTTGAGAACCCTTCTCTTCCCTGCAACCCCTTTCTCACAAAAGAGACATTGCTACTCATTTTCCTGAAATTAAGTTCACCCTGTCTATCATACCTATTAACCCCAATTTATTTAGTCTTGATACTTACTCCCGTCACGTCATAATTCTAAACTTTTTTTTCCGGAATTTTCCACTCTGCTAAATTTTAACCTTTCATTGGAAATACCGGTTTTGACATTATTTTCACATACCCACACATAATCTTGCTCCATAATTGGGATGCTAAAAGTAAACTTGGTCCACGCAAGAAACTCTCACCACCAACGCTTGGATCATCAAATTGCTCTAGTTAAAATGAATGGCCATCTACTTGAGAGAGCTCCCTGCTTTGACAAGCTTCTCAGACTGACCTTCACCCCAGACCTGAAGTGGAAGACTTACATCAAATCCGTTGCTAAGGTCGCTGGAAAAATGGTTGCATCATTCTACTGCTCCAGAAGGTGTCTCACTCCTGACGCAATCCTCTATCTATATAAGAGCCAGATTCGGCCGAAGATGGAGTAATGTTGCCACATCTGGGGAGGTGCTGTTCAGAGCACAAAATCGATTTCGAAATCTAGTGGTGGGGGGGGGGATCTTCTCTTCCCTACAGCCTCTTTCTCACAAAAGAGACGTTGCTAGTCTTGTAAGTGCATCGCAGAGTCTAAATTTCAAAGCGTACAACTAAGCAGGGGGTTATGTAGCAGTCACCAATAGGGACTACTTTTGAATGCGTAATCACTGTCCCTATGAACTGGCTTGTCCAATCAAATCACAGGGCGCAGTAATATCGTTAGTTCCCTAAGGGACTACTTATATTCCCTTAGGGTTGAGGAAAAAGATGAGACGACCTTCTGGCACCAGCTTGGACACATCACAGAGAGCTCTAGCGAGGAACGAGGAAACGCTCTCTCTCCCGCCACCGTCGCCACTTGACGACTACTACCATCTTCACCTGAAGAAAATCACGGGCAGCCCTAAGAACTCTTATATTCTTCCTCTTCCTCGGACGGACACCGTCCCACTCTCTTCTACCTATACCAAACGGTATAGGTAACCTTGAGCCAATAAAACCCCTTTTTGTTATAGTTACAGAAATACTTTTCGTTGTTCCGTTTCTTTATGAGAAGATAAAAGGATAACCCCTTTCATTATCCAATTTTGATTGGACAAGCCAGCTCACAGGGACAGTGATTACGCATTCAAAAGTAGTCCCTATTCTTCCTACAAGTCAATTAAATGTTTTTATCATATATTTGTTCAATCTGTCCTCTTACTAATATAACATTTTTTGGTAATATTCAATTTTATTCAAATCGGAAAATCTTTTCAACCGGGTTTCCTTGTATATGGTGGCTTACTGTAATAAAAACACAATACCGAACGGTTACGGTTTAAAAAAAAAAAAACGATTCGGTATGGAGACAGAACCGAAAAAACCGCGTTTTTTCGGTAAAAACCACCCATCTCTAACTACCATCTTCACCTGAAGAAATCCACGGGCAGCCCTTAAGAACTCTTATATTCTTCCTCTTCCTCAACCGGACACCGTCCAACTCTCCCTTCTACCTATACCAAACGGTATAGGTAACCTTGAGTTAATAAAAACCCCTTTTTGTTATAGTTACAGAAATACTTTTCGTTGTTCCGTTTCTTTACGAGAAGATAAAAGGATAACTCCTTTCATCATTCCACTCAATCATCTCTTTACAACTGGTGACCCCGACGTGATATGAACACGCAACCTTCTGATTGGTGACTGCTACAGTCTTTCTCTACTCTAGCGTTATTTTCATGGTAGGTGCCTCGAAATTAGGTGTTCTGACAAAAATTACTGGTTTCTTGACCTTTTGGCTAGGAGCAAAGTGTAGTACCTGTATCGATTTGGATACGACACTTCACCTTTTCTGTCATCGGTTAGTAAAGAAGAAATCGACCGGAGATCTGTTAACGGCATGATGTATGCAGTTAAGAAGAAGGGTCTAAGTATCCTACCAGGAAGCACCTAAGGACCGCAATGCATTGTGGGTAAATGACAAATGTCCATCCTTTATTTCAACCAATCACACGAGAGATAAGGACTACAACAACAACTACAATAAATCTGGGGAGGTGCCAAATACGTCCTAAGATGAAGTACTGTTGCCACATCTGGGGAGGTGCCGCTCAGAGCACCCTTTCCTGCCTAGATAGAGTAGAAATTCGACTTCGAAATCTAGTGAGGGATGTCCTCTTCTCTTCCCTAAAGGGTCTTTCTCACAGAAGAGACGTTGCTAGTCTTTCTCCACTCTGTCGTTATTTTCATTGTAGGTGCTCAAATGAGCTCGAATCTCTGCCCCCCCCCCCCACCATGAACCCTGTAAAATATTCACAGCAAAAAACTCGTCTAGTTACAACCATTGTAAAGAATTTCCATTTCGCCCTCTGTGTATCTAAAACTAAACGGATTTTTCCATGAGCAAAGTTTCTTTCCAAGAACTACCCGTCTGTGGAACACAATACCACAGGGCTGCTTCCCAGCTGACTACAACATGGTCGTTTTCAAGTCCAATGTTAACAAATTCTTGTGGAGCCGTCCTCTTAAATAATCAAATTTTGCCTTTGGACCTTGAAAAACAGTCACTTATTAACGCAAAAAAAAAAACCCTTAACTAACCCCCCCCCCCCCCCCCCCCCC
This sequence comes from Sepiola atlantica, assembly GCA_963556195.1. NCBI lineage: Eukaryota > Metazoa > Mollusca > Cephalopoda > Sepiida > Sepiolidae > Sepiola > Sepiola atlantica. The sequence continues at coordinate 11,362,752 of OY744554.1, read as the reverse complement.
AATTTTTTTGAAGCCAGGTAATTACGTGTGAACACCCTGAAAAACTCGAAAAAAAACAACGATTACACCGGGCTGCTTCTCAGCTGACTACAACATGGTCATTTTCAAGTATAATGTTAACAAATTCTTGTTTAGTCGTCCTCCCAAATAATCAAATTATGCCCACGATCATCTCAAATCTTCAAGATGTCTCACCACCCACCTGACAAACTCATCAACCTTTATCCTCGAGTGGCCTTTGGGCCTAGATAAAACGTTGACTCATTAGTAAATATTAGTAAAAATATTGTTATTGAAGAGTAGCTATTCCTCCCAGGTCTACCTTCCTCTCCCTTTTTATTATTATTATTATTATTATTATTATTATTATTACATCCTTACAGCACAATAACGTTGACACACCGGTTCCCTTTAGATCACCGAAGTTAAGCGACGTCGAGCCTGGTCAGTATTAAATGGGTGACCATTTAGGAATACCAGGTGCTGTATGTGCTGTCTGCTTATCTCGACATTGTTTCCGTCGTCTTGAACTACTTGTCATTGGAATCCAGCAATGCCGACTCAGGAGAGGTGTTGTTAGGGATTGCGCAACCCTTGCTTCATAATTACACGCGCAGCCAGCCCCCTTACAGGGGTGTCCCATAGTCTCTCTAGACTGAACGGAGGCTTTGACTTCTTTTTGACCTCCTTACATCAAGTGGCTTCATGACTTGTCTGGAGCGACTTCTATAAAAATTTTTAAAAAATAAAAAATTCTGTCCACTTTCAACAATTGTCACCAATTCGCAAGGGGTTGTCTCACCATCCACCTGACAAACTAATAACCGTTATCCTCGAGTGGCCTTTGGGCCTTGATAAACGGTGACTTGTTAATACAAAAAATAAAGTAAAATTATCACGAAAGACACTCTTCGCAAGTATTGTCTCCCCCTGAGAGTTGAGGCAAACAAGTAAATAATCAGTTCAGTGCGAGATTCTTGGAAGATTACTGATTCCTACAAAAGGTGTCCGAAGAAGGCCGGAGAGTACACGGTCGAAAAGTTGTGAAAATGGCAAAATCCAATGTGAGGATTAACAGTCTGAAACCTGAGAATAATGGAAATAATTTTGAAGCAATTTATTTATTTTTTTTATTTCAAGTAGAATTTTACACAGAGTGAATGAGTCAACTAAGATGTCTTAGTGGTTCAATGTTAGGGTTAGAGAAAGAGAGTGAGATGGAGAGAGAGAGAGAGAGAGAGAGTGAGATGGATGGATAGAGAGAGAGAGTGAGATGGATGGATAGAGAGAGAGGAGTGAGATGGATGGAGAGAGAGAGAGAGAGAGTGAGATGGATGGAGAGAGAGAGAGAGTGAGATGGATGGAGAGAGAGAGAGAGAAGAGAGAGAGATGGATAGTGTGAGAGAGAGAGAGAGAGAGAGAGAGAGAAAGTGAGATGGATGGATAGAGAGAGAGAGTGAGAGTGAGAGAGAGAGTGAGATGGATGGAGAGAGAGTGAGAGAAAGAGAGTGAGATGGATGGAGAGAGAGAGAGAGAGAAAGAGAGTGAGATCGATGGAGAGAGAGATGGATGGAGAGAGAGAGAAAGAGAGTGAGATGGATGGAGAGAGAGAGAGAGAGAGAGAGAGAAAGAGAGTGAGATCGATGGAGAGAGAGAGTGAGTGAGATGGATGGAGAGAGAGAGAGTGAGATGGATGGAGAGAGAGAGAAGAGAGAGTGAGATGGATGGAGAGAGAGAGAGAGTGAGATGGATGGAGAGAGAGAGAGAGTGAGATGGATGGAGAGAGAGAGAGAAAGAGAGTGAGTTGGATGGAGAGAGAGAGAGAGATGGATGGAGAGAGAGAGTGAGATGGATGGAGAGAGAGAGAGTGAGATGGATGGAGAGAGAGAGAGAGATGGATGGAGAGAGAGAGTGAGATGGATGGAGAGAGAGAGAGAGAGAGTGAGATGGATGGAGAGAGAGAGAGAGAGAGAGAAAGAGAGGTGATGGATGGAGAGAGAGAGAGAAAGAGAGTGATAGATGGATAGAGAAAGGGAGGAATGAGTAAAAGAGAGTAAGATAAAGGAAGGGGTAACAGAAAGAGAGCGAGTAACAGAGAGAGAGAGAGAGAGAGAGAGAAGAGAGAGAGAGAGAGAAAGAGGGTAACAGAGAGAGAGTAAACAGAGAGAGAGAGAGAGTAACAGAGAGAGAGAGTAACAGAGAGAGAGAGAAAGAGAGAGAGAGGAAAGAGAGAGAGAGAGTAACAGAGAGAGAGAGAGAAAACAGAAAGAGAGAAAAGTTTTATTATTTGATCATCTGATTTAACTTCTGAATATGCCTTTTTGTTCTCATTGTGCAGAATGAAAATATACACAATGCATTCTTTTATGGAAACAGAGGGGGGGGGGGGGGGGTGGTGGGGGAGGTAAGGCTTTCAAATTAATAAGTCACCCAAAAAATGTGTAATTAATTAACTTTTTACTTTCTTTTTCTTTTTGCATAAAAGCAAGAAAAAAGAAAAAAAAGAAAAGCTTTCAAACCAGTCTAATTAATTTTAGAACCCATACCTCATGTAAGTTTTATTCTTAAACCAGTTTTTTCTGAATCCTAAGTTTCCACAAAAGGCCCATAAGGGTTCTGCAAGAACCAGTTAGATAAGCTAATGCATTTTTGACTTTTTATAGCAATACACATGAACAAATTTAGATTGCTTAAAATATCTCAATAATGGCATATATAGAAAGAGCTCGATGATCTAAGAAAGAATCTTTTTTAATTTTTTAAATCTGACTAAAAATAAGGAAGTTATGACTATTTTTGTGCCTCGCACAATTGGATATTTTCCCCTCTTTAAGACCATATGCATTTCGTCACATTTTTTACACTGATTTTTTCAGTAAAAATGTTATATCTTTGTTAAAACACAAGATTAAGCAATGAAATTTACCATATAAGTGTATTTTTGTACACGGAATCAGAATGTGCCACTAAAAATCTCCAGAAATTAATAGTTTCCAAGTAATCTGCACTAAGTGCACATAAATATGCTGCAATACCTTAAAAAATACCATGTATCCATTAAAAAAAAGAAGTTAGAGAACTCAAAGTTGAATTGTAATACATTGTATATGCAAGAAACTAAAATCTAATACTAGAATTGTTTAAAAATGAATATATTCCAAGATTTATTTGGCATTATTGTAGATTAACACCTTCCGCTAAATCACCCCCTTGCCTCCCCAAAATATGAGATTCTACTTTTTTTTTCAGGCAATTACATGTTAACACCCTGAAAAACTTGGCAGAAAGAAAGAAACAAAAACAATTATTTTAAAATTTAGAGTGGGGATTAGTTTCACATAAATTTAATGTAAAATAATCCCCCTTTCAGGGCCATTCTAGCGTTTTAGGGCATTGATCATTTTTTTTCTATGGGAGATAAATCCTGTACTTTTATCTTGTTTTTCTTTTTTTTAGACGATTATGTGTAGTTTTAAGAGGGTCTTTGTGGGCGGAGGAGGCTTACCACTTGGACTTCGGGTTAGTGGTAGGGCTAGGGGCAATTAAGTGTGAACACTCTGGAAACTTATTTATTTTATATCAAGTTTTCAGCTTGAAAATTTTTTTTTTTATTTCACTAAAAGGCAAGAATGGCCGGGAAATGGGAGATCATTTTACATTAAATTTATATGTGAAATTGATCCCCCACTCTAAATTCTAAATTACTTTTTTGTTTTCTTTGTTTTCTTTTTTCCGCCAAGACTTTTAGGGTGTTCACACGTAATCGCCTAAAAAAAGTAGAATCGTATTTATTTTGTTTTAATTGGCGACTAGAAAGTCATTACTACTCAAAGTTCGAAAGTTGAGTGAAACCAGTATTTCACCCAGGGGTTTTTACCCCGCCTAATAAACCGGTATCGTCCGGGCCTTCGGGTCTGAATTTACGCCAGTCTATTGGTGATAATCGGTCCTGTGCAGTTCTAGGAGGTCCACCCTCCCAGGCTTTGCCTCCCCTCTTTGGGAAGAAGTAAGTTACTGTCTGAGGCGCCCCTACCGGGGAATGCCGACGGGGCTGCCCAGGCAATTTTTAATGGCCAGAGCGCTCAAATTCTCGAGCGCTGGTTTATCAAATCCCACTTTCCCGACCTTGTGTCACATCTTACCTTATGGGAGGAAGATAAATAAAACCAGTATTTCTTGAAGTATTTCTTATAAAAGAACCACAAACAACATCAACTTTTTTACGCACAAAAAGTATTTTTTGTCTTTTTTTTTTCAAAAGAAATCCGTAAACGAATTTTACAAAGCTTTATTAGTTTATAGTTAGCTGCTGCTGCTGATTGATTGTTATATCAGCAATACTAGCAGTCATTGTTCACTTTCGCTCAAAAAGGGACAATATTTTTTTCGGATAAGGTAATTTAAAATTACTACTACCGAAAGACAAAACATACAATTATAATTTTAATGCATAAAAAAAGATAAAAGATTGATTTATTTACTAATTAGGGTACGAAAAATAGTTTTTTAAAAAATGTTCGATACACGTCATGTTGAAGGTTTATTTTTAAGATTACAAAAAAAATAATGGATCAATTAATTTCGTACCCCGACAATAATTAAATTGATATTTTCCCTGGTTGTTTCCCAAATTTCATGACCGAATGGTACGATATCTTTAAAAGAAGGGGAGGGGTAAAAAAAAACAAAAAAAACTGACGTAAATGGCCAAAAATGACGTTAACATTTTTGTGACTTTATTTGCTGAAAACTCTCAAAATATATAATGTAGATTATTATTTATTAATGCATATGAAAGGATATTCATTTACGAACAAAATGGTGGTATTTTAACAACTTAAAGTGCTTTGGTTTTTAAAATATGACTATTTTAGTAGAACTGCATTGAAATCCGTGATTATCCAAACTGTTTTATGGTCGATGGATATTGCTACTTTTTATTCAATTTCATATCTAATAGGACCCACACTGTCTGCTAAGCTCCAACTCCTGTCCCATCGCCGCATCCCTGTGTTTGTTTTACAAATACTTCAATGGAATGTGTTCCCACAAACTTGCCGCATTGGTGCCCCCTCGACGCAAATACCCCTAACCAACCTGACAATCAGCAAAATCCCACCCCTTCACTGTAGGGGTCCCCCGATGCTGGAAGGCTTTCTACTCTTATGGCTTCTTTCCTCGAACTGCAAACCTTTGGAATTCCCTCCCTGCTCTCTCGACTATACTAACATGCAGAAATTTAAATGTAATGTGAACTAACATCTCGCTGCTCAACTCCCTACTTAGGATGTCCCTATAAATATGGCCCCAAATCACAGTAGCCCCTTACATTTTAGTTGCAATGTACCTTGTTTGGGGTGAATCTTAGTAAATAAAATAAAAAATAAAATTAAGTATATGTTTATATATTTCCATGTACCTTGTTTGGGGTGAATCTTAGTAAATAAAAAATAAATAAAAAATAAAGTTAAGTATATGTTTATATATTTCCATGTGCAGGATTTACTCCTAAACTAATTATACAATCATTATGAATTATAGAATATATATTCTAGGCAAAACAGTGGGTAAGATAAGCACATTATTTGTTTGTAAACTTTACAATTTAGGGTGTTTTCCACACACCCACCCGCCCCTTTAATATTTTTTTTATTTATTATTTTTTTTAAATAAGCAAATTACAGAAACTGTAAGTGAAACAAATTGCTCTCCATCAAATTTTGAGTTTTAATTTGTCATAAAATTTTATCTGGACCAGTGTGCGTGCACGATAGGTGTGGGGTAAACTCCTAAATTAATGAATTTATCATTATGAATTATGGGATAGATATTCTAGGTAACATGGTTAGTAACTTGGGTAAATTATTATTATTTTTTTTGTAAACTTTTTTATTTTTAGCAAAAAAACTTTTTAACTAAAAAACATTTTATTTTTTTAAAATAACATATTTTAATTTTTTTTGTAAACTCTTTTTTGTAAACTCCTAAATTAATGAATTCATCATTATGAATTATGGGATAGATATTCTAGGTAACATGGTTAGTAACTTGCGTACATTATTATTATTATTTTTTTGTAAACTTTTTTATTTTTAGCAAAAAAACTTTTAAACAAAAAAACTTTTTTTTTTTTTAAATAAAATATTTTAATTTTTTTTGTAAACTCTTTTTTGTAAACTCCTAAATTAATGAATTCATCATTATGAATTATGGGATAGATATTCTAGGTAACATGGTTAGTAACTTGCGTACATTATTATTATTATTTTTTTGTAAACTTTTTTATTTTTAGCAAAAAAACTTTTTCACAAAAAACTTTTAAACAAAAAAACTTTTTATTTTTTTTAAATAAAATATTTTAATTTTTTTTGTAAACTTTTTTTTGTAAACTCCTAAATTAATGAATTCATCATTATGAATTATGGGATAGATATTCTAGGTAACATGGTTAGTAACTTGGGTACATTATTATTATTTATTTTGTAAACTTTTTTATTTTTAGCAAAAAAACTTTTTAACAAAAACACTTTTAAACAAAAAAACATTTTATTTTTTTAAAATAACATATTTTAATTTTTTTTCTAAACTTTTTTTTGTAAACTCCTAAATTAATGAATTCATCATTATGAATTATGGGATAGATATTCTAGGTAACATGGTTAGTAACTTGGGTACATTATTATTATTTTTTTTGTAAACTTTTTTATTTTTAGCAAAAAAACTTTTTCACAAAAAACTTTTAAACAAAAAAACTTTTTATTTTTTTAAAATAAAATATTTTAATTTTTTTTCTAAACTTTTTTTTGTAAACTCCTAAATTAATGAACTTATCATTATGAATTATGGGATAGATATTCTAGGTAACATGGTTAGTAACTTGTGTACATTATTATTATTATTTTTGTAAACTTTTCTATTTTTAGCAAAAAAAACTTTTTAACAAAAAAACTTTTTATTTTTTTAAAATAAAATATTTTAATTTTTTTTGTAAACTCCTAAATTAATGAATTCATTATTATGAATTATGGGATAGATATTCTAGGTAACATGGTTAGTAACTTGCGTATATTATTATTATTTTTTTTGTAAACTTTTTTATTTTTAGCAAAAAAACCTTTTAACAAAAAACTTTTAAACAAAAAAACTTTTTATTTTTTTTAAATAAAATATTTTAATTTTTTTTGTAAACTTTTTTGTAAACTCCTAAATTAATGAATTCATCATTATGAATTTATGGGATAGATATTCTAGATAACATGGTTAGTAACTTGCGTACATTATTATTATTATTTATTTTGTAAACTTTTTTATTTTTAGCAAAAAAACTTTTTCACAAAAAACTTTTAAACAAAAAAACTTTTTATTTTTTTAAAATAAAATATTTTAATTTTTTTTGTAAACTCTTTTTTGTAAACTCTTAAATTAATGAATTCATCATTATGAATTATGGGATAAATATTCTAGGTAACATGGTTAGTAACTTGCGTACATTATTATTATTATTTTTTTTGTAAACTTTTTTATTTTTAGCAAAAAAACCTTTTAACAAAAAACTTTTAAACAAAAAAACTTTTTATTTTTTAAAAATAAAATATTTTAATTTTTTTTGTAAACTCCTAAATTAATGAATTCATCATTATGAATTATGGGATAAATATTCTAGGTAACTTGGGTACATTATTATTATTATTTATTTTGTAAACTTTTTCATTTTTAGCAAAAAAAACTTTTAATTTTTTAAAAATAAAATATTTTAATTTTTTTTTGTAAACTTTTTTTTGTAAACTCCTAAATTAATGAACTTATCATTATGAATTATGGGATAGATATTCTAGGTAACATGGTTAGTAACTTGGGTACATTATTATTATTTTTTTTTTTGTAAACTTTACCATTTTGGTGGTGTGTCCATAAACTGCACACTACCCCTAAATAATAAAAAAAAAAAAAACTAATGCTATAAATATTGTTTATACCCGTCCTCGGACGGGTATTGTTCTAGTATACTACGATATTTACTATATGAACTACGATGAAAAAGATATGGTATATAATTTTGTTTTTGCACAGAAGTTCCTCGAGACATGTCAATAAATTTATGTACAGCGTTCCGCCTCCTACACCAACTGAATAACACGCATGGATACCCTAGGTACGAGAGTACGTTTTATTTACCTACCCAGGAGGTTAGGCACAAGGCCAGTTTTATCTTACTCCCACAAGGTAAGATGTGACCCACGGTCGGGTCGGGAAAGTGGGACTTGAAAAGCCAGCGCCCGAGAAGGTGAGCACTCTGGCCATTAAAAATTGCCTGGGCAGCCCCGTCGGCATTCTCCGGTAGGACCGCCTCAGAAAGTAAGCAATAAACTTACTCCTCCCCAAAGAGGGGAGGCAAGGCCTGGGAGGGTGGACCTTCTAGAACTGCACAGGACAGACCCATAGACCGGCATAAATCAAGCTCCGAAGGACAAGACGACATCGGTCTATGGGGTGCAGTATCCATGGGGTGCAGATACTACACTTTGATCCCGACCAAAAGGCCGAGAGTGTGTGGAAGAGTAATTTACTCCTCTCCAGGAGTTAGGCACAAGGCCAGTTTTTATCCTACTCCCACAAGTAAGATGTGACCCAAGCTCGGGTCGGAAAGTGGGGGTTGAAAAGCCAGCGCCCGAGAGGTGAGCACTTGGAAGACCAAGGAAAACTTGGCTTGAGTGCATATGAAGTGACTTGACTGGTATCACTCTATGGATCGGATCGCATGGAGAGCAGGCGTGAGATGTTGCCTGGTGTTGCCTACCCTGGAGTCTGGGACACTTGTAGCACCTTAAATACAAAAACTGGAGGAGGAGGATGATAATAATGATGATGATTACTACTACTACTACTACGCAATGGTAAAAAATTTGAGAAATGTTGTTTTAAACTATTGAAGCTACCCCCCTCCCCCTCCCCGAGCGCAATAAACCTTGTTCCTACTAACTTCGGTTTTTTACGTATGATGATGATGATGCTGATGATGGTGATGGTGATGATGCTGATAATAATGATTATGGTGATGATGGTGGTGGTTGTGATGATGGTGGTGGTTGTGATGATGATGATGATGATGATGATGATGATGATGATGATGATGATGATGATGATGATGATGATGATGATGATGATGATGATGATGAAATGGTAAAAAACTACAATGGAGATCATGTTTCTGAATTTTTGAGATGAGGATTGATAATGTGTATACTTTGGATTATTCAGACTACTGTTCTCATCTCGAGTGTTATTCTCACAACGTTTCGTCCGATGTAACCTCCGACCTTCTTCAGGTGTATTTTGTCGAACTTGGGAATCTGTACGGAATTCCGAACGGAATCTTTTATTTAATCCACGGGGGTAGCATGCTCTCGTTCCGTTAGCCATAACCGTTATTTTATCTTAAGTAATTCACAATTGTATTCTTAGTATCGACAAGACTGAGGATCGAACCGTCAACCTCCAGACGAGTGACGTCACTTAGAACTGAATGTTAATTAGTACTTTATCCGTTGCGCCACGAGTCATTGCAGACAATTCTAGTGTATGAATGTTCGGAGCCTTAAACCTATCCTTGTTTTTAGATGTGCAGTCTTACTACTTATTACTAAATATTTTTTTATGTTTTTTTATTTTATTGACGGAACGAGAGCATTATTAAATAAAGGGTTCCGTTCGAAATTTTGTACAGATTCCTGAGTTCGACAAGTTACGTTGTTGTGAGAATAACACTCAAGATGAGGACAGTTGTCCACATAATCCAATGGAGATCCTTACACACTTTATACTCATGCAAGCTTTCCATCGCTGTTTGCCTCTTTTTTAATCAGTGTTAAATATCCAGTACTGAAAAGTGACAGGAGTAGGTGCACTTGGCATGGGCATGCACTTGGCTAGTAGAAAACAACATAAAATGATTGATTGTAAAAACAAAATAATCATTAGCTAAAGTCGGACCACCTGGCCGGTGAAAAGAAATATGGTGGATTGTCAAAAACAAAATAATCATTAGCTAAAGTCGGACCACCTGGCCAGCGAAAAGAAATATGGTGGATTGTCAAAAATAAAATAATCATTAGCTAAAATCGGATCACCTGGCCGGCGAAAAGAAATATGGTGGATTGTCAAATATAAAATAATTGTTGATTGGATCAACCTGCAAAAAGTTAGTGGCAGTAGGAAACACCCCGTCACCGAATAAAATGAAAAATGAATTTTGTGATGAATTTGGGTTTGGCGTTACTTATCCTTCAGTGGAAACAGCGAGAACGTATGGTCATGACTTGTCTAAACGCGGAAAAAATGTCCGTTTTCAAGTTAAATTGTGAGTTAATGGAAAAGAACACGACTTCATTTTTGGATGAGAGAAAGTTCAAACTGTGTAGAACACAAAGAAAAAGAAAATGTTCATTTTCTAATAGTGCCACATGCTTTTCGAGGCTTGGTAGTCCCACACAGAAATTTAGGAAAACATGTACAATAACGCAAAAACAGTTGATTCTTAAAGGTTTTAAGTGGAATCTTTGGATTCTTTGTGGCACTATTAGAAAATTTTCATTTTCTAATAGTGCCACATACTTTTTGAGGCTTGGTAGTCCCACACAGAAATTTAGGAAAACATGTACAATAACGCAAAAAACAGTTGATTTTTTGGATTACTTGTGCAACAAAAACAAACAAAAAAATTGCCTGTACCGATTTTTAGCGGTCAAGATTTATTTTGTTTCAGAATTTTTGAGATGAGGGTTGATAATTTGTAGAATTTGGTATATTCGGACTACTGTTCTCGTCTTGGGTGTTTTTATCACAACGTTTCGGCTGATGTAACCTCAGACCTTCTTCAGGTGTACTTTGTCCAATAAATCTAGACGCAACACCAAAGAACACCACCCAAGAATTCACCACAGTTTGTATACCATATATGAGGGGCTTATCGGAAAAAATCCAAAGAATATGTAATCCATATAACATAAGGATAGTATTCAGGAGCGACTCAACTTTCCGAAAGCATCTTGTGAGAGTCAAACCCCCTACGGAAAAAGTCATGACTAAGAACTGTGTGTATGCGATTCCATGTAAGTGTGGAAAAGTATACAAAGGTTAGACATGTCGTCCACTAAAAGTAAGGCTAGAAGAACACCGGAAATCCATAATATGTGGAGAAATCGAAAAGTCGGGTATGGCTGACCACATATGGAAGAAAAAGGGAAACCATCTACCCTTATGGGATGAAGTAAAAATTATAGATAGAGAAGACGACTTCAAGAAGCAGCACATATGTTAGGCGACAATGACTTACTAAACAGACCTAGTATAGAATTCAATACAATATGGGAACCTATAATTATAAATAATAGATCATACCTAATTCTACAAGATTCATTTTATGCACAAAAATGTAATTTTCTAATGTTGCAATTTTGCAGCCTCTAAATAAATAAAAATTCTACTTTTTTTTGGCAAATTACATGTAAACAGAGGGTTAGGGTTTAGGGTTAGGGTTTAGGGTTAGGTATAGGGGTTAGGGTTTAGGGTTAGGGTTCCTCCTAACATCTAAAATGCCAAAAAAAGTAGAATTTTTATTTATTTAGAGGGAAAAATGTGAGGGGTGAGATTCCATGGCCAAGAAGTGCGTGCTCACTTTATGTATAATTTATATAGGAAAGTGATCCCCCACTCCTTCTAACATCTAAAATAATAAAAATTTTCATCATTTTTTTTCTTACCGGATATTTGTTGAGGCTGTTTAGATGTAATTTGCCCAAAAAAGTAGAAACTTTTTTTTTAGGGGGCGCAATACAAGAGGTGCACTTCTATAAATTTACCAAATTTACATTTAATATGAATTAGGCACAAGGTCATCACTTTGATCTTAGCCAAAACACTAAGGGGCCATAAAAAAATAATGTTTTTGTGACTCAGCATTTTTAAATGGAAAAAAAACAAACTGATTTGATCGGAATATCTTTTAATGGGGGGGGGGGGGGTAGTATCGGTTCTGTTGTCAAAAGACAAGAATTACCTTCTCCATTTTTAAAGGATAGGAATCCTCCCAGGTATTACATCCTCCTTTATTGTATTATCTTTTATTGGGGATGGGTAGTGTAGTATCCGTTCTATTGTCATATCCGTCTTCACAGAAATCACCTCCTCCCTTTTTAAGGAGGGTGGTGAATGGAATCCTCCTAGGTATTACATCCTCCTCTGAGAAGGGAGTAATGTATTATCTGTTCTATTGTCATAAGACCATCTTCTTAGAGACTAACTTCTTTTTTTTTGGGGGGGGGGGGGGGGGGGTAGTGTAGTATCTGCTCTGTTGTCATGATATACTCGCAGGCATTACCATCTCCTTTTATGGAGGATAATCCCAGGTATTATCTCCTTTTTTATGGAGTGGGTAATGTAATATCTGTTCTGTTATGATACTATCCACCCTGGCATTTCCTTTTTCTTGGGAGGGGGGGGGGGGGGGCAGTGTAGAATATGTTCATGATACTCCCCGGCCCAGGCATTACCACCTCCATCAAAAAATGGTCTCAAATCCACGGTCTATCTTTTCTTTCTTCATTAATTATTAATTGTAATTCATTTTTAAGAAGACAATTTTTATTTTTTTATTTTTATTTACTTAAAATTAATGAGAGTTGAAAACAATTTTTTTAGTTATTGTTGAACTTTTTAACATTAAAAAAAAAACTTAAGTTAAAAGTGATTCTATTACAGTGAAATGATATTAATTACTACAATGCACATAAAAAAAAAAATTAAAAAATAAATAAATTAAAAAAAATAAAAAATAAAATAAAAAAAGAAAGATAACATTAGTCTGGTCGAATTTGAATGTCTGGTGCTTTTTTAGATTTTTATGTGAACGTGGCTTCCGGTTAAATTTATGACGTCACGTCCGCTACGGATGGATGTAATTGAATAAAAAAAGTTTTTGTTCATGTGATTTTCATAAATTAGTTTTGTTTATGCGATTTTTTTTTATTAGTATTGTTCCTTCAAATTATAGTTTTAATAATATTGAATTAATTTTAACAAACGAAATGTTATGAATTATAATAAAAAATAACGTCATTTTCTGTCAAATAAAAAAAATAACTTTCCGTTCGTAAAATGTCATTTTTGTCAAATATTTTTTTTTAAAAACTTTCGGTTGATAATTTGTTTGGTAAAAGTAATTCAATAAAATGTTTAATTATTGTAGCATATGTTTTTATTTATTTCAAACATTTACATTTTATGTGTATTTTCAATGGAAACATTATTTGTTTATTACTACATTAAACTAAGAAAAAAAAGATAATTAAAAAAAATTTATTGTTATTATTAAACTATAATTCGAAGGAAAAGTACTTATAAATCGCATAAACAAGAAAGTCTAACAACAACGTTTTTTTTTCTTTTCTTTATGGTCATCCGTAGTGGAGGTGACGCCATCAATTTAACCGGAAGCCACGTTCACATAAAAATTATTAAAAAAACACCGAATGTCTTTTTAATTAATTTAATGGTTTCAAATATACGGTCGAACGTTTCTTTCATTGTAATAATAGAATCACCTTTAACTTAGGTCTTTTAATGTTATGGAGTTAAACAATAACTTCCATTGTAATAATACTTGGCATAAAACGTCCTCATACATCATAACATTTTCTTCTTCTGTACATTATTTTCAATCCTCTCTCCGGTGCTACCAGATCAGGCTGTCTTAGATATCGGCTCCCTGACCTAAAATGCTCCAAACATTGATGCTATTGTTTTATTCCTTTCCCTTTGCAAAACTCAATCATGTTCTGCAAAGCCCAAAACAAAAATAACAATTTTCTTCCACAAAACAACTAAACTAAAAACCATGAATTAATACTTGAACATATTCTGAATTAAATAACCCGAAAAGGGTTGATATGACGTAAAACAAAACAACCAAACCAAACACCATGAATAAATATTTGAACATATAAAGAACTTGAAGCATAAGAACTTTTACCAAAATGACCCGATTCGACATTAAATAACCTGAAAAGGGTTGATATGACGTAAAACAAAACAACCAAACCAAACACCATGAATAAATATTTGAACATATAAAGAACTTGAAGCATAAGAACTTTTACCAAAATGACCCGATTCGACATTAAATAACCTGAAAAGGGTTGATATGACGTAAAACAAAACAACCAAACCAAACACCATGAATAAATATTTGAACATATAAAGAACTTGAAGCATAAGAACTTTTACCAAAATGACCCGATTCGACATTAAATAACCTGAAAAGGGTTGATATGCCGTAAAACAAAACAACCAAACCAAACACCATGAATAAATATTTGAACATATAAAGAACTTGAAGCATAAGAACTTTTACCAAAATGACCCGATTCGACATTAAATAACCTGAAAAGGGTTGATATGCCGTAAAACAAAACAACCAAACCAAACACCATGAATAAATATTTGAACATATAAAGAACTTGAAGCATAAGAACTTTTACCAAAATGACCCGATTCGACATTAAATAACCTGAAAAGGTTGATATGACGTAAAACAAAACAACCAAACCAAACACCATGAATAAATATTTGAACATATAAAGAACTTGAAGCATAAGAACTTTTACCAAAATGACCCGATTCGACATTAAATAACCTGAAAAGGTTGATATGACGTAAAACAAAACAACCAAACCAAACACCATGAATAAATATTTAAACATATAAAGAACTTGAAGCATAAGAACTTTTACCAAAATGACCCGATTCGACATTAAATAACCTGAAAAGGGTTGATATGCCGTAAAACAAAACAACCAAACCAAACACCATGAATAAATATTTAAACATATCAAGAACTTGAAGCATAAGAACTTTTACCAAAATGACCCGATTCGACATTAAATAACCTGAAAAGGGTTAATATGCCGTAAAATCAAAAAAACAACCAAACCAAACACCATGAATAAATATTTGAAGATATAAAGAACTTGAAGCATAAGAACTTTTACCAAAATGACCCGATTCGACATTAAATAACCTGAAAAGGGTTGATATGCCGTAAAACAAAACAACAAAACCAAACACCATGAATAAATATTTGAAGATATAAAGAACTTGAAGCATAAGAACTTTTACCAAAATGACCCGATTCGACATTAAATAACCTGAAAAGGGTTAATATGCCGTAAAATCAAAAAAACAACCAAACCAAACACCATGAATAAATATTTGAAGATATAAAGAACTTGAAGCATAAGAACTTTTACCAAAATGACCCGATTCGACATTAAATAACCTGAAAAGGGTTGATATGCCGTAAAACAAAACAACAAAACCAAACACCATGAATAAATATTTGAAGATATAAAGAACTTGAAGCATAAGAACTTTTACCAAAATGACCCGATTCGACATTAAATAACCTGAAAAGGTTGATATGCCGTAAAACAAAACAACAAAACCAAACACCATGAATAAATATTTGAAGATATAAAGAGCTTGAAGCATAAAAACTTTAACCAAAATGACCGGATTCGGCATTAAATAA
The DNA here is from genome assembly GCA_963556195.1 of Sepiola atlantica. Taxonomy (NCBI): domain Eukaryota; kingdom Metazoa; phylum Mollusca; class Cephalopoda; order Sepiida; family Sepiolidae; genus Sepiola; species Sepiola atlantica. Next base: position 11,347,169 of record OY744554.1, on the reverse strand, counting down.
CCTGAAAAGGTTGATATGACGTAAAACAAAACAACCAAACCAAACACCATGAATAAATATTTGAACATATAAAGAACTTGAAGCATAAGAACTTTTACCAAAATGACCCGATTCGACATTAAATAACCTGAAAAGGGTTGATATGCCGTAAAACAAAACAACCAAACCAAACACCATGAATAAATATTTGAACATATAAAGAACTTGAAGCATAAGAACTTTTACCAAAATGACCCGATTCGACATTAAATAACCTGAAAAGGGTTGATATGCCGTAAAACAAAACAACCAAACCAAACACCATGAATAAATATTTGAACATATAAAGAACTTGAAGCATAAGAACTTTTACCAAAATGACCCGATTCGACATTAAATAACCTGAAAAGGGTTGATATGCCGTAAAACAAAACAACCAAACCAAACACCATGAATAAATATTTGAACATATAAAGAACTTGAAGCATAAGAACTTTTACCAAAATGACCCGATTCGACATTAAATAACCTGAAAAGGTTGATATGACGTAAAACAAAACAACCAAACCAAACACCATGAATAAATATTTGAACATATAAAGAACTTGAAGCATAAGAACTTTTACCAAAATGACCCGATTCGACATTAAATAACCTGAAAAGGGTTGATATGCCGTAAAACAAAACAACCAAACCAAACACCATGAATAAATATTTAAACATATCAAGAACTTGAAGCATAAGAACTTTTACCAAAATGACCCGATTCGACATTAAATAACCTGAAAAGGGTTAATATGCCGTAAAATCAAAAAAACAACCAAACCAAACACCATGAATAAATATTTGAAGATATAAAGAACTTGAAGCATAAGAACTTTTACCAAAATGACCCGATTCGACATTAAATAACCTGAAAAGGGTTGATATGCCGTAAAACAAAACAACAAAACCAAACACCATGAATAAATATTTGAAGATATAAAGAACTTGAAGCATAAAAACTTTTACCAAAATGACCCGATTCGACATTAAATAACCCAAAAAGGGTTGATATGCCGTAAAACAAAACAACCAAACCAAACACCATGAATAAATATTTAAACATATAAAGAACTTGAAGCATAAGAACTTTTACCAAAATGACCCGATTCGACATTAAATAACCTGAAAAGGGTTAATATGCCGTAAAATCAAAAAAACAACCAAACCAAACACCATGAATAAATATTTGAAGATATAAAGAACTTGAAGCATAAGAACTTTTACCAAAATGACCCGATTCGACATTAAATAACCTGAAAAGGGTTGATATGCCGTAAAACAAAACAACAAAACCAAACACCATGAATAAATATTTGAAGATATAAAGAACTTGAAGCATAAGAACTTTTACCAAAATGACCCGATTCGACATTAAATAACCTGAAAAGGTTGATATGCCGTAAAACAAAACAACAAAACCAAACACCATGAATAAATATTTGAAGATATAAAGAGCTTGAAGCATAAAAACTTTAACCAAAATGACCGGATTCGGCATTAAATAACCTGAAAAGGTTGATATGACGTAAAACAAAACAACCAAACCAAACACCATGAATAAATATTTGAACATATAAAGAACTTGAAGCATAAGAACTTTTACCAAAATGACCCGATTCGACATTAAATAACCTGAAAAGGGTTGATATGCCGTAAAACAAAACAACCAAACCAAACACCATGAATAAATATTTAAACATATAAAGAACTTGAAGCATAAGAACTTTTACCAAAATGACCCGATTCGACATTAAATAACCTGAAAAGGGTTGATATGCCGTAAAACAAAACAACCAAACCAAACACCATGAATAAATATTTGAACATATAAAGAACTTGAAGCATAAGAACTTTTACCAAAATGACCCGATTCGACATTAAATAACCTGAAAAGGGTTGATATGCCGTAAAACAAAACAACCAAACCAAACACCATGAATAAATATTTGAACATATAAAGAACTTGAAGCATAAGAACTTTTACCAAAATGACCCGATTCGACATTAAATAACCTGAAAAGGGTTGATATGCCGTAAAACAAAACAACCAAACCAAACACCATGAATAAATATTTAAACATATAAAGAACTTGAAGCATAAGAACTTTTACCAAAATGACCCGATTCGACATTAAATAACCTGAAAAGGGTTGATATGCCGTAAAACAAAACAACCAAACCAAACACCATGAATAAATATTTGAACATATAAAGAACTTGAAGCATAAGAACTTTTACCAAAATGACCCGATTCGACATTAAATAACCTGAAAAGGGTTGATATGCCGTAAAACAAAACAACCAAACCAAACACCATGAATAAATATTTGAACATATAAAGAACTTGAAGCATAAGAACTTTTACCAAAATGACCCGATTCGACATTAAATAACCTGAAAAGGTTGATATGACGTAAAACAAAACAACCAAACCAAACACCATGAATAAATATTTGAACATATAAAGAACTTGAAGCATAAGAACTTTTACCAAAATGACCCGATTCGACATTAAATAACCTGAAAAGGGTTGATATGCCGTAAAACAAAACAACCAAACCAAACACCATGAATAAATATTTAAACATATAAAGAACTTGAAGCATAAGAACTTTTACCAAAATGACCCGATTCGACATTAAATAACCTGAAAAGGGTTAATATGCCGTAAAATCAAAAAAACAACCAAACCAAACACCATGAATAAATATTTGAAGATATAAAGAACTTGAAGCATAAGAACTTTTACCAAAATGACCCGATTCGACATTAAATAACCTGAAAAGGGTTGATATGCCGTAAAATAAAACAACAAAACCAAACACCATGAATAAATATTTGAAGATATAAAGAACTTGAAGCATAAAAACTTTTACCAAAATGACCCGATTCGACATTAAATAACCCAAAAAGGGTTGATATGCCGTAAAACAAAACAACCAAACCAAACACCATGAATAAATATTTAAACATATAAAGAACTTGAAGCATAAGAACTTTTACCAAAATGACCCGATTCGACATTAAATAACCTGAAAAGGGTTAATATGCCGTAAAATCAAAAAAACAACCAAACCAAACACCATGAATAAATATTTGAACATATAAAGAACTTGAAGCATAAGAACTTTTACCAAAATGACCCGATTCGACATTAAATAACCTGAAAAGGGTTGATATGCCGTAAAACAAAACAACAAAACCAAACACCATGAATAAATATTTGAAGATATAAAGAACTTGAAGCATAAGAACTTTTACCAAAATGACCCGATTCGACATTAAATAACCTGAAAAGGTTGATATGCCGTAAAACAAAACAACAAAACCAAACACCATGAATAAATATTTGAAGATATAAAGAACTTGAAGCATAAAAACTTTAACCAAAATGACCGGATTCGGCATTAAATAACCTGAAAAGGTTGATATGACGTAAAACAAAACAACCAAACCAAACACCATGAATAAATATTTGAACATATAAAGAACTTGAAGCATAAGAACTTTTACCAAAATGACCCGATTCGACATTAAATAACCTGAAAAGGGTTGATATGCCGTAAAACAAAACAACCAAACCAAACACCATGAATAAATATTTGAACATATAAAGAACTTGAAGCATAAGAACTTTTACCAAAATGACCCGATTCGACATTAAATAACCTGAAAAGGGTTGATATGCCGTAAAACAAAACAACCAAACCAAACACCATGAATAAATATTTGAACATATAAAGAACTTGAAGCATAAGAACTTTTACCAAAATGACCCGATTCGACATTAAATAACCTGAAAAGGTTGATATGACGTAAAACAAAACAACCAAACCAAACACCATGAATAAATATTTGAACATATAAAGAACTTGAAGCATAAGAACTTTTACCAAAATGACCCGATTCGACATTAAATAACCTGAAAAGGGTTGATATGCCGTAAAACAAAACAACCAAACCAAACACCATGAATAAATATTTGAACATATAAAGAACTTGAAGCATAAGAACTTTTACCAAAATGACCCGATTCGACATTAAATAACCTGAAAAGGTTGATATGACGTAAAACAAAACAACCAAACCAAACACCATGAATAAATATTTGAACATATAAAGAACTTGAAGCATAAGAACTTTTACCAAAATGACCCGATTCGACATTAAATAACCTGAAAAGGGTTGATATGCCGTAAAACAAAACAACCAAACCAAACACCATGAATAAATATTTAAACATATAAAGAACTTGAAGCATAAGAACTTTTACCAAAATGACCCGATTCGACATTAAATAACCTGAAAAGGTTGATATGCCGTAAAACAAAACAACAAAACCAAACACCATGAATAAATATTTGAAGATATAAAGAACTTGAAGCATAAAAACTTTAACCAAAATGACCGGATTCGGCATTAAATAACCTGAAAAGGTTGATATGACGTAAAACAAAACAACCAAACCAAACACCATGAATAAATATTTGAACATATAAAGAACTTGAAGCATAAGAACTTTTACCAAAATGACCCGATTCGACATTAAATAACCTGAAAAGGGTTGATATGCCGTAAAACAAAACAACCAAACCAAACACCATGAATAAATATTTGAACATATAAAGAACTTGAAGCATAAGAACTTTTACCAAAATGACCCGATTCGACATTAAATAACCTGAAAAGGGTTGATATGCCGTAAAACAAAACAACCAAACCAAACACCATGAATAAATATTTGAACATATAAAGAACTTGAAGCATAAGAACTTTTACCAAAATGACCCGATTCGACATTAAATAACCTGAAAAGGTTGATATGACGTAAAACAAAACAACCAAACCAAACACCATGAATAAATATTTGAACATATAAAGAACTTGAAGCATAAGAACTTTTACCAAAATGACCCGATTCGACATTAAATAACCTGAAAAGGGTTGATATGCCGTAAAACAAAACAACCAAACCAAACACCATGAATAAATATTTAAACATATAAAGAACTTGAAGCATAAGAACTTTTACCAAAATGACCCGATTCGACATTAAATAACCTGAAAAGGGTTAATATGCCGTAAAATCAAAAAAACAACCAAACCAAACACCATGAATAAATATTTGAAGATATAAAGAACTTGAAGCATAAGAACTTTTACCAAAATGACCCGATTCGACATTAAATAACCTGAAAAGGGTTGATATGCCGTAAAACAAAACAACAAAACCAAACACCATGAATAAATATTTGAAGATATAAAGAACTTGAAGCATAAAAACATTTACCAAAATGACCCGATTCGACATTAAATAACCCAAAAAGGGTTGATATGCCGTAAAACAAAACAACCAAACCAAACACCATGAATAAATATTTAAACATATAAAGAACTTGAAGCATAAGAACTTTTACCAAAATGACCCGATTCGACATTAAATAACCTGAAAAGGGTTAATATGCCGTAAAATCAAAAAAACAACCAAACCAAACACCATGAATAAATATTTGAAGATATAAAGAACTTGAAGCATAAGAACTTTTACCAAAATGACCCGATTCGACATTAAATAACCTGAAAAGGGTTGATATGCCGTAAAACAAAACAACAAAACCAAACACCATGAATAAATATTTGAAGATATAAAGAACTTGAAGCATAAGAACTTTTACCAAAATGACCCGATTCGACATTAAATAACCTGAAAAGGTTGATATGCCGTAAAACAAAACAACAAAACCAAACACCATGAATAAATATTTGAAGATATAAAGAACTTGAAGCATAAAAACTTTAACCAAAATGACCGGATTCGGCATTAAATAACCTGAAAAGGGTTGATTTGCCGTAAAATAAAACAACCAAACCAAACACCATGAATAAATATTTGAAGATATCAAGAACTTGAAACATAAAAACTTTTTACCAAAATGACCCGATTCGACATTAAATAACCTGAAAAGGTTGATATGCCGTAAAACAAAACAATCAAACCAAACACCATGAATAAATATTTGAAGATATAAAGAACTTGAAACATAAAAACTTTTTACCAAAATGACCCGATTCGACATTAAATAACCTGAAAAGGGTTGATATGCCGTAAAACAAAACAACCAAATCAAACACCATGAATAAATATTTGAAGATATAAAGAACTTGAAGCATAAAAACTTTTACCAAAATGACCCGATTCGACATTAAATAACCTGAAAAGGGTTGATATGCCGTAAAACAAAACAACCAAACCAAACACTATGAATAAATATTTGAAGATATAAAGAACTTGAAACATAAAAAGTTTTACCAAAATGACCTGATTCGACATTAAATAACCTGAAAAGGTTGATATGACGTAAAACAAAACAACCAAACCAAACACCATGAATAAATATTTAAAGATATAAAGAACTTGAAGCATAAAAACTTTTACCAAAATGACCCGATTCGACATTAAATAACCTGAAAAGGGTCGATATGCCGTAAAACAAAACAACCAAACCAAACAACATGAATAAATATTTTAATATATAAAGAACTTGAAGCATAAAATCTTTTACCAAAATGACCCGATTCGACATTAAATAACCTGAAAAGGGTTGATTTGCGGTAAAACAAAACAACCAAACCAAACACCATGAATAAATATTTGAAGACATAAAGAACTTGAAATATAAAAACTTTTACCAAAATGACCGGATTCGACATTAAATAACCTGAAAAGGGTCGATATGCCGTAAAACAAAACAACCAAACCAAAAACCATGAATAAATATTTGAAGACATAAAGAACTTGAAGCATAAAAGCTTTTATCAAAATGACCCGATTCGACATTAAATAACCTGAAAAGGTTGATATGCCGTAAAACAAAACAACCAAACCAAAAACCTATGAATAAATATTTGAAGATATAAAGAACTTGAAATATAAAAACTTTTTACCAAAATGACCCGATTCGACATTAAATAACCTGAAAAGGTTGATATGCCGTAAAACAAAACAACCAAACCAAACACCATGAATAAATATTTGAAGATATAAAGAACTTGAAATATAAAAACTTTTTACCAAAATGACCCGATTCGACATTAAATAACCTGAAAAGGTTGATATGCCGTAAAACAAAACAACCAAACCAAAAACCATGAATAAATATTTAAAGATATAAAGAACTTGAAACATAAAAACTTTTACTAAAATGACCGGATTCGGCATTAAATAACCCGAAAAGGGTTGATATGCCGTAAAACAAAACAACCAAACCAAACACCATGAATAAATATTTGAAGATATAAAGAACTTGAAACATAAAAACTTTTACCAAAATGACCCGATTCGGCATTAAATAACCTGAAAAGGGTTGATATGCCGTAAAACAAAACAACCAAACCAAACACCATGAATAAATATTTGAAGATATAAAGAACTTGAAACATAAAAACTTTTACCAAAATGACCGGATTCGGCATTAAATAACCTGAAAAGGGTTTATATGCCGTAAAACAAAACAACCAAACCAAACACCATGAATAAATATTTGAAGATATAAAGAACTTGAAACATAAAAACTTTTACCAAAATGACCGGATTCGGCATTAAATAACCCGAAAAGGGTTGATATGCCGTAAAACAAAACAACCAAACCAAACACCATGAATAAATATTTGAAGATATAAAGAACTTGAAACATAAAAACTTTTACCAAAATGACCGGATTCGGCATTAAATAACCCGAAAAGGGTTGATATGTCGTAAAACAAAACAACCAGACCAAACACCATGAATAAATATTTGAAAATATAAAGAACTTGAAGCATAAAAACTTTTACCAAAATGACCCGATTCGACATTAAATAACCTGAAAAGGGTCGATATGCCGTAAAACAAAACAACCAAACCAAAAACCATGAATAAATATTTGAACATATAAAGAACTTGAAGCATAAAAACTTTTACCAAAATGACCCGATTCAACATTAAATAACCTGAAAAGGGTTGATATGCCGTAAAACAAAACAACAAAACCAAACACCATGAATAAATATTTGAAAATATAAAGAACTTGAAACATAAAAACTTTTACCAAAATGACCGGATTCGGCATTAAATAACCTGAAAAGGGTTGATATGCCGTAAAACAAAACAATCAAACCAAAAACCATGAATAAATATTTGAAGATATAAAGAACTTGAAGCATAAAAACTTTTACCAAAATGACCGGATTCGACATTAAATAACCTGAAAAGGGTTGATTTGCCGTAAAACAAAACAACCAAACCAAACAACATGAATAAATATTTGAAGATATAAAGAACTTGAAGCATAAAACAAAACAACCAAACTAAACCCAACCCATTCAACCAATCGCTTCCAATCCTCTCATAGTATTGGTCATCATTTAACCGACAATCTCATTAAACCTTATCCTCGAGTGGCCTTAGGCTGTTGGAACTGACTCATTAGTATAAAAAATAAAAAATGAGGTATATACTCAAATACCTTATGCACTCTGTATAAGATGAAGTCCGAGTCTCAACGCCCCCACCCATGGGAATGTGTGCGTGTGGGTGCAGATTAAACAAACAATGTTTATTAAGTATTGAGGATTTGTAATATTTCCTTTGATCACACATATTTTACCGATCAAGGCATTTTGTCGAGAAAAGTCAGGTGAAAATGGTTTATTTTAAGAAATGCTATTCATCAATGAGAAATGACTTATCATTTTTGTTTATATATTATAAGATGGAACAGTAAAAAGGAGAGAGGGAGGGAGAAAGAGAAAGAGAGAGAATGTAAAATAGTAAGAGAGGATAGAAAGAGAGAGAGGAGGAGGAAATAGAGAAAGAAGAAGATGAGGAGGGAGAGGAAGAAGAAGTGAGAGAAAAAAGTGAGAGGAAGAAGAGAGATAGAGAGAGAGAGAGAGAAGGGGGGAGAGAGAGAAGGGGGGAGAAAGAAATAGGAAAGGAGAAGGGTAAAGACAGGGAAAAAGAAGAGAAGAAGAAGCAGACAAAAATGGTTGAGAAATGCGAGGGGGGGGTCGCCTCAGGATAGGGTGTTGGTGATTGTGTAACAATAACGAAAATATGCATTTTTTTTTCTTTCTTTACACATCCACTTCCTTGTTTCACATCATCATCATCAAGAAGAAGAAAAAGAAGAAGAAAAAAAGAAAAAGAAGAAGAAGAAAAAAAGAAAAAGAAGAAGAAAAAAAGAAAAAGAAGAAGAATGAGAAAAAGAGAAAAAAAGAAAAAGAAGAATGAGAAGAACAATAATAATAAGACGAAAAAGAAAAAAGAATGAGAAGACGAAGAAGAAGAAGAATAAGAGAAAAAAGAAGAGAAACAAGAACAATAAGAAAAAGAAGAAGCAGAAGAAGAAGAAGAACACCAACAAGAAAAAGAAGAACAACAACAAAAAGAAGAAGAAGAGGAAGAACAACAACAACAACAATAAGAAGATAAAAAAAAGAAGAAGAACAACAACAAAAAGAAGAACAACAACAATAATAAGAAGAAAAAGAAGAAGAACAAAAAGAAAAAGAAAAAGAAAAAAGAAGAAGAAAAAGAAAAAGAAGAACAACAACAAAAAGAAAAAGAAGAAAAAGAAATAGAAGAAAAAGAAAAAGAAGAACAACAAAAAGAAAAAGAAAAAGAAGAAGAAAAAAAACAACAAAAAAAGAAGAACAAGAAAAAGAAAAAGAAGAAAAGAAGAAGAACAACAACAAAAAGAAAAAGTAAAAGAAGAAGAAAAACAAAAAGAAGAAAAGAAAAACAAAAAGAAAAAGAACAAAAAGAAAAAGAAGAAAAAGAAGAAGAAGAAAAACAAAAAGAAGAAGAAGAAGAAGAACAACAACAACAACAACAAAAAGAAAAAGAAGAAGAAAAACAAAAAGAAAAAGAAGAAAAACAAAAAGAAAAAGAAGAAGAGGAAGAACAACAACAACAACAATAATAAGAAGAAAAAGAAGAACAAAAAGAAGAAGAAGAAGAAGAAGAAGAAGAAGAAGAACAAAAAGAAAAAGAAGAAGAAGAACAAAAAGAAAAAGAAGAAGAAGAGGAAGAACAACAACAACAACAACAAGAAAAAGAAGAAGAAGAACAAAAAGAAAAAGAAGAAAAAGAAGAAGAAAAACAAAAAGAAAAACAAGAAGAAGAAGAAGAAGAAGAAGGGTGCAAAGAGCAACGATCGGTTTTATGGGTGAACGATTTTAGTCGGTTGAGTAGTAATAACTTAAGTGTACCCAATGAACCTTGGATTTTTCAAAAAGAACAACGAATGGGAATTGGTGGAGCAATATAGATTGGAAAGTCGGACTTGAGAACGGACATCTAAACACACGAAACTGATTTAAAGAAACACACAAAAACGCGCACTTGTTTACTTTAGATATGAAACAAGGAATTCTTTAGGTGTTTGTTTATTTAATAACTTTTCATGTGTTGTCTCGAGTAGAGACATACATGGGGGGAAGAGAGGGGGTCAGAGAGAGAGAGGATGAGAGAGAGAGACATAAAAAAAGAGAAAAGAGACAGAGAGAGGGAGAAAAGGAGAGACAGAAACAAAGAAAGAGAGATAGAGAGAGAAATAGAGAGAGAAAGAGATGAAATAGAGAGAGAGAGAGAGAAAGAGAAAGAGATGAGAGAGAAAGAAAGAGAGAAAGAAAGAGATGAGAGAGAGAGAGAGAGATGGGAGAGAAAAACGTAAAGAGAGAAAGACGGAGAGAAAAAGAAAGACGCACAGAGAGACGGGGAAAGAGAGAACGATAGAGTGAGAGAGAGGGGGGGGGGAGACGGAGAGATAAAATCAGAGAGAGAAAACACGCAGAGAGAGAGAGAGAGAGAAAGAGAGAGAGAGTGAAAGAGAGAGAGAGAGCGAAAGAGAGAGAAAGAGAAAGAGAGAGACAAAGAGATAGAGAGAGAAAGAAAGAGAGAGAGAAAGAAAGAGAGAGAAAGAGAGAGAAAGAAAGAGAGAGAAAGAAAGAGAAAGAGAGAGAGAGAGAGAGAAAGAGAGAGAAAGAGAGAGAAAGAGGGAGAGAGAGAGAGAGAGAGAGAGAGAAAGAGAGAGAGAGAAAGAGAGAGAGAGAAAGAGAGAGAGAGAAAGAGAGAGAGAGAAAGAGAGAGAGAGAGAAAGAGAGAGAGAGAAAGAGAGAGAGAGAGAGAGAGAGAGAAAGAGAGAGAGAAAGAGAAAGAGAGACTATGTCTATTTTATTCACTGTAAATAACACATTTTGTTATAAATATTTTAATCTCAGGATCTGAAACAAAATGGTTAAGGGTTAAATTATGGCAAAAGTTTGAAATCATTGCTCTCAGGTGACGCCGGCTATTTTTGCAAATATTATATCAACCGAATAAAGTTGGAAAGTTTGAGTGACACTTAGAGGTCAGGTGTGACCTCAGTAAAACGGAAGTCAGCAAAATTACGTGACTTCCGAGGTAAGAGAATTCTCTCTCTTCCTGTCGAAATTTTAAGCAGAGATGGAGGGCAGGGAAAACGTGACACCATCTATCTATCTCTATCTCGCGTAAAAGACGCCGTCCCGATGGAGGGGATGGGGGCTGCACAATGTAGCTAGGTGAAACGAGAGACCAGCTATGTATCTGTCTGTCTGTTTGTCTGTCTGTCTTTCTCTCGTACACAGCAGTCCACATGTTAAAGTCCTTGTAGAGATTTATCTACCCCACAAGGTAAGATGTGACACAAGGTCGGGAAAGTGGGATTAGAAAAGCCAGCGCCCGAGAGGTGAGCACTCTGGCCATTTAAAAATTGCCTGGGCAGCCCCGTCGGCATTCCCCGGTAGGGGCGTCTCAGGCAGTAAGCAATAAACTTACTCCTCCCCAAAGAGGGGAGGCGAAGCCTGGGAGGGTGGACCTCCTAGAACTGCACAGGACAGACCCATACACCGGCGTAAATCAAACCCCGAAGGCCAAGACAATACCAGTTTATGGGGTGTAGTATCCATCGGAACAGATACTACACTTTGATCTTAGCCAAAAGGCCAAGAATTGCTATAAGTAGATGGGGCTACAAAACTGACCCAACCATCTGTGAATATGGTGAGAAGGACCATACGATGCAACATTGCCTGGTCTGCCCCCTAACTGCGCAACCGGTGTAGCTTGAAAGATCTTGCAGAGTACAACACTATTGCAAAGGACTGCATAAAAAGTGGGAAACTGTCAGATGACCACATGACACTTCAAAGACACGCAAAGGAAAAGAACCCGGAACAATATCAAGTCATCCTGTTTGATTAAGTTAAATAAAAAAAGGGCATTTTATTAATTAACTATTATTTATTGTTGTTGAATAAATTTTATAAGATTAAAAAACAAAATTAATATAAAATATAAGCATTTTTAAGTTGCTGTCAGTGTCGGTTCTTGGGTCACTTCCTGTGACTAAAGAAGATGGCTACTTTGCTCAGAACCGATGTTTGTGGTGGCTTGGAAGTGCTTGTAATACGTCACACACGAGTAGGTAAACCAAAATAAATTGTTCGGGACCATGGCCATCCCTACTACAGGCCAGGCAATCGTGCAACTGGGGTCTTTTACTGGGGGCCATGTGAACTTTCTTAAATATTCGATATAGAAGTTGCAAACTATATCATCAACTGGTGCGGATCCTTTTTTTCTTTTTAACCACAATATACAAGTAATGATCTTTTGACATAAGTACAAATTCTCTAAAAAAAATACTACATTGAAATAAAAATTCTTCATTGAAATATGCATTTGCCTTTGTTTATTCAAAAATTACCTGTCTCTTCATTTATAGGAATTTGTCAATTGTCAAATTTATCAATTAGCTCATTGTGGTTCTTATTTGGTATATAAAACACATAAAAACATCAAACTAATCCCACAGAGGAATTTTACCTTTGTTTGCAACTTCTATATCGAATATTTAAGAAAATTCACATGGCCCTCAGTAAAAGACCCCAGTTGCACGATTGCCTGGCCTGTAGTAGGGATGGCCATGTTCGGGACTAATTTAAAAATTGTATTTCCCTAAAAAAATGTTTTTTTAATAATGATGTAAAGTCGGAACTTTTTACCTTAGTGACATCAAATTAATCACCAATCATCATCTTTGCTAATAGGACGATCTCAATTTTTTAATGGTGTGTAAGGTGATAACGCATGTACGAAAACGAAATGCCTTAGCGTATCATTATATAGATAATGACGGCAGCAAAAAGGCGTCTTGATTTCTTTTATTTCTTCGTCGTTATCGTCATCATCATCAGCATCCAAAGAATAGCCCCGTCCGAAGAAGTCAAGCAAAGCCGCTGTACAACAATAGTGGTCAACGCAGGTAACATTAGTGATCTATCCTGCAATTTTTATGGTCGTTTTCAAGTCCAATGTAAGCAAATTCGTGTCGAGCTTGTTTATGTTGTGGACTGATCCGGCCCCAATTTTTGAAATGTATAATTTCTTCTTCTTCTTCTTCTTCTTCTTCTTCTTCTTCTCTTTCTTTATCCCTCCATTTCATTCTCTCCAAATATGATCTAAGGTTGAGATCGGATTTTAACTCTGCCTGATGAGATCTCAGTTTATAACAGCTGTTGATCGATAACATCGACATGCCAGTGTCGCAGATTTTGTACATGTCTGTGTAAATAAAAATAATCATATATATATATATATATATAGGCAATATCGTCGTTGTCATCATCATCCAAAGAATAGCCCCGTCCGAAGAAGTCAAGCAAAGCCGCTGTACAACAATAGTGGTCAACGCAGGTAACATTATCTATCCTGCAATTTTTATGGTCGTCTTCAAGTCCAATGTAAACAAATTCTTGTTAAGCTGTCCTCTTAAATAATAATCAAAATCTGACATTTTTTACCCATCGTTTCCAATCCTCTCGTGATGTTGTTCATCGCCAACTGACAATCTCTTTAACTCTTATCCTCGAGTGGCTTACAAGTCTTGATAAGTGGTGAGCCATTAGTATAAAAAAAGAATGATGAAGAATATTATGAGAGGATTTAAAATGATAAATGGAATGAACAAAATTTGATAACAGTTTATAACAAGCATTTATTGAGATTGGATTTGGAGACTATGATGTTGTAGCCTGCAGGAAGGTAGTCCTGTGCTAATATGTTCCATAAAAAAATGCTATTTCAAACTTAAGCCTGACAGACAGACGGATGTCTGTAGTAAGCCCTGATACTGTTTGCAAAGATTTTTTTTTTATTATGAGTCACCAGTTATGGTCAAAAGCCACTCGAGGATAAGGATGGATCATAAGTTGAAAAATGGTGAATATTATGAGAGTATTGAAATGGTGATTGCTATGAATAACATTTTATTATTATTTAGGGCAGTTTATGACATTGGATTTCGGTCATGTTGTAGTCAGCAAAGAAGCAGTCTTGTAGTAATGTGTTCCATAGACGAAAAGTTTTTAACCACTAATACTGTTTTAACAATTAAGCAGACTTACTGCTTATAAAGGCCAAAAGCCGCTCGAGGATAAGGGTTAATGAGGATAGACTGAAAAACTCGTCTTCCTACAACCACTGCAAAGAATTTTCCTTTCTGCCTCTGTGTACCTAAAACTAAACGGAACTTCCATGAACAAAGTTTCTTTCCAAGAACTTATCAATTTGTGGAACACGATTCTGTGGGGCTGCTTCCTAACTGACTACAACATTGTCGTTTTTAAGTACAATGTTAACAAATTCTTGTTGAGCTGTCCACTTAAATAATCAAATTCTGACCATTTTTAAGCAATCGTTTCCAATCCTCTCATGGTGTTGTTCATCGCCAACTGCCAACCTTATTAACCCTTATCCTCGATTGGCCTTTGGGCCTTGATAAGCGGTGACTCATTACTAAAGAATAACAAACAAACAAAACTGTTGTTGCTACATTCTGTTGATTTAATATTAGCATCAGGCGAAATTTCCATGAAGAGAGTTTCTTTCCAAGAACTTTGTATATGTGGAACACATTGCCATAGGACTGCTTCCCTGCAGACTACAACATGGTCGTCTTCAAATCCAACATCAACAAATACTTGCCATAAACTGCCCTCATAAGTTATAAAACTCTGTTCATTGCATTTCAATCTTCTCATAATATTCTTCATCCTTCAACTGACAATCTATCCATCTCATTAACCCTTATCCTCGAGTGGCCTTTAGCCTTGATAAGTTGTGATTCATGAGAAGAAAAAAAAGAAAAAAAAAGAAGCTATATTGATTTGTAATTGACCTGACCTTTGATTTATCGGTTGCATAGAATGTATTATTGGTGTCTCTTCTATGGCAAAAGATCTCGCAATTTTTATCAGCTTGGCATAATTGAACGGAACAAGAAGAATCGTTATCTATCGGGTTGAAAGGTTCATTTTTTTTTAATGAAATGTAGAAGGAAACTGTAAATCATGATTTCAAGTTAACTCAGTACATATATACGCAGACATGACAGAAGTAAATAGACAGCCCACAAAATATAATGGAGCATCCCAGCCTGTTTATAAACCAACTTTCTAGGTTCTCTTCTCAGTTTATTTAGTTCTATTTAAACTAGTCAGACAGCTCAGCACCTTGTAGTTGTATTTTTTATCTCATTTAGAGATCAAGTGTTAGCACCGGTAAGGGGCTCCTTGATTTCTGAGAATTTCGACTGAAGTAAAATGAAACAAAAAAGTAAATAAACAGCCCACAAAAAATAATGGAGCATCCCAGCCTGCTTATAAACCAACTCTCTAGCTTATGTTTATTTAGTTCTATTTAAACTGGTCCGACAGCTGAGCACCTTGTACTTATGTAAACAGGTATGACAAAAGTAAATAGACATCCTGAAGAATCAAATTGATAAGAGAACTCTTGATTGAATGAAACAATATCTTCTATCTATCTATTACTAATGGAGATTTGGTATATGTCTGTCTGAAGCCAAAACTATACTATTACTTCTATTACAAATGGAGATTTGGTATCTGTCTAAAGCTGAAACTATACTATTACTTCTATTACTAATGGAGATTTGGTATCTGTCTGTCTGAAGCTGAAATAATACTATTACTACTATTACTAATGGATATTTGGTATCTGTCTGTCTGAAGCTAAAACTATACCATTACTTCTATTAATCAAGGAGATTTGGTAACTGTCTGTCTGAAGCTGAAACTATACTATTACTTCTATTACTAATGGAGATTTGGTATCCGTCTGTCTGAAGCCAAAACTATACTATTACTTCTATTAGTATTGGAGATTTGGTATCTGTCTGTCTGAATTCAAAACTATACTATTACTTCTATTACTAATGGAGATTTGGTATATGTCTGTCTAAAGTCGAAACTATACTATTACTTCTATTACTAATAGAGATTTGGTACCTGTCTATCTGAAGTCGAAACTATACTATTACTTCTATTACTAATGGAGATTTGGTATCTGTCTGTCTGAAGCCAAAACTATACTATTACTTCTATTACAAATGGAGATTTGGTATATGTCTGTCTGAAGCCAAACCTATACTATTACTTCTATTACTAATAGAGATTTGGTATCTATCTGTCTAAAGTCGAAACTATACTATTACTTCTATTACTAATGGAGATTTGGTATCTGTCTGTCTGAAGCTGAAATAATACTATTACTACTATTACTAATGGAGATTTGGTATATGTCTGTCTGAAGCTGAAACTATACTATTACTTCTATAACTAATGGAGATTTGGTATCTGTCTGTCTGAAGCTAAAACTATACCATTACTTCTATTAATCAAGGAGATTTGGTAACTGTCTGTCTCAAGTCGAACCTATACTATTACTTCTATTACTCAAGGAGATTTGGTAGCTGTCTGTCTGAAGCTGAAACTATACTATTACTTCTATTACTAATGGAGATTTGGTATCCGTCTGTCTGAAGCCAAAACTATACTATTACTTCTATTAGTATTGGAGATTTGGTATCTGTCTGTCTGAATTCAAAACTATACTATTACTTCTATTACTAATGGAGATTTGGTATATGTCTGTCTAAAGTCGAAACTATACTATTACTTCTATTACTAATAGAGATTTGGTACCTGTCTATCTGAAGTCGAAACTATACTATTACTTCTATTACTAATGGAGATTTGGTACCTGTCTATCTGAAGTCGAAACTATACTATTATTTCTATTACTAATGGAGATTTGGTACCTGTCTATCTGAAGTCGAAACTATACTATTACTTCTATTACTAATGGAGATTTGGTACCTGTCTATCTGAAGTCGAAACTATACTATTACTTCTATTACTAATGGAGATTTGGTACCTGTCTATCTGAAGTCGAAACTATACTATTACTTCTATTACTAATGGAGATTTGGTACCTGTCTGTCTGAAGCCAAAACTATACTATTACTTCTATTACTAATGGAGATAAAAGTGAATGTGCGTATGTCCGGTGCAATTCGTGATATCAGAAGGAAAAGAGAGGCAAACAAGAATATTAACCGACCCAAAACAGAAAGTCTTAGAGAGCCAGGCAGTGATTGCCAAAAAATAGTCACCTGTGTATTTTAAGTAAAAAAAAAAAATAATGAAATAAAGAAAATCAAGAAAAGTATATCGGATTGACATCCTCTATTTTATCAACGAACGGTGTGGACAGAAAAACAGAAACCGACTTGAATTCACTTCAACAACAACAGCTCAAACTGGGGCCATAAAAATCAGCTCCTAGAGACAGTCTAACAAAAAGGTGCAAAACGCCAAAAATGTTTATCACGTGGGGTACTCTGAACTACGTCCGCCAAACCACTGTGAAACAATATAAAAGCAGACTTTGTGACAAAATCTTCCTCTTTTCCCCTCTTTCTCTTCAACAGAGAATACAACTTCGGCTACCCCTCACCTTTGGGCGAGGGGGGTGCCAGCGTGTCGGCTGACTACTAAACACACACCCACACACACGCATACACAAAGGTTTACAACTATCATTCTTCAACGCACACTGCTGACACACACACAGATACAAGTGCCTAAACAAATTATCAACTCTCACACATACAGATTCGTACAACCAAAGACAAAAGGTGACCCACACATTCACACACTTCGACACATGATTACAGTACGCACATACATACGCACTAATAAATCACAGACATAAACATTTATTGTTTCTCTAATTGGACACTTAATGCTCTGTAATTTGTAAATACATAAATAGTTTGTGTTACCTTTAAATTACGTTTTATTCTTCCTTCAACGTATGCATGCCTTCATATTTGATTCAACCATTTCATGTTTTATCTGTTTTAAACATTTCTTTGCGTAAATCTAAATGTAAGCGTGGATCTTAGCATTTTCACTTACGCTCCTACAAGTATCGTACTATTTTTTATTTTAAATAATTTATTTTACAAAAATATGTAATCAAATAGGTGGTTTGTGTTTCTGGTACTTCTGAAGTTTACCGACCGTGCTGAAATAATGACGTTATTATTTAGAAAGCCATTCATAACATGGGGAGGGGGTGTTAACTATTCTGTACTTTCACCTAACAATTTAATAAATAAATGAATAAATTTGGGAAACTAAAACTCTTGCCGGAAGTTATATTATAGAGGAAGTTTAATGAAGGGAACTAAATCTGAGTCAACACCGTTTGCTGCTGACTTACTTCTAAACTGAGTCGTTTAATATTCCGGTTTGCCGGGAGGGAGAGGGTGCTTAAGTTGGAGGTAGTAATAGCATTAGTTTTGTCTTCCTTTTCTCATCGATTAGTTTTGTCTTCCTTTTCTTATCGATTAGTAATGTCTTCCTTTTCTCATCGATTAGTTTTGTCTTCCTTTTCTCATCGATTAGTTTTGTCTTCCTTTTCTCATCGATTAGTTTTGTCTTCCTTTTCTCATCGATTAGTTTTGTCTTCCTTTTCTCATCGATTAGTTTTGTCTTCCTTTTCTCATCGATTAGTTTTGTCTTCCTTTTCTCATCGATTAGTTTTGTCTTCCTTTTCTCATCGATTAGTTTTGTCTTCCTTTTCTCATCGATTAGTTTTGTCTTCCTTTTCTCATCGATTAGTTTTGTCTTCCTTTTCTCATCGATTAGTTTTGTCTTCCTTTTCTCATCGATTAGTTTTGTCTTCCTTTTCTCATCGATTAGTTTTGTCTTCCTTTTCTCATCGATTAGTTTTGTCTTCCTTTTCTCATCGATTAGTTTTGTCTTCCTTTTCTCATCGATTAGTTTTTTTTTTCTTTTTTTAATGATTAACTTTGTATTCCTATTTTTAACGATTCATTTTGTTTTCCTTTTTTATCAATTAAATTTTTTTCAATGATTTCAAGTAGTGAATAAGAATCAAATAGCAAAGTGATAGCTAGCGGGCAAAGCCAGTTAGTCGATATAATAATATTGAACGTATATGTGTCTGGCCTGCTTCTAGTATCAGAAAAGAAATAAACAGAAAGAGAGGGAAGTGGGGGCAGGGGGGGGCGTTTAAGTTTTAAGTAGCAATAGCATTGATTTTGTCTTCTTTTACTTATCATTAGTTTCGTTTCAATGATTCCAAGTAGTGAATAAAAATTAAATTGTGAAACCAGCTAGTAGATAATATAGGGGAGAGTCTTGAGAAAGCTGATGTCATTTTTCTTGTACATGCCGTGATAGTTTTATAATAAAAAGGTAAAGGTCGCATAGCCTAAAAATAAACATCCCACAACAAATTATGTGAATTACGAAACTAGCACCATTAGGTTATATGCTTATCGTGTTGGAGACTTCTGAAGTACATTTGCAAACATGAGGAAGCAAATATTCATTTTAGTAGGAATTTTTGCTTGGAAACTTGTTTTTACTAAAAGAAAACAAATTTTGATAGGTAAAAGGTAAAGGTCGCATAACCTGGCGCGCACGAGTGTCGTTGCCGACACAGCACACTGCCCATGGCCATAGCGGCGGTGATTTGTTAAGAATCACCGTGTCTAGGGCACAG
>OY744554.1:11319679-11322179 GCA_963556195.1 Sepiola atlantica | reverse complement strand
TGAGAATTAGGGTGTAGGTTTAGGGTGTCATCCTAAGTTGGGAGCTGTGCAGCGAGATGTCTGTTTACATTAGTTTTAAACCTCTGCATGACGGTACAGTCGGGGGAGCAGGGAGGGAGTTCCAGCAGCACGAGGAAAGAAGCTATTGGAGTAGAAGGTTCTCCGGCATCTGAGGACCTCCACAGTGAATGGATGGGATTTAGCTGATTGTCGAGTTGGTCTAGTGTATTTGCGTCAAGGGGCACCAGAGCAGCCAGTTCATCGGAGCATAATTCATTGAAGTATTTGAAAAACAAGCACAAGGATGCAACATTGCGGCGATGGGACAGGGGCTGGAGCTTGGTGGACAGTGAGGGACCTATTAAGTTGGCAACTCTTTTTTTGGACCTTGGAAGTCTGCGGCGACCCCAGCCCGTTTAGTCTTACATAAACTTCGTCAGATAAACTCACTATCCAGTTTTATCGTCTATCTTCCCATTTGACAAAAGGTTCGACTATATTTAACAATATATTAACCATGTTTTTTTTTTAAAAAAAAAAATGGCCAAAAGACACTGGACAGATGACGGAGAATAGAAATTGGACTTTGAGTTTACTTTCAGTAACCCTGTAACTCTCGCTTCCCCTATTTTTTATCCTTTAGTCCTCACATTCCATGAGCGATGCTTCAAACCCATTGGGGAAAAAATTGCTGTTTTCTGGGTCGGCTGTTGTTTTGAGTGTGTGGTAGGTGGAGATTTTCAATCCTCTCGTAATATTCTTCGTCATTCCACTGTCGATCTATCCGTCTCATTATCCTTTATCCTCGAGTGTTTTTTAGCCTTGATAAGCGGTGACTCATTGGGGGAATAAAATGCGAGTAAATCATGATTTGGTATTTATTTGCACCCCCACACCTCACCCCCTACGAGGGCAAAGTTAGACACAAGGTCGGTTTTTAATGTAAGAAATTAAAATTAAGCTTCCCAGAAAGGGTCACTCTGGCTTGGAACATAAACAAAAATTGCCTCAAGAAATACTACTCCTTCACTGACTGAGGACAGAAAAGACATCAGAACAGATACTATACTTTGTTCCTAGCCAAAAGGCTTTGAGCATTTTCCATCATGTATTAATTGTGTTGGTGCTTCTGCTGTTTCGCCCCGAATATTTAAAGAAATGTATAAACTTAGTTATGTACTTACGTGTTAGCTGAAAATAAAATTGTACAGAAAAAATTATGTAAATTCATCCAGTATGTATTAAATCATCAAAAAAAGGGTGAAAAAAAAACGATCCTAAGTTTCGTTAGACATTTTCCCTTATGAAATAGACACGGGAGATAACTCAAATTTCGTTTACTAGTTTAACAAAAATAGCTACCGAAAGATAAAATCGTCTTTTTTTATTTTTAATTTAATAAATATTGGTGGAATTTGCGTAATTTTTGGTGTACAGTCTTTTTTTCAGCTAAGTGTAAAAATTTGGGAATTTCCTTGCTGTTGTACATTTAGCCCCTTATTTTTAAGCTTATTAATATTAATACGAATACCACATTACCGAATTTTATCCTCTGACGAGAAGAGTTTTATCTTTGAAAAACCATGGTTTAAGGATTAGTGTAACTCCTTGCATCTGAACTCTCGATGTAATAAAATTTGTATTAATTTTATGTAATTTTATGCAATTTTTTATCTTCATCTTTCCTTCTTTAAATATATATATACATATATAGTACGTCAATGAAAATTAATAAGACCTGCAAATGGAAGCAAATCGATATCTTCAGTTGTTCAAAACAAGGATCAGTTTAGTTAATAAAAACATTTATATATATATATATATGTATATATATATATATATATACATATATATACATACATATACATACATATACATATACATACATATATATATACATACATATACATACATATATATATACATACATATACATATATATATACATATATATATATACATACATATACATATATATACATATATATATACATACATTAGAGATGGGCGGTTTTACCGAAAACCGCGGTTTTTCGGTTTCCTCTCCATACCGAATACCGAATCGGTTTTTTTTTTTTAAACCGTAACCGTTCGGTATTGTGTTTTTACTACAGTAAGCCACCATATACAAGGAAACACGGTTGAAAAGATTTTCCGATTTGAATAAAATTGAATATTACCAAAAAATGTTATATTAGTAAGAGGACAGATTGAACAAATATATTACTGCAATTACTGCTATAAACACGAGGCGATTTTTGTTTATTTTCATTCTAGAACGAATTTTAAAAATTTTAAAATATGAATATAGAAAATGTTGTTACATTTTTCGTACCCAACTAGTAAATAAATTAATCTTTCATCTTTTTTTATGCATTAAAATTATAATTGTACGTTGTTTTGTCTTTCGGTAATAGTAATTTTAAATTATCTTATCCTAAAAAATATTGTCCTTTTTTTGAGCGAAAGTCAACAATGGCAACTAGTATTGCTGATATAA
>OY744554.1:11307179-11314679 GCA_963556195.1 Sepiola atlantica | reverse complement strand
TCATTAATAAAAGTGACTAGACAGTTTGTCTCATATATATGTAACCACCAGCCATAGCAACACGTCTGATGATTCTCGTCCTGACGAAAAGAAATAAATTATAACGTGAAATGACTGGAATGTTGGCCTGAGTTATTTCTTTTTAACTTAAATATATATATATATATATATATATATATATACAGGGTGTCTCAAAAAAATGTACT
The DNA here is from genome assembly GCA_963556195.1 of Sepiola atlantica. Lineage (NCBI taxonomy): Eukaryota > Metazoa > Mollusca > Cephalopoda > Sepiida > Sepiolidae > Sepiola > Sepiola atlantica. Next base: position 11,314,473 of record OY744554.1, on the reverse strand, counting down.
CACTCGTAGAATGACGAGAAAACTTTGCTTCATCGCTCCACACAATTTTGTGTGCAAACTCGACATCTTCTGCACATTTTGCCAATGTACGCACTCTTAGAATGGCAAAATGTGCAGAAGATGTCGAGTTTGCACACAAAATTGTGTGGAGCGATGAAGCAAAGTTTTCTCGTCATTCTACGAGTGAGTACATTTTTTTGAGACACCCTGTATAGTCTAAAGAAGCTTTGAGTTATTTTAAACAAAAAGACAAAAAAAAAAAAAAGAAGGAAAATGCAGTTTAAATTCCCACAGAAACTAACTAAATCCAAAATAGTGCAGACTTAACATTCGTTGGAAAATTCATAAATAAATAAAATATATAATAGTAAGTAAATAAAATAAAAAGGGGGATTAAGTATCTAACAGTGAAACAAAAACAGGAGACCTTAACGTAAGCATCCAATATTAACACGGGGATCATCAGCTGTTTACCATGTAACTGTTTCGGAGATTTAAAAACAGGGCAGTTATATGCATGGCTCTCCAATGGTACAGATCAAACTACCATTTCCCCAATCAAGTGTCGAAATAATTCAGCTTAAAATGTTACTTATATATAAATAAATAAATAATAATAATAATAATAAAAATAATAATAATAATAATATACTACCCTTAAGACTACCGTGCGATATGGTAATTTGCATATCAAATAAAATTCTTTATAACAATAGTAATACTAGTAATAATAATAATAATAATAATAATAATAATAATAATAAAATGCTATCTAAACACTATCTATATATATATATATATATATATATATATATATATATGATTATTTTTATTTACACAGACATGTACAAAATCTGCGACACTGGCATGTCGATGTTATCGATCAACAGTTATTATAAACTGAAATCTCGTCAGGCAGCGTTAGAATCCGATCTTAACCTTAGATCATATTTTGGAAAGAACCAAAATATGATATATGGTTAAGATCGGATTCTAACTCTGCCTGATGAGATCTCAGTTTATAATAACTGTTAATCGATAACATCGACATGCCAGTGTCGCAGATTTTGTACATGTCTGTGTAAATAAAAATAATCATATATAAAAGCTCTATTTGATATTGAGCACTTTTTATAAACTCGGTTGAAATTCTTTGGATTACTACCCTGTGGATGTTTTACATGGATTATTATTATTATATATATATATATATTAATTTTATACGTACATAAAAGTAATCCATGGACACGTGTTTCTGGCTAACTTAGACAAGGATCGAACCTTCGATATTGATGTCTATAGTCCAGCGTCTTACCATTGGACTAAGACGCCCTGTCTAGAAATATGTAGGATTTTTATCGCCTAAATATTTAATGTATTTTTATGTAATTATTTTTATTGGTGATTGCAGCGTTTGTTGTTCTTTGTTTTTTTTGCTTACTATTATTTCGATTGTTTCACTTCCTATAAAAATAATTACATAAAAATACATTTAATATTTATGTGATAAAAATCGTACATATTTCCCCACCTTCCCAGCAAACCTCCTAACTTCCTGTCATGCCTAGTGGCTAGGTTTCACCACTCTCATCCCTTGGGGTCCTTTGTCCCTGGTCAGTACTGGACCACCCAAGCTCTCGCCACTTAAGATTTAAACTTGAGATAACTTGTCAGACAGTCTACCCAGGCCGGCTTTATCATCTGAACATCACTTTTGTGTTTCAACATCATTGTCTGTTTTTACAAGATACTTAATTTACCTCAAAGGGAAACAAACTTCTGGGATGACCCAAATAAAACCAAATATATTTTCACTTTATTTTGTGACCCCTCTTTCTTCGCGGTCGAGCATCTAAAATTTGCAACATCCGCCATTCATATACATCACTTAATAAAATGCAGCCTATCGCATTTTTACAATAAGACATTTTAAAATAATTAGCTAAAAATAAAAATCAGCAAGAGGGATAACTCATTTTAAATTGAAGAATATAATAGGAGTTGTCTACCTTATCCCAGGTGGTTCTAATGCAAAGGTGTAGAGCACTCTTCATTGCCTTGGCAGAATTCAGAACCGACTTCGAGATCTAACGAGGGTACAGCCCCTTTCTCACAGAAGAGACGTTGCTAGTCTCTCTCTACTCTATCGTCTTGGCCTTTTGGCTAAGATCAAAGTGTAGTATCTGTTCCAATGGATACTGCACCCCATACTGGTATTGTCTTGGCCTTCGGGGCTTGATTTACGCCGGTCTATGGGTCTGTCCTGTGCAGTTCTAGGAGGTCCACCCTCCCAGGCTTCACCTCCCCTCTTTGGGGAGGAGTAAGTTTATTGCTTACTGCCTGAGGCGCCCCTACCGGGGAATGCCGACGGGGCTGCCCAGGCAATTTTTAAACTCCACTTTCCCGACCCAACCTTGGGTCACATCTTACTTGTGGGAGTAAGATAAAAACTGGCCTTGTGCCTAACTCCTGGAGAGGAGTAAATCAATACTCTATCGTTATTTTTATGCTCGACTGAACTCAAATCTCTGGTTCTTCCTTGTCAGACATTCACAGCAAGAACTCGTCTTCTATCAAAATGGAAGAAAAACTTTGATTTCTTCATCAGTGTGGCTAGCGTCAAGTGAAATTTCCACAAACAGAGCTTTTTCACAAGGGCTTTTCGTCTGTGAAACACATTATCGTGGGACTACTTCCCTGCAGATCACAACTTGGTCATCTTTAAATCTAATGTCAACAGATTCCTATCTAGGACCATCCCCACAAATATTCGGACTTATATGACAATCATTCAATCTAATTAACCCTTATCCTCGAGGCGCATCTGGCCTTGATAAGTGGTGATTCATTTTTAGTAATATATATATATATATATATAATATATATATATATATATGGGAAGAGAAGGATGAAGGTAATCCGACGTGATGGGAAAATGAAAAAGGAAAAACCAAAAAATGGATGTTTTTTATGTGTACATCAACGTTTCGTCTTTATTTATAAGACTTCATCAGGATGATAAAATAGAGAAAAAATGTCATGCAAGTACAGATACATGTAGGGTAGACATATTGGGAGGAAAAATAAAATGAAATAATGGCCACTGCTGGGTGGACGTCCGTATTTGTTGGAGAAATAGAAATGAATGTTGAAGAAAATGAGTGGGGAAAAATGGAAGGATGGGGTGAGCAAGGACTACTGTGGCTGGTGGTAAGAGAAAGATATATATATATATATATAAGGTTAATACAACAAAAGATAAGTCGACTTCTAAAAGTCATCCAACACATATATAGCATGAAAAACAGACGTTAAACCAAATATGATGATAGATGTCTAATGTGAGTATTAAAGACAGTTTAGATCTGATGACCTCAGAGGAAGATTAACATGGGCATTATAAGAAGATGTGTGTACAACAGGAGACTCTGTTGGTTTGGTCACACTGAAAGAATGGGTGTGGCCATACGATCGAAGTCTCCTGTTCTGCACACATCTCTTTATACTGTCCAGATTTCATGTTCCTCTGAGGTCATCAGCACTAAGCCTATCTTAAGGACTCACATTACACATCCATTGTATCATAGAATCATAAAAAAAAAAATCAAAATAGAATACTAATATTAAAGAAAGGAGGTGACGCGTTCGATATATCCGCCAACATTCTTTGTAAGTATAAAAGATATGAAAATCGAACAAAGTCTATTATCAAAGTGGGCGGAACACAGGGCATATTTATAAACAAGTTCACTGAACAAAACTATAATCGAGATTATTCGGTACAGTTCACGACGTTTAGTTTTGGTTTTGTGTGCGAGAGAGCAAATAAAAAAAAATGACGACATCATTACAATATTCGCTTTAACTTCTGTTTTACATGCTGGCATGTGTTGGACGGCTTTTAGAAATTGACTTCCGAACTAACCTATCTCCACCCAGGTCTTTATTTGTCCCCCTTTCTCTCAAATCCATTAAAGCGAATATTGTAATGATGTCCTCATTTTTTTTTATTTGCTCTCTTATCACTTCCTCCTATGTTTTCCTTGGTCTTTCATTGTTGACTGACCCTGCTACCTCAACTGTTCTACATCTACTAACCCAACAACTTTTATCCATTGTTTCATCATCATATTCAGTACAGCTGGCATGTGTTGGACGGCTTTTAGAAATTGACTTCCAAACTAACCTATCTCTGGCCAGGTATTCACTTATCCCTCTTTCCCCTCAAATCCATCCTTATCACTTCTCCCATCTTTTCCTTGGGTTTCTATAAAAGCTAATTCCCTTATATAAAAATATTCTGAATACGAATATCAAAATCACTTTCTCTCATATTTTTCCATGGCCTTCCCCTGCGAACTAACCTCGTTACCGCAGCTTGATTTATAGGCTGGCATGTGTTGGACGACCTTTAGAAATTGACTTCCAAGTTAATATATGTCATGTTAGCTAGCCGGGAGGTGATGGTGGTTAAGTGAATATTGACACAGACTGAAGACCTGGGTGTTCCAAGTTCGAATCCAGTCGGTTCCACAGTACCACTTTCACTTTATCAATCTCTCTCTCTCTCTGTCGACCTCCCCTCCGCCACTGGTCAGTGATTTGGAACGAAGAGCAAGAAGAATAACCTCTTCTGTCTTCCATCAGTCTTGGGTTGGGAGGTGACGTTGGTTAAGTGGATATCGACACGGACTGAAGACCTGGGTGTTTCAAGTTCAAATCCAGTCGGTTCCACAGTATCACTTTCACTTAGGGGTGTTGGCAACCTTCCCGTAAGTACCCAATGTATTTCCAAAAAGATTTCTAACTAGAAAAACATCGGGGAAACTAATACCAACACCAGAATCATCTGATTCACATGAAAGAAGAAGAAGATGCTAACCCTAACACACTCTCTCACTCGCTCGCTCTCATCACTTCTTCCATGTTTTCCTTGTATTTCTATGAAAACTAATTCCCTTATATTCTACATATTCATATTGGAATCACTTTCTCCCGTGTTTTTGTCGACTACCTGCTACCTCAACTGTTCTACATCTACTAACCCAAGCATTCTCATCCATTCTTGATCCTCATATGCAGTTTAACATCTGTTTTACATGCTAACATGCGTTGGACGGCTTTTAGAAATTGACTTCCAAACTAACCTATCTCTGGCCGGGTCTTTTTTTATCCCTCTGTAATTGGTAAAGCCAGTTCTCCTGAAGGAAATGACAAAGAATCGCCTGTGCCATGTATAAAAGCCCGGAACAGCAAGAGGTGTAATGTACTGCAGTTTTAAATATTAAAACCTGAGATGCCGTGAAGCTGATTTGATCTGTTGACCTCCGGGTTACAAATGATTTCTCATTTCAAGGTTTGTTTGATTTGGTTGTCTTGTTTTACGGCATATCAACACTTTTCGGGTCATTTAATTGCCTAATCAGGTCATTTTAATCACCTAATCGGGTCATTTTAATCGCCTAATCGGGTCATTTTAATTGCCTAATCGGGTCATTTTAATTACCTAATCAGGTCATTTTAATCGCCTAATCGGGTCATTTTAATTGCCTAATCGGGTCATTTTAATTACCTAATCAGGTCATTTTAATCACCTAATCGGGTCATTTTAATCACCTAATCGGGTCATTTAATTGTCTAATCAGGGCATTTAATTGCCTAATCGGGTCATTTTAATTGCCTAATCGGGTCATTTTAATTGCCTAATCGGGTAATTTAATTGCCTAATCTCGTCATTTTAATTGCCTAATCGGGTCATTTTAATTGCCTAATCAAGTCATTTTAATTGCCTAATCAAGTCATTTTAATTGCCTAATCAGGTCATTTTAATTGCCTAATCGGGTCATTTTAATCACCTAATCGGGTCATTTAATTGTCTAATCAGATCATTTTAATTGCCTAATCAGATCATTTTAATTGCCTAATCAGATCATTTTAATTGCCTAATCAGATCATTTTAATTGCCTAATCATTTCTCATTTCAAGGTTTGTTTGATTTGGTTGTCTTGTTTTACGGAATATCAACCCTTTTCGGGTCATTTAATTGCCTAATCAGGTCATTTTAATCGCCTAATCAGGTCATTTTAATTGCCTAATCGGGTCATTTTAATTACCTAATCAGATCATTTTAATTGTCTAATCGGGTCATTTTAATTGTCTAATCGGGTCATTTTAATTGCCTAATCAGGTCATTTTAATTGCCTAATCTCGTAATTTTAATTGCCTAATCAGATCATTTTAATTGCCTAATCGGGTCATTTTGCTTCACAGGTTACTCCAAGTCTTAAATCAACATCAAAAAATGAATACAATATACAAAACATTTTGCCCTGAGTAAATTCAGCAAAGAAAGAATTCTTTTCCCGGTGTTATTACGATGTCTGAAAAAAGATGTGATGCACATGCCTATTTCCATTCGATAAAATTCTGACCCTGGCGTTCTATACTACAGGCCACATCATGTCGCAGCTTAGAGTCACGCCTGGAGGCCTATTTACAAATGGTTTGATATTCAGAGATTTTTTAAGGAAATTAAATCAACTATATTTGAAAATACATAGAATAAAATTCTGACCCATATTTGAGGATTAGAAAATGTGTTGAAAAATAAATAAATGAAAATAAATATTTTTATTGTTGAAACAAATAAATAATAAACAACAAAAAAAAAAGAATAATTAAAATGTCTGATAAAAGATAAGATCCGCATACGTATTTTCATTTATTTATCTTCCAACATGTCTTCTTATTCTCAGGTATGGGTAAGAATGTTATTCTATGAATTTTCAAAGATAGTTAACTTATTTCCTTAAAAAATCTCTGGAAATCAAACATTTGTCAATAGGCCTCCAGTCGCGCTTCTCGGGTATGCCACGAAGAGGCTGTAGTATAGAATATACAGCCTAATCTCGTAAGATCACCAAAGTTAAGCAACGTTGATCCTGGTCAGTACCAGATGGGTGTCCATTTCGGAATACAAGGCGCTGTATGTAGGAGGACGTCGACACATCCCTGCAAGAACTGCAAAAAACTAACGTCGTCATCTCCCCTGACCGGGATATACATGCGACTAGGGGCCGCTTGTGAATTTGATATTCCCTAGAAACTTCCTCTTTTGAAGGAAGCCGGTTCAACCTGCCCAGGGTGAATGCTGTATCAGGTACTTGGGTGCCATGGTCAGAATATTATTCTATATATTTTAAAATACCCTTACTTGAATTGCACAGGACTTAAAACATCCCTCGCTATATTGAACACAAAATTCTGTCTCCAAATTGCATATTTCTCGACTGTT